>JAKGUB010000325.1:17697500-18140000 GCA_026261675.1 Hippocampus mohnikei | reverse complement strand
AGATTGGTTCACTTCTCCTGTCCCATGCCAATCCATTCCAATTCCAAGCGGTAACTCTCAGTTCCAAATGCGCATCGCCGTTCTGCGCCAACGCTCCTCACCCTCAACTTCAGCAGACATCCATCCAGCCGCACCAACGCAGACTGTCCAACAGCGCCGACATCTCCATTGAACAAAACGTGGCTGTGAAAAATGCTGCCCATTACAGGCGCAAAAAACACAAGTTCCCCGGGGCTGTCCAGCACCGACAGTCAATGGCGCCGACATTCCTCCCAATCAAAATCTGTGCTAGTACAGGCGTGCTGCCGAGAAGGCGCAACCACCAAGCACAGATTCTTCTCCTTTGATGAATGTCGTGGCCAAAAAAACGCTGAAAACCGTCCACATCAGGTCCACACGACGAAACAACAAACATGTGACAAAACAAAAAGACAAAAACAACAAAAAAGAAGAAAAAAAGCAAGGCTCTTGAAGAGCACTTGCTGAAGGCTGCCTACACGGGCGCCATCTTGGAAAGAAGATGTATAAGAATATGTATGTATATATATGTATGTATATATATATATATATATATATATATATACATGTATATATATGTATATATATATGTCTATATGTGTATATATATATATATATATATATATATGTGTGTGTGTGCACCATATTATAAGGCGCACTGTTGGCTTTTGAGGAAATTGAATGCTTTTAGGTGTGCCTTATAGTGCGAAAAATACGGTAACTAGTTCAGCACTTCCAAAATGACAAGAAAAAGAGCAGTACAACATAAATTAATAGCAAAAACTGTATATATTTACAATGAATTACCAGTGTAACAATTTTACATTTGACAAACTTGTTTGAAACTTGACATTTTTGTTTGCAACACCAGAAAAAAAAGAGAGAAAAAACGACTGGTTGTGTCTCAAAACTGTCCGTCTACGAGCGATTAAAAAGTCCATTCTGTCCACTTGAATGTCCACCGTCAGTTCTGGATGTCCGCCGTGGCCACCACCATGCCCGTTCCATGCGGGGCCTTCATGCCAGTTTTCCTCATTGGTGAGTCCAATTTTGCCAAAGTTCCTTTTCATGATAATATAATCCCCACACGAAAAAGCCTCATGGTGTGAACGTGTGTGATGTTCAGGTGCAGCATTTGGCAGACTGGTCGGAGAGATCATGGCTGCCATGTTTCCTGATGGTATCCATGCCAACGGCAGCGTCTATCCCATCGTTCCCGGCGGTTATGCCGTAGTGGGTGAGCATCTCCACTCATCTCCAAGCCATTTCTTTCTTCAGGAAAAGATAATACCAACATGTTTTGAGGAGATGAATTTAGGGTACGTTTAGGGTTTAGGCTTTATAAGCATTTGTAAGGGAGATGATTCCTGGTAGATTTTTGTTATTCTCCTCGAGGCTCGATCCCAGGTTGATGGGACATAATTTTGTGATTTATTTATTTTTTTATTGCTTAATAGTGTTGCTGTATTGTGGTTTATTGGGCTTCATGGCCTATTTTCAGGAATCAATCTACAATCCGCTGCCATTTTTATCACTTCATCGCTGCTTATGGGATGTGAGTGATTAATATTGATCGCTCTGAGGTTCAACATGACATCTTGGGCAGACCACACGGTAGAAAATGGTCAGTCGATAAAATTGCAATCGTCTCGTCACACGGCTGTCTGTATGTCCCGTATTGCCCAAAAAATAAATCACAAACGTGTCGTTCCCCACGTTTGGGTTCATCCCGCCGCACACTGAGAAATGCGTTTGAATGCAACTCAAGTGGACCATCCCGAAAACATTTGAGTTGGCCACTCTTGGCTGCACGCTAAGCGAGTTACAACAAGCACAACAGTTGAACTGCGACCCAGTATCAGGTCCACATACAGTACCATATGCAGTATTTTGATGTATTTTTCTTCATTGAACCACAAAAACAAGGCACGATTTTCAAGGAAGAAGCAGATTACCATCAAGAGAGACTACGCCTGAGAGGAAAGGAGAGAGTGAGCTGTTGGCAATGAGCGAGCACCCCGTTCACTAAACCCGTGGCTTTTGCTGACAGAGACTCTCCACACTTTGCTTTACTTTCTAGCCAAAGGTATACGTACCGTAATTTCCGCACTATAGAGCGCACCTGATTATAAGCCGCACCCACTACATTTTTAGAGGAAAACCAATTTTGTACATACACAAGCCGCACCTGTATATAAGCCGCATGTGCCCACATTAAAACATGTAAACGTATTTACAAAGAAAGACGGTACACAGAGAGAGTTTTCAAAGTTTTAATAATATAACTTAACAATAATAATAATATAACTTTCTTCCCAAACGGTGCCTGTGACGCGGCAGTCTTAATCTTACCTTTTCTACTCGAGCGCCCCTGGCGGCCGTTAGAAAAATTACATAAATTGGCCGCATCACTGTATAAGCCGTAGGGTTGAAAGTTTGGGGAAAAAGTAGCGGCTTATAGTCCGGAATTTACGGTATATGAAATTGTAAATACTGTATAGTTGAGCAACATTGTAAAACACAACATATGCTTTACTGTACACACTGTATTGGGAAAAATATTTCTTTCTGAAAGCTAATACGCAATTTTGATTGGTAGTAACATCTGTGACGTTGCGACACTGTTCCCGAATTTTCAAATTTTGAATTGTGGCAAAACCTATGCCGACAGTTGACCACTCATGGAACATAGGGCAGTCAGTTTCCGACTCGTCGCTCGCATTCTAATATACATTTAATTCTCTTTTACTGACATTTTACAGTTCAACTTTGTTTTTTCTCACCCCTTGCGCAGGTGCTGCGGCGCTTTCCGGCGCCGTCACACACACCGTGTCCACCGCGGTCATTGTCTTCGAGCTGACCGGTCAGATCTCGCACATCCTGCCCGTGATGATCGCGGTGATCCTGGCCAACGCCGTGGCACAGGCGCTTCAGCCTTCACTGTACGACTCCATCATCCGCATCAAGAAGCTGCCCTACCTTCCCGAGTTGGGAATGGTGCATCACGAGTGAGTTTTAAGGCCAAGTTGGGAAGATTCTTAATCCACTATAAAGAGGCTGGTTAGTGGCCATTTAGTATTGCTGTTCAATTCAGATGTAGAGCGAATAATGGTTGTCCCCTATATTGTGCCCTCAATGTATCCCATCATGCCTCTTGAAAAAGCAATAATACAGTGATTAGGAAGAAGAGAATGATCACTCAATCAGCCTGGTCAATTCATTCCAATAAAAGTTAAGTCGTTTCTCTCATCATTGCAGTTGGGCAGAAACCTCGTTTGTCCACATGCGGTCCGTTTTATAAGCAGATGAGAAAATGAATGGACATAAAAATCCCTCGATTTCTTCGTGGCCTTTTCTATTTCCCGGTATTATAACCTCGTCGCTCCACCCACCATGTTTCAGGAAGTATAATATCCGTGTGGAGGACATTATGGTGCGTGACGTGCGCTTCATCACGCTCACCTCATCCTATCGAGAGCTGCAGGAGATGCTGCTGACCGGTCAGCTCAAGACGCTCGCCTTGGTGGAATCTCGAGGTACGGCTTTTCAAGGACCTATATCATGTATTTTTTTTGTTGTTGTTTTGTTTAGTTTAATAACATGTCTGAGTTATGATTTCGTCAAATGCCCCAAGGATTAAAATACAAATAACATTGTGTTATAAAACAAGAAAATATGCTTAATAAAAATAATGTGTGTTGTTTTGAGCAGAGAGCTAAATATACAAATCCAGATCCTTGAATGTATGCTGATTTGTTTTAAAACATCAACGGTTAGAGGTGGCAGCTCGAATGTGGTTTGGTCGAGAATGGCCTCTTTAGAGTGCCTTGTTGTTGCAGTGTAGGAAAGCATTCAGCAGACAAGAAATATATTTTTTATAATACTAAAGGTGATACTAAAACGAGAAAGAAAAGCGACATTAAAACACAGCATTTTCAAAACAACCAGCACTAATAAAAACAAAGTCACTGTGAAAATTAGAACAAAACTCAAAACAAAATAAAAACTAACTGAATTGATCATTCCAAAAGTATTCAAATCCTGGCGACATCCCCTTGACCAATTTCCATCCACTTCCTCCTCCAGACTCCATGATCCTCCTGGGCTCCATCGAGAAGCTTCAGCTGCAGTCTCTGCTCTCGCTGCAGCTGAGCCGCCAGCGCCGCCTGACCCACTTGCGCCGGCTGCTCCTGGACAGCGACGCCAACGACAACCTGACCAGCCTCACCAGCTTGACCAACGACAGCGCCCCCGCGTCCCCGCGCCACAGCAACGCTCATCAAGGGGTTCGCTTCCTGGTGAGCACCCAAGAGGTGTGGAGGCATCCGGGGCGGGGGTTCGAGAGTGAGGGCGGGTCCGGGGGAGGAGCTCGTCGCCGTCTCTTGGCTCGGGTTGGGAAGCCCGACTTAGGGCGCAGCATGCGAGTTGCATGTAGCAGGAGGTAAAGGCACAGATGGAGTTTGTGCCACACAGTGGTGGTAAGTGATTTGGATTTAAACTACAGACAAAAAATGTCTTATCATGATTATCACCGGCAAAAAGATCACAATTAGCGGTGTGGCTGTCACTCACCTACAATTACAAAAGAAGCACAATATCAGTTCCGAGATCCAAATGAAATCTAGTGACACTCTTGCCAAAGGAGATTCAAAAAAAATGAAGCGCCATTTCTTCTTTTTGTGGCTTTGGTAAGTCCTGGAAGTTGATTTAGTGACAGTTGTCAACAAACCACATGGCCAAGCTGCTCACACCAGAAGGAACGGCACAACGCTGAAATGGCAAAAACTGTTTTGTTTCTTTTGTTTCTATTCAATTGACAAATTTCTGTTTGTTTTGATAAAGTAAAATATTATAGAGTGCTATTTTTGTGATTAAAATATTACAGTACATGGCAAATGCTTGTACAGATTTCCATTCATTTCCCGGTTTTGGTTTACGAGTAGGGCCGATTTAATAACCCGAGTTAAATTTATTTACACAGCACACAAGATTCGCCGGCCCACATTTGACACACATGAAACGTGATCTCAACCCCCCAGGAGGGAAAAGGAAATCTGAAACTAAAACTGGAAAAAAAAATCTGATTTTTCTTTTTGATAGTTAAAAAAATGCTTCCCCATATACAGTATATAAATATATATATATATCATATTTATATTTATTGATTTTTTTAAATTAATCAGCAGTTTAATCTATCAGAATCGGCATCTGTCTGAACAAAGCCACATAGGTCAGGCCCCAGTTACGAGCGTCTCTTGAACCGTTTCTTGCCTGTTGCAAAGTGTTGAAATGTCGTCCCGGTTTTGCCATTAACATGCAACGTTTGTCTTGTGTGTGTCTTGTGGTCTGTGCCCTTACCTGTGCTGTCTCCTTTGGGCTTGTCTGTGGCATGTCGTTTTCTTGTTTGCCCCTGCACACGCGTGTCATGCACGTGTGCGTCTCCCTTTTGTTAATGCGTCTTCCATACAGATCTCCACAGAGGAGTCGTCCTCCTTCGGCCCGCCCGGCTCCACCCTTCACCGTCCCCTCAAGTCGGCGCTCAAAAGCGCCGGCGACGCCCACACTCCCGCCAGTATGTCATCGCCGAGCTGCCGCGCGATTCGAGTCGAGTCTGAAATGTGAACGTCTGATTACGGCTTTTTGTTTTTGTTTTTGTTTTTCCTCTGCAAGGCTCTCAGGCGCCGTCCAGTGCTGGGCAAGACCAGGAGACGCTAGAGGTGACAGCAAACAGTGACGGTGCTTCACTTGTTCCTCAGTGATTGGTAACGCGGACAAAAACGCAGACCGCGGTTTTGAGACCCTAACCCGATTTGGAAACCTTAACTCTAATTTGAAACCCTACTTCGCTGGAGACATTGAACCCCCCGCTCGCCGCCGAAGGCGGCGAGAGAGTTGGGTACCCGGCGGCTGGGTGTTAGGTTCCGAGGTCGGCCGGGTCGCGATGGCACCGGCGGGGGAGTGGTCCCCGACGCCGGCCGCGGCCCGGCCTGGACTAGGGTGCCGTAAGACTAAGGCGGATGGGGGGGGTCGGACTGGGTACGCCAATCGCCGACGTCCTCCTCCGCCCCGGGCCGTCCGGGCGGGCGCTGGGTGTTCGTTGCGGGTGGTAGAGTAGACGACCGGCCAACGACCGGCTTCCACCACCCCCGCCGGTCCCACCGTCACGCCCGCCCGCCTCCTCTCCCCGCGGCCGATCGAGGTCGGCCGGGTCGCGATGGCACCGGCGGGGGAGTGGTCCCCGACGCCGACCGCGGCCCGGCCTGGACTAGGCCCCGGGCTCGGGAGGCCGAGGCGCGCCGGGGTGCGCCGCCGCCGTCGGCCTCGCGGGTCGGGCCGCGGGGCGGCGCTGGGTGTTCGTGGCGAGGGTAGAGTAGACGACCGCCAACGACCGCCAACGACCGGCGCGCCGCGCTTCCACCACCCCGCCCGTCCACCGCCACGCCCGCCCCGCTCTCCACGGCCGGCGTCGAGCGTCGCCGCCGCCGCCGTCGCACTCATCCGTCCTCCTCCGCGTGCTCGGGAGGCGGGCGCGCCGGGTGCGCCCGCCGCCGCCGTTCGCGGGTTGGGCGCGGGCGGGCGCTGGGTGTTGGTGACGAGGATGAGCCGACCACCGCCAGCGACCGGTGATCCGCGCTTCCACCCCGCCCGTCCCACCGTCACGCCCGCCCCCCGCCTCTCCCCGCGGCCGACGTTGAACGTCGCCGCCGCCGTCGCACTTATCCGTCCTCCTCCGCCCCGGGCTCGGGAGGCCGGGGTGCGCCGCTGCCGCCGTCCGTGGGGTCGGGCCGCGGGGCGGGCGCTGGGTGTTGGTGACGAGGGGTTGAGCCGACCACCGGCCAGCGACCGGCGATCCGCGCTTCCACCCCCCGCCCGTCCCACCTTACTTTGAAACCTGAACCTTATTTTCAAACCTTTAATGTGAAACCCTACCTATACCCCACTTTGAAACTCTAAGTTTACTTAGAAACCCTACTCTATATTTGAAACCGTAATTTGGAGCCCTGATCCTAGTTTGAAGCCTTTATTGGAAACCCTAACCCTAGTTTAAAACATTAATTTGAAATGCTAACCCCAGTTTCAAGCCCTGCTTTGAATCCCCAACCCTATATTGAAGTCCTCAGTTGAAACCCTAACCCTAATGTGAACCTCACATTTCAAACCCTAACACTAGTTTGAAACCTATCCTACTTTTAAATCATAACTGTTAGAAGCGCAGGATCAAGATTTTGGGTTGTCAGGATTGAGCCTGAGCACAATGATCCACATGACTAGAAGCTTTGTTGGCTTCATTCAAGTAGCACCCTGCTCACCTAGGGGGACTTTATTTTCTTCTTTTTTTTGGGGGGGGGGGGGATCACTCACATTGACTTTGTCCACTCTCTTCTGACCCGACGCTCCCGGTGGGAAGAGTCCGTGTGAGGTGGCCCCGTGCGAAAGAAGGAAGCCCAAGCGTGTGCGCATCTCCATGGCGGTAAGACTGGCTCGTCTGTTGCCTGGTAACCGTTGTTTTGCCAGGACCAAAGAACTTGTGGCACCTGAGCAAAGTGCGTCTGCATGTCTGTGCGTGGTTTGTCTCTGACTTGAAGGTGTCTGCTCATTCCAACCATTTTCTATCGCCCTGCATGCCAACCAATCGCAGGGCCAGTCTACATTTACATATTTACTCCAGTAGGCGATCTTTTAGACTCTTCACTTAACCTTGACATGACTAAATAGTTATTTCATGACCTTTTGCATCCTCCGTCCACATTTCTATTTCTTCAGACTGTATTTTCTATATTCTGATTGTAACAGCAAGCGCTCCTCCATGAGCCGTCACCTTATCGTGGTGGAGGGGTTTGTGTGTCCCAATGATCCTAGGAGCTAAGTTGTCTGGGGCTTTATGCCCCTGGCAGGGTCACCCATGGCAAACAGGTCCTAGGTGAGGGACCAGACAAAGCACGGCTCAAAAAGACCCCTTATGATGACCAAAATAAATGGACTTAAGTTTCCCTTGCCCGGACGCGGGTCACCGGGGCCTCCCTCTGGAGCCAGGCCTGGAGGTGGGGCTCGATGGCGAGCGCCTGGTGGCCGGGCCTACACCCATGGGGCCCGGCCGGGCTCAGCCCGAAGAGGCAACGTGGGTCCCCCTTTCTCATGGGCTCACCACCCATGGGAGGGGCCAAAGGGGTCGGGTGCAATGTGAGCTGGGCAGCAGCCAAAGGCGGGGACCCTGGCGGTCTGATCCTCGGCTGCAGAAGCTAGCTCTAGGGACGTGGAATGTCACCTCTCTTGCAGGGAAGGAACCCGAGCTGGTGTGCGAGGTAGAGAAGTTCCGACTGGATATCGTCGGACTTACCTCCACACACAGCCTGGGTTCTGGTACCAGTTCTCTCGAGAGGGGTTGGACTCTCTTCCACTCTGGAGTTGCCCACGGTGAGAGGCGCAGAGCAGGTGTGGGCATACTCATTGCCCCCCGGCTCAGTGCCTGTACATTGGGGTCCACACCGGTAGACGAGAGGGTAGCCTCCCTCCGCCTCCGGGTGGGGGGACGGGTTCTGACTGTTGTTTGTGCATACGCACCCAACAGCAGTTCAGCGTACCCACCCTTTTTGGAGTCCTTGGAGGGTGTGCTGGAGAGTACTCCTGCTGGGGACTCCCTCGTTCTGCTGGGGGACTTCAATGCTCATGTGGGCAACGACAGTGAGACCTGGAGGGGCGTGATTGGGAGGAACGGCCCCCCTGATCAGAACTCGAGTGGTGTTTCGTTATTGGACTTCTGTGCTCGTCACGGATTGTCCATAACGAACACCTTGTTCAGACATAAGGGTGTCCATATGTGCACTTGGCACCAGGACACCCTAGGCCGCAGTTCGATGATTGACTTTGTGGTTGTATCATCGGATTTGCGGCCGCATGTTTTGGACACTCGGGTGAAGAGAGGGGCGGAGCTGTCAACTGATCACCACCTGGTGGTGAGTAGGCTCCGATGGTGGGGGAAGATGCCGGTCCGTCCTGGCAGACCCAAACGTATTGTGAGGGTTTGTTGGGAGCGTCTGGCGGAATCCCCTGTCAGAAGGAGTTTCAACTCCCACCTCCGACAGAGCTTTTCCCATGTCCCGAGGGAGGCGGGGGACATTGAGTCCGAGTGGACCGTGTTCCACGCCTCTATTGTTGAGGCGGCAAATCTGAGTTGTGGCCGTAAGGTAGTTGGTGCCTGTCGTGGCGGCAACCCCCGTACTCGCTGGTGGACACCAGCAGTAAGGGATGCCGTCAAGCTGAAGAAGGAGTCCTATCGGGCCTTTATGGCCTGTGGGACCCCAGAGGCAGCTGACGGGTATCGACTGGCCAAGCGGAATGCAGCTTTGGTGGTCGCCGAGGCAAAAACTCGGGCGTGGGAGGAGTTCGGTGAGGCCATGGAAGCCGACTTCCGAGCGGCTTCGAGGAAATTCTGGTCCACCATCCGACGTCTCAGGAGGGGGAAACAGTGCACCACTAACACTGTGTACAGTGGAAGTGGGGCGCTGTTGACCTCGACTCGGGACATTGTGAGCCGGTGGGTGGAGTACTTCGAAGACCTCCTCAACTCCACCAGCACGCCTTCCTTGGAGGAAGCGGAGTCTGGGGACTCTGATGTGGGCTCTCCTATCTCTGTGGTTGAAGTCACCGATGTGGTTAAAAAGCTCCTCGGTGGCAAGGCCCCAGGGGTGGATGAGATCTGCCCGGAGTTCCTCAAGGCTCTGGATGTTGTGGGGCTGTCCTGGCTGACACGCCTCTGCAACATCGCGTGGTCATCGGGGACAGTGCCTCTGGATTGGCAGACCGGGGTGGTGGTCCCTCTTTTTAAAAAGGGGGACCGGAGGGTGTGTTCCAACTACAGAGGGATCACACTCCTCAGCCTCCCTGGTAAGGTCTATTCAGGGGTGCTGGAGAGGAGGGTCCGTCAGGAAGTCGAGCCTCAGATTGAAGAGGAGCAGTGTGGTTTTCGTCCCGGCCGTGGAACAGTGGACCAGCTCTACACCCTTAGCAGGGTCCTCGAGGGTATGTGGGAATTCGCCCAACCAGTCTACATGTGTTTTGTGGACTTGGAGAAGGCGTTTGACCGTGTCCCTCGGGGAGTTCTGTGGGGGGTGCTTCGTGGGTATGGGGTACCGAGCCCCCTGATACGGGCTGTTCGGTCACTATACCACCGATGTCAGAGTTTGGTTCGCATTGCCGGCAGTAAGTCGGAATCGTTTCCAGTGAGGGTGGGACTACGCCAAGGCTGCCCTTTGTCACCGATTCTGTTTATAACTTTTATGGACAGAATTTCTAGGCGCAGCCGAAGCGTTGAGGGGGTCCGTTTTGGTGGCCTCAGTATTGCATCTCTGCTTTTTGCAGATGATGTAGTACTGTTGGCTCCTTCAAGCAGGGCTCTCCAACTCTCACTGGAGCGTTTCGCAGCCGAGTGTGAAGCGGTTGGGATGAGGATTAGCACCTCCAAATCTGAAACCATGGTCCTCAGTCGGAAAAGGGTGGAGTGCCCTCTCCGGGTTGGGGAGGAGATCTTGCCCCAAGTGGAGGAGTTTAAGTATCTTGGGGTCTTGTTCACGAGTGAGGGCAGAAGGGAGCGAGAGATCGACAGGCGGATCGGTGCAGCGTCTGCTGTGATGCAGACGTTGTATCGGTCTGTCGTGGTGAAGAAGGAGCTGAGCCAAAGGGCGAAGCTCTCAATTTACCGGTCGATCTACGTTCCAACCCTCATCTATGGTCATGAGCTATGGGTCGTGACCGAAAGAACGAGATCCCGGATACAAGCGGCCGAAATGAGTTTTCTCCGCAGGGTGTCCGGGCTCTCCCTTAGAGATAAGGTGAGAAGCTCGGTCATCCGGGAGGGGCTCAGAGTAGAGCCGCTTCTCCTCCACATCGAGAGGAGCCAGATGAGGTGGCTTGGGCATCTGATCCGGATGCCTCCTGAGCGCCTCCCTAGTGAGGTGTTCCGGGCATGTCCCACCGGGCGGAGACCCCGAGGACGACCCAGGACACGCTGGAGAGACTATGTCACGCAGCTGGCCTGGGAACGCCTCGGGATCCCCCGGGGAGAGCTGGAAGAAGTAGCTAGGGAGAGGGAAGTCTGGGTTTCCCTGCTAAAGCTGCTGCCCCCGCGACCCGGCCCCGGATAAGCGGTAGAGATGGATGGATGGATGAACAGCAAGCGCCCCCACCCCCAAATGGGGGTGACGTTGCAGACTATCCCCGCAATCGGTGAATTCTGTGACATATCTAAATACTTCCTAGGTACTGTATATATTTATAGTCACAGGTGTCAAAGTCAAGGCCCGGGGGCCAGATCTGGCCCGCCACATCAATTTACGGGGCCCGCGAAAGCAAATCAAGCATGTCAACTTCCACAATGCTTGCTATATTCTGAACCAAAATTTCAAATTGTCACATGTAATCCACAATAACAGTCATTATTCTTGACTTCTGATTTTAAAACTAGTTCTCCATCAATTTGTTTTGCACAGTGTTTGTAATATGTGGAGGTGATTAAACATTCAGATGGTTTCCCAAAATTCGTAACGGCCCTCCAAAGGAAATCGAAACTACAATGTGGCCTGCGACAAAAATGAGTTTGACACCCCTGATTTATAGCATTTACCGCCCTTAGTTTGTCTTGTCCAGGGAAACCAAGACAAGAAAGTATTTATTAAAAAAATGAGATTATGCTCTACAAATATTTTTAAAATAATACTCACAGGTTTAAACATATAATAAGAGAGAAGAAGAGCAATGAATAAAAAAAAATGCATTGTGCAGTGTAGCAATGTACAGGAAACAAATCCTGTTTTTTTTCTCCTTACCAACAAACTTAATTGATGATCTCACAATACCAATAATCAATCCACAAATTAACATTATAAAATAAACTTTACAGCCGTCACTTTCTGTCGGCATAAAAAGCAGGACTGAAGATTTGACATTTGGTGATCTTAAGAAAAAACAAACATGAGCAGAGATACTTCCTGTTTTCATTCTTCTTCTTTGTACACTGTATCAAATAAAATAATCTGCCACCATCTACTGGTAAACAGTGAAATTACACCCAAAATAAACAGAAGCCTGAACAAAATATATATATATTTTTTAATTGTGTCCCATTACAGGATTCGACTGAAGTAGAAGATTGTATGAGCCCAACTGAGGTGAGAACCACAGAAGAAGAAGAAAGGAGCTAAATCCAAGCTAAATCTTACGCTTTTGTCATCAGCGATAGTAGTCGTAGTAGAATAAGTAGATGGGTGTCCTATTTGGTTTTAGATCGCCGAGTGGGAAGAACAGCAGCTGGACGAGCCGCTGGATTTTAAGAACTCCAAGATTGACCCTGCTCCATTCCAGCTAGTGGAGCAAACCTCGCTTCATAAGGTGCAAGCAACCAACCTTGTGCAGGGCTCAACTTGCTACGTTGTCAACCATCATTCTTGTATCTTGCACACCCCGCAGACCCACACTATCTTCTCCCTTCTGGGTCTGGATCACGCCTACGTCACCAGCATGGGCCGTCTGGTCGGTGTCGTCTCCCTCAAAGAGGTTTGCTTGTGTTTGACATTGGCTGGGGACACACATAACGATTTGGAATATCTGAACTGACTTTTGTCCTCTGAGAGACCCTCCCCCCCCCACACACACACACACCTATGTAAAAACAATACAGTATTGAATTGGGTTAACATTTACGATCGGTGGCCGATGACAGCCTTCTAAGCTGATTGGGGAGGGGGAAAAAAAATCACTCTTGTCACACCCCACACCATCGGATAACGGCCCCAGATTATTAAGACATCTGATAAATTGTGAAAGCCCCCCCCCCCCCACACACGACAAAAAATATACAGTCGGTATATGATTTGCAGTGATAAATATTTCACAGGTTTAACGTGTATGATAGGCGGATCACCATTTTAAAACATAATCAGGACTTTGCTGACTTTGATCGAAAGGGGGAGAAATCCTGAAATCACATTCAAGATTGTCAGTCAAAACCATTTTGTGAGCAAACTGGGAAGAAAAAAATACTTTTAACACTCCCCAAACTCAGGATAATCTTTTTGAAACATCCACTGACTGAGTTTTTGACTTTGATTGAAAGAAAGGTAATCATGCTCAAAATATGACATCTTATTGTGATGTGTGTGCTTCAGCCTTGTTGTCATGTGACTAAAACCCCTTTACAGTTACGTAAGGCCATAGAGGGCTCGGTAACGGTGACGGGGGTGAAAGTGCGCCCCCCGCTGGCCAGTTTCCGTGACAGTGGCAACACCAGCAGCATCTCTGAGGTCACGGAGCTCCACAAGTTGTGCATCCGCCACCGGGGGCTCTCGTTGCCATGGGAACCCAGACCCCCGGACCAGGTGGAGGACCAGACGGACGTGGTGTACCAGGATATGCCCATCGGCGTGTCAGACCAGAGCCCGGGCGAGGTAGAGCTCGAGGAGAGCCCCACGTTCACCGAGGACCAATCGGACTTTACCTTTGACTGCAGCCTCGCCAACACCGAGGAGTCCGAGCTGGTTTGTGACTTTGAGCCACCGCCGGGCCAAATTCCCGAGCTGGTTCAAGCGGCGCAAAGAAGCGGGAGTCCCCCTCTCAGTGGGGACCAATTAGAACCAGAGGCGGTGAGACCAATCGCTGATGACCAATCAGAGTGATGAATGTTGACATTTCTTCCATTTGTATATTGACAATACCTGCTCCATTTCAACACAGCCACAGTCGGGATATCACTCCCTAGTCGTGTGTGTGTGTGTGTGTGTGTGTGTGTGTGTGTGTGTGTGTGTGTGTGTGTGTAGATATATATACACACACATACACAGTATATATAATTTTGCAGCCCTTCAATTTCCACCCTGCGGACCCGCCAACGTCTCGAACCCCATTTTGAGAACCACCAAATTTACTCAAAGTGCCATCTCTATCTGCACTCCACACCAGTAGGAGGCAGCGTGTTATATTTTGTTGGGTACCATATACCTTTGATTGTACGGTGATACCGCATATCGATGCTGCATTTTTTTTCCAGAGTGTGAAATAGGAATGGGGAACCCCCACGGCACAATATTTAGCCCACATTTATTTTCAGAACTTCAGTCGTTTGATTCAAAAAGTGAAAGTTTTGTTAGATTTGTTATCTTGTAAGCTATATATTTTTTTTTTCAATCACGAAATGTTGCACTCTGAGTAGTGAATCTCTGAGTTTCTTATTAGGATGCAACTGTTAAAAAGAAGAAGGACAAAAAAAGGTTCCCCATACCTGCTTTTGTTCTCATATTCCTTGGTTATCGATCATGGACATCATCATCATCATGTTTATGGACGCCGCAGGTGGAGCATGTTGCGTCTTGACATATCTCCTGTCGCGTGTTTATTGCCCGTGTACAGACAAATGAGTGGCATGCGCCCTAATGGAGAGTAAAGCACAGAGCTGTTAACTACCTATTCCCCATAATGGGCTCACATATTGTAGGAGAGGTTCTATTCTAGAGTCTGCTGTAAATAATATCACACAGCACGAATATATTTGTAAAGTGGTGTTGGCTTATTCATCACCGGATATGCAATAAACAAAAAGGTAATAATGCAGTTAAAAAAAGGGATTTAGCAAATTCACCCAGGCGGCGTTGTTTCACACCTTGGGTGACTTTTATGTGACAATGTCATGGGGTTTTTTTTTTGTTTGTTTTATAAGTGTTTGTCCACTCTGAAGGGATATTAGGGCCACAATGAAAAGAAAAACTAATAACCCTCCTGTCATATGTCTTAGAGCTTAAGAATATGTAATACTATGAGAATAAAGTTATAGTTTTGAAGTAAATTTACAACAACAACAAAAATAATTCAGTGTGGCCCGAAATATTCCTTTGCTTCCTTTTTTTTTGCCCGTCCCAAAAATCCTCACTGTCTCTCTCTCATAATTACTGACAAGAACGGCAGCTTCCAAAAGGTCCACCAGGCTGGGCCGAAAACAACCACTTGCAAGTACTGTATTTTCCGCATCTAAAAGCCTTCCATTTTCTTAAACGCTCACAGCGCGCCTTAAAATCCGATGCCCCTTGTGTATGTTTATTACGGTAATATGTCGACCCCCAAAATGGCTCCTTACTTGAGACCTACAACGCAGAGTTCAGACTTAAGGCGATCGGTTACACAGTTGAACACGGAAATAGAGCAGCAGCAAGAGAGTTCAACGTTAACGAGTAAATGTTATAACTTGCTGTTGGTTAAGTGAACTGTGTCGCTGCTTTATTAAATACGTTTTACTGACATTCTCTTGGTGTTTCCTTGAGCATAGCTCCATCTGGTGGATGCGTTGTATATTGCGTTTTATAATGCGGTTCGCCCAATGTATGGAAAAAAATGACAAAATAGGCCATTCATTGAAGATGCGCCTCATAATCCAGTGCGCCTTTTAGTGTGGAAAATACGGTACAAGTGGAAGAATGGGACTCGGAATACGCGTGAAGCACACTGTAAATATCACACCGGCTTTCGATTGGCAGCCTCTGGTGGCTTTTATAAGGGCCGTATAAACTGCCACTGTATCGCCACACAAACATACGGCGACGTGCACATGACTATATTCTCCTCTTCTATCACGTGATATGACCAAGAATATGACATGTATAATCCAGCCTGGCCTTGAATGCAGTGTTATGTCACTAAGAAGCACATACCATGTTGTCGAAGCAAATTGTGAGTCCGTGTCAAATTATGGAAGCAAGCCTGTATCGCTTGCACTTTTTGGAGCCATATTTTCATGCCACAGGCTCACTTCATGTCTGTCACCGTGTGCCGCGAATCTGTTTGCATCGTAGAATGTGACGTAGTGCCCGGGCCGAGAAAAGAACACGCACACGGTTCAATGTAAACTGGTTTGCAGCGTATCTAGTTCAGCAATAAGTCTGTCGTACACAATCTCCCTTTATATGCTTTTGTACATACAACATACTTGCAAATGTCGACGGATGTCAGGACACGTTCGGAGTCAAACAGCCATTGTTATTTTTCGGAGAACATGAATTATGTTTTTTGTACATGAGCCACTGACTTTGGTTTCAACAAAAAGCACCTTGGGAAAAAAATTACATTGTGTTGGCTCTTTTTTTGTCATTGTTTCATTACCAGGTTGGGGTCGTGGTTTACTATCGTTCTTCATTGTGCCTAAAAATGCAGCAAATTTAGCAGATGCGTGTACACACCAAAAAACCTCAATGGCAGACCACTGACGTGCATTTTGTGATTTAGCCACTTACACTAGTTTCACCAACTGACTTGACCCAACCCCCCAAAAAGTGACAAGGAACCCTGCCCAGAATTGAACAGTAACTTGGCCCTTTATGTTCATTTGAAAATTAGCCACTTAACACAAATTTGTCTAATCGACAAGAAAACGAGGACCCCTTCCTTAAATTGAGAACCACATTTGCCAGCTTGGTTGGAAGCTGCCTGGAGGAGAAAAAAACCAAAAAACTACAAGACTTGCGCACTCCATCCAGAAAAAGTCACCTTATATTTTGACGTGTGCAAGGACATTCAAGTATCAACATCCACGTGACACAGCATGAACCTCCATAAAATACAACACTACAAAATATTCCATAGAAAAAACAAGGCCAGAGCAACACTTGACACCAAAAACTGTACAAAACTGACAGCGTTGACGTTCCGCTCGCAATTCATCAGTTGGCGCCTCTCGGCCTGAAAAAAGACTTTGAGAGAAGAACAAGGAGAAGGACACAAGCCAAAGCAGAACAGATGACGTCATATCCACCATCAACGACATGGACGACACATCACATCAAATACTCTTTCTCTTCCAACTTGTCTCCTCCTTGGTCCTGGATGTCTTGGTCATCCTCGTCCAGGGACGCCACCCCGGAGGAGGCCCGGTCCAACGGGAAGAGGCCGGAGCTCCACGCCCGATCTTCGTGGAACACCTCATCCTCTTCCTCCTCTTCCTCCTCTCCGGGAGATTCAGAGTGCGAGGTAGAGTAGCAAGAATCGAAACGACCGGGCCTCCACTCGGGTTTGTGGTGGACGCACACTTCACCACCGCCGCCGGCGCTGCACCCCTCAGAAATCCCTTCGGACCGGACCGGCGCTGCGCAGGTAGGATCGGATGTGGTGGAGTCTAAGGGAGGAGGAAAGAGTCAGAAAACCTACGCGGGTGGGCGGTTGGAAGAGATGGCAAGGTGGGATTTGATCAGTGACGGAGGCGGAATTGACGGTAGATGAGCTGGAAAGGCTTTTGGGTTTTAGGGGTACCTGCTGTGCTGTGAGGTGGGAAGTCGTCGGGAGAGCCCGCTTTGGGGTCCTCGTCGTTGGAGTCTTCCTCTTCTTCGTCCGCGTCGTCCTCGTCCACCGACGCCCACGCTCGCAGCTTGGCCTCGGCGATGGCAAACTGCTCGGCCACGCCTTGGGGCAAAGCCAACGGAGTCAAGTCGGTCGTCTACTGGAGCTTAGACCTACTGCTGGTCAAACCGACCCATTTCCAAGTATGAACTTGTCCAAATTTAGAAGCTGTTCAGTTTAAAACTCTAGTAAGTGTTTGTTGTTATTTTTTATCTATTGACACTGCTCGTGAAATTGACCTGTTTAAAAACCAGGTCAATGTGATACATTTCACTGTAGAAAATATGTTCAGGAAACAAATCGTCACTGTCTGTAATGAGGATTAAATTGACCCAATTTTAAGCAAGTCATATTGACCCATATTGGAGTATAAAATCTAAATTGCCACATTACCACAACTAACTCTTTAAATTTGGCGGGTGAGAGGGTATTTATTTGTTATTTAACTCAAGCGTCACTTAGCCCCACTGCTATACAGTGGGTAAAATTGACGCGTTTTTAAGGTCAAAGCAAGTCATATTGACCCATATTAAATTGAAAAATCTAAAAATACATTTGGAGTTTGCATGTTCTCCCCGGGCCTGCGTGGGTTTTCTCCGGGTACTCTGGTTTCCTCCCACATCCCAAAAACATGCATGGCAGGCTGACTGAACACTCTAAAATTGTCCCGTGGTTTGGGTGTGTCAGGTTTCGGTTTGTGACCAACAGGTGGCACTGTAGGGCTCCCCCTGCAGCTGCACACCTGTTGGTCGTTATGTCGTTAGCCGTTTAAAAGGACTCCCTCCCGACCACTCATTGTCGGCTCATTGTTTGTTTGTATGCTGCTGTCATGTTTGTTTGTTTCAGTCATGTTTAGTTCATTGTTATGTTTGCGCTTCAGTCATGACTTTGTTTGATACTTTGGATTCGTTTTGGTTGTTAGCACTTTGTTTTTGATTTAGTTTTCTCTGTGTTTTATTAAATATCATTCGTCAAGTTCACCCTGCTCCTCCCTCCTGCCTGCTTTTTGGGGTCCACCACCATGCTACGTGACAGAATGACCCGACCACCTGGACCCCGCAGGTACAAAGGACTGGTCCCTATTCCACCATGTACCTGGCGGAGCATGTCTGCGGCCGACACTCTTTTCCCCTTCAGGCAGCGCTGGTGATGCGGCTGTCCTAGGTTTTCGTCTCGTCAAGCCACGTCTACGGTGGGCCGAGCCCCGTCCACGTTGATCCTCTAAGCGGCTAACGTCACGGCCAACCAACAATGACGGCGACGATGACGACAAGTGATTCTCGCCGAGGCAGCCGCTGCCACCAAGACCGGCCCCCGCTGCTCCCAGGAGACTTTGAGGGGGATTAGGTGCTTGACAGAAGGTCGGAGGTGCCAGATGGTGCCGCCGCTAAACCCGACCAAGTCAAAGGATGCACGTGCCGCGGTGCAATCAAACACCGCCACCAGCTCAAGGTATTGCAGCGGTTTCAAAATACATTTGCTGCACCTTGAACTGCGTTAGCATGTGATTACTACAACAACTACTGTGTCGAATATTGGTCGGAAATATGTCATTGTCTGTATTTTGGTCATGACACAATAACACGAATGTTACAGAGTAAGATAACATTTGTTTAAAAATGAATGAAGAAATGGATTTGATTTTAGAGAAATTAGACATGGATATTATAGTACGCATGACGCTAAATATTTTATTCGCATCAATGTCAATGTGGGTGATGCGACTGTTTTGTTTTTTATTTGCGGATGTGTTTTAGAAAATGGTGAGTGCATTTAAGTACAATGAAAAAAGATTTATAAAACGCAAATACGAATGTACTGCTCATAAATGTGTTTAATGGATTGGATAGTCACACTAAAAATGGGGGGGAGTAATTCAAATTAATTGATTATATTCTTCACAAAAGAACTACTACATTCATTCATTATTTTGAAGGACTGAATTCACGGATTGTTTTAAAATAGATTAGGTGGAATACAACTCCATGTATGAGAACCATTATTACAAATTCAAAGATATTAAAATAATAGCTTATTCATTACAAATACAATTCCAAATAGTGTATTCTAATTGGAATAGGAATAATGAAAACATAAAATTGGATGAAGTGTATGAACTGGATTTTTAATCCCAAATATGAACAATATTAAATGTATTGCTATTAATTGTTTTTTTAATTTAATAAAGTTCATGTGACTGCCAGGAGAAGAAAAAAGTCTTTTTGCAAGTCGCAGTAGTGCAAGGGCTCATCTTTAGACACTCGCACGAAACTACAAATATGCAAAATAGTCAAACGAGTGAAAGTCTGTTTGCAGCGGGTGTGTGCGGGTGTGTGCGTGCTTGTGCGTGTGCGTGCGTGTGGTACCTGCAGCGAAGCGAGCCTCCTTCTCGACTTCGCTAAGGTGGCAGTAGGAGCTGAAGTGGGCCGCCTGGGGTGGGTCGACGGGTTTGGGCCAACCTTTCCACTCAATGAGGTGGGCAACCCGGCCCTGGGCCAGCGAGGTGGGCTTGGTCACATGGTCCTTCACTGCCTGAGAGATCCCTGCATGTGTGTTTGGAACACAGTGTATTATCAATTCAGTATTACTCTGAGCTGCTTGTTTGCCAAATATGATTCTGTGATGAAAATGTGTTTTTTTTTACCATTCAGGGACGATCTAGCTAGCGCCGCAAACTCATGGATGCCCACACTTTTCCGCGTGTCCGCCGGAGATTTTCCTGACTTTGGAATCATGTCACTCTCCTCGAATTTCACCTGCAAGTCACAACAGCGCGTCATTATCACAAGTCAGGCAAAAAACAAAACAAAAACAAAACTTTCAGCTGTGGACCTCATCTTTGTCGAGCCACCTCCTTTCGCTACTCCTGGACCTCAGCCTCATAGCGTGGATGCGGCGTCTCAGTAAAACTAACAACTACGCGCCAACAACAACCAGTTGGTGTGTTTGAAAAGCTTTTGGCCCTGCCCTACATTTGCTTGTTAAGCCAGCCAAGTGGTTGCCCAAAGGTCAGAGTGCAGGGAGGTGAGGGGCAAGCATATGTTGTCTAGTAAGCAGCTCAGGCCCACCGCGCAGCTGCTAATGCCGATTAAAAGCAATAGTGCTACCTAACCCAACGTGCACATCATGGATGCTGGGTGAACACCAGGGATGGGACCTGTGAATGTCAAATGACAAATTACACCGGGTGAGTCCCAAACACTCGTGGGGAATCGATCTAAAATAACAACCACCCGCAGAATAAGTGAAATCCGCGATATAGAAGTACCCTATTTAAAGACTCACTTTGTCATGTTTTGGATAGCTTTAACGGCACTTATTTTTCTTGAAATAGACTAAAATAATAAAAACACATTTATAAACATATTGAAAGATAGCACGAGCAATGTATAAGCCCCCCAAATGGTTACAGTTACACTTTTCTTACTATTGAGGAGAAGAGAGCATCGTAGCACAAGTAGCACAACTCACTGATTGTTACAGGTGAGGACGCAGTGCGCTAGTTGACAGCTGCATGCTACGAATGCTAATTGTGCCATTCTAAAATTCGACTATTAACATGTAGTACTTGACTAGCAGAACTAGTTGTTCGTAGATGTCAACAGTTTTGCCTCATGAGGAACATGTATTTATCTTACTAGTAGTGCAGCAATGTCATACAGTCGTGGAATCGTTCTACGAGAGCGCCCTCGTCATTCGACGAGTGCACTTAAATTGGATATCGAGGAAGCAAATACTGTACACTATTTGAAAAGCACGAGAGGGTCACAACTCTCATTAATAATGCAGCGCAACCACGGTAATACATTTAAAAATTAATATTTCCCCTCCCCTCCAAAAAAAAAAGACATTATTGTCGCAATGGGTATCATAATGGACAGTTGAGGTGTACCTAATAAAGTGTCCTAGAAATCACACGCGCACACAGGCGCACACACACGCGGCCGACCACGTCCGAGGACCAACAAGTGGGTTCGAGGTGAACCGGCCTGAGCAGCCTCCTTGCGGGGGCGAGTCAGAGGCAGCTGCGGGTGGGCGGGGGGCTAGACGGCTCCTATGTTATGAAATGGTGCGTTCAAGTGCCGCAGCACTGCACACGGGTGACAGTCAGGGCCTGCAACGATGGAGTTACGTCGCAAAAACAAGGCAGGGGGACGCAGTTATGTCGCTTCTGCCCTCACACCCGTACACACACACACACACACACACACACACGAACATGCACTCCGCTTCGGTCTTTGCCTTGCCGTCCATTCGTGCACTACGTGTACTGTACCTGTAAATCACATCATCGCTCATCCTAATGCAGAGCAAGGCGTCCAACCCAAAGGCGATCAACAGATTCGAAGGAAGGGCAAAAGCGCGTCGGTCCACGCGCGTCACGCCATCTCGGCGAAGAGCATCTTCCGTCACTCCGGCGTCGGATGTCCACCACGGAAGGAGGAGGAGGAGGAGGAGGAGGAGGAGGATGAAGAGAATGACGAGGAGGCACCAAGGATCGCTCGGATGGCCAAATGTCTCCCGATATGACGAGCGTCATCAAGGCGGTGGCACACCCGCCCCTCCGGTACCCCATTTTTTGTAGCCCCCCTCCCCCCAACACGCGGGCATTATTTCTATTTATCTATATGTGTATATATTTTTTTAATTGGCAGGCTCTGCTCGGTGCATTCAACAGGAGGCAGACAACTAGGCGACATACAAGAAGAGAAAACATAAAAACACATGTGGAGGTGTCTTTCTCCATTGAAATGAATGGAAACGTAATAATCTGTTCCAGTGTCATCAAGACACTGAATTTGGGTTTTAACGTCTTTGTTTTGGCACAACAGTATTGTACGTAAAACTATTGCTCCCCAAAACAACCCCGCTAGTGATGTGTCGGTCGCGAACGAGCCGGTGTAAAGAGCCGGCTCTGTCATCTCTCTCTCTCTCTCTCTCTCTCTCTCTCTCTCTCTCTCTCTCTCTCTCTCTCTCTCTCTCTCTCTCTCTCTCTCTCTCTCTCTCTCTCTCTCTCTCTCTCTCTCTCTCTCTCTCTCTCTCTCTCTCTCTCTCTCTCTCTCTCTCTCTCTCTCTCTCTCTCTCTCTCTCTCTCTCTCTCTCTCTCTCTCTCTCTCTCTTTTTCACGTGTCTGAAGCGAGGTTTGGCAGTGGCTCAGCTGCGGTGCTCAGAGAGGTAGACCAGAAGAGAAGGGGGGGGGGGGGGGGCGAGGGGCTTGGTCGGTACTGCAACTGCACGGAGTGCACGCTGAGCACGTGCTCCGTCGCGTCTGCCAAGCCACAGACAGACAAATACTTGTCAACTTGTACGTTTTGCCCGTATTTTATACGTTTTTTATCATTTAAAATCATGTACGGCGTATTACAACTTTTATACCGGGAAAAAAACCAATTGTGAACCGATCTCACAAAGACCATTTTGGCTCAAATCCAGATCGTCTCACCTGCTGGTAGCCAAAAAATGCCGTCGTCGATCGCTACTATTGTCACGGCAAACCAGCAAAAGTAATCCTCAATCGTATATTTTTTTTCATCGCTGCGTATGGTCGGATTGATAAAGCATGATGTGCACATGCGTGGTAAACCGTTGTAAAGGTTTTTGTTGCTTAGTAAGGGGAATCGTAATCATTTATAAGGGCAGCGATTAGCCGAGGTTTACAGGGATGCAAAAGGTTTGGACTTTCCCAGTTCGAACTCGTCCAGAGGATCATAAACACAACAACAAAAACAAACATGGTGAGACGGCACCTGATAAAGGCACCCAGGGAGTTGTATTTTTTCGGTGGGACTGTACTTGTAAAGTTGAGAGCCACTTCAGTCGAAGGTTTGTCATTCCTATTGGTCACCAGTAGACGGCGCCCTTACGTTTCGTAAAGACCGTCGACGACGGGCGCGAGCCTCTTGGGAGTTTGCGGTCGAATTTTACGACGATTCTTACTGCTGTTAGCTGACATTGGAAAGTGAAATCGGGTTTATTGTTTCCCCTTGCCAATGGCGGGCCCTCTGCTGGAGTTTGAGACCGAAATGTTTCTGACATGTTGATCGATATACAGAGAATACTTTGAGGGGGAAAAGTTATCGGGGCCCTCAGAAAGTCATACGATGTTTCCTCCCCAATCTGAAACAAAGTTTGATTTCACCGTGATCCTTTGGGTTTTGCACGTTCTTCAGTCCCCGGCCCCGTTGGGACCAGCAGAGATAAACCCGCAAGCATCCAGACGAGACTTGCGTCTCAACTATTCCAACGGAGTTGCCCTGATCAACAAAGCATCTTGAAACAATGAATAAAGTTGGCTTGCTCGTTTTGGGAGTGTGCGTAATGGGTGTTTTAGTTGCACTTTATTCATGATCGCCACGTGTCAAACATACGACCCGCTGGCCGGAACCGGCCCGCAAGGAGGTCTGATCAGGCCGGCAGGATAATTTAAAAGTGAAAAAATGCATGAAAGACACGGAATGAATATTTTTAATAAAGTGCAATTCGTGAAATATCCGCTAGGGGGACACACTGTTTTGATCAGAGGAAAATACAACATTGTTTTGATCAGAGAAGAAGACAACAGCAGCCTCTGTCACTGAGACAGACCCAACACAGCAGACGCTATCGAGGACATGTGAATACTTTATTCTTTACACATATTATAGCACTCTCCTTAGTTTGTAAGGTGTAGGCAGGGATTACATTTAGATTTTATATGCTAGTATAAATGGTTTAAAATTACTTTCTTGATAATCTCGTTTAATCTTAAAAGTGCATTCCTATATTTTTCAAGACCAATTACTTGTTCAGGTTTTGTGCCTTTGTACAGTCAGTGGGATCGGTTGGTATGCAGAAACAGTCAAACCTCGGTTTTCGTCCATAATCCGTTCCAGAAGGCTGTTCGAAAACCAAAACCACGCTCTTTTTAAAATAAAAGTGTTTATTGAACACGTCTGCTCACAATGGAAAGCAACACGTCACTTCCTCGTGTAAGGAAGGCGAGAGGAGTCTAATGGTGCATTCAAATGCGCTCAGTTTGTTCGAGAACCAAAATTTGTTCGGCATCCGAGGCATTAAAACTCAAAATTTTTAGTCGAAAACCGAATTTCGAAAACCGAGACGTTCGAAAGCCGAGGTTTGACTGAATGTGAATGATAAAAGTAAATTGTACATTTGTCTGAGGAAATCTTAGGTGCTTCATGAAATGTTTGAAGAAAGATATGTTCATTAAATTTCAACATTTTCCTAGTTTTCTTGTGCATTTTTAGACCAAAACAAAGGAAAGACATATTATTTTGGTTATTTATGGCAGAGTATGGTATAATTTTTAATGGTCCGGCCCACTTGACATCTACCGAGGCCCTATGTGGCCCACAATGTAGAATGAGTTTGACACCCATGCTCTACATTTTTTCGTTGAATACATACATGGTCGTTTTTTTCGTCGAAAACGCCTTACGAGACATGGTCGTTTTTTTCGTCTAAAAACGCCTGACTATACATTGTCGTTTTTTTCTGGCTAAAAACCATGTATAGTTAGGCATTTTAACCAGAAAAAAACGACCATGTAAGGCGTTTTTAGCCGAAAAAAACGACCATGTATAGTCAGGCGTTTTAACCAGAAAAAAAACGACCATGTATAGTAAGGCGTTTTTAGCCCAAAAAACGACCATGTATAGTAAGGCGTTTGAACCCGAAAAAAACGATCATATATAAGGCGTTTTTCGATGGAAAAAACGACCATGTATAGTAAGGCGTTTTTCGCCGAAAGAAACGACCATGTATAGTAAGGCGTTTGAACCCGAAAAAAACGACCATGTCTTGTGTATTTCTGTTCTTAGACTTAACCGAAGATGATTTTTTTTTTTGTCATCGATATGCCTCAAAGATTCTATTTTTTAAGAAGTAAGGCGTTTTTAGCTGAAAGAAACGACCATGTATAGTAAGGTGTTTTTAGCTGAAAAAAACGAGCATGTGTAGTAAGGCGTTTTTAACCAGAAAAAAACGACCATGTATAGTAAGGCATTTTAACCCGAAAAAAACGACCATGTATACTAAGGCGCTTTTAACCAGAAAAAAAGACCATGTATAGTAAGGTGTTTTTAGCCGAAAAAAACGATCATATATAATAAGCCATTTTTTGCAGAAAAAACGACCATGTATATATAGTAAGGCGTTTTTAGCTGAAAAAAACGACCATGTATAGTAAGGTGTTTTTAGACAAATAAAAACGACCATGTATAGTAAGGCGTTTTTAGCCGGAAAAAAACGACCATGTATAGTAAGGCGTTTTTAGCCGAAAGACGACCATGTATAGTAAGGCGTTTGAACCCGAAAAAAACGACCATGTATAGTAAGGTGTTTTTCGGCGAAAAAAACAACCATGTATAGTAAGGTGTTTTTAGCCGAAAAATTATCGTGTAGGCAGCCGTCGGCAAGTGCTCTTCAAGAGCCTTGCTTTTTTTGTTCTTTTTTGTAGTTTTTGTCTTTTGTTTTGTCACATGTTTGTTGTTTCGTCGTGTGGACTTGATGTGGACTGTTTTCAGCGTTTTTTGGCCACGACATTCGTCAAAGGAGAAGAATCTGTGCTTGGTGGTGGCGCCTTCTCGGCAGCACGCCTGTACCAGCACAGATTTTGATTGGGAGGAATGTCGGCGCCATTGACTGTCGGTGCTGGACAGCCTCGGGGCGCTTGTGTTTTTTGCGCCTGTAATGGGCAGCATTTTTCACAGCCCCGTTTTGTTCAGTGGAGACGTCGGCGCTGTTGGACAGTCTGCGTTGGTGCGGCTGGATGGATAACTGCTGAAGTTGAGGATGAGGAGAGAGGAGCGTTGGCTTCTGCGCCGATGCTTATTTGGAACTGAGAGTCACCGCTTGGAATTGGAATGGATTTACATGGGACAGGAGAAGTGAACCAATCTCTTTTTTCGTCAATGGATGCTACAGCTTCTTGTTGACTTTGAAACTTAGCTTGTAGCCGACGTGTGCACATTTTGAACATGACGTCTCTGATCCACTGGTGAAAGGACACTTTGATTCTCTCCTCTTTCATTTCAAACTGCTTTAACAACAAAGCGTATGTGGGAAAAGTGGTTAGGACTGCACGACTGTCCGTGTTTTATGTCATGTGTTGTGTTCATTATTTTACTTTTTGTTCGTGTTTTATGTTGTGTGTTGTGTTTATTATTTTACTTTATGTTAACTGCTTTGTTAAGCGCTTTGTTACAGCTGCCGCTGTTGTGAAAGCGCTATATAAATCAGCATGTATTGTATTGTATTGTATTGTATAATTGTTGCTATTTTCAGTCAGTAGAGTGCAAATATTTAGTTCACCAAGTCATCTATCAAAATGTATGCTAAATTTGTCATAAATATTTCAAAGAAAAGCTAGTTAAGAGCCGTTTGAGAGCCAAAAAGAGCCGGCTCTTTTCACCGAGCCTAATGAACCGGATCACCGAAAAGAAACGAAAATACCATCACTAAAACCCGCCCCCCGCGCCACCGAAAAAAGTTCTGTATCGTCATGATGATGAATTTTACATTATAACGTGATGAAACCGATGTTACTTACGTGATACGTTTGATGTATAACGTGAGAAATTTTACACTGACCAGGCCAGCAAGGTCTGGAGTTCTTTGGATGTCTTTTTCCAGGTTCTTTTGCAAAGTCGTGGATGAGTCGTCGTCACACTCTGGGGTCGACCACTCCAAGTATTATTGCCGCTGTTCCCGGTTTTCTCTGACAGTGGTTGGCTGGAGCTTGGAGATGGCTTTTCCAGGCAGATAGATTTCAAGAACTTTTTTCTAATTTCTTCTTGAACTGCTTTGGATTGTGGCATGTTACGTTTATTTCTTGAGCGCTTGGAGCCTACTTCACTTTGTCTAGCAGATCATATTTATGTGATGTCTTGATTCAACAAATGCGATGCTATATTGCCTGTGAAATTGAACTCGGCCTTCAGACAACTGTTGTTAGTCAAAGTTACTTCGTGATTTAACAAGGGGGAGGGTGAGGCAGTTTGGGATTATTATTTTTGTGCCTTAATAAATTAAATTGCCATTTAGAAACTGCATTTTGAATTTTCTTGGGTTGTCTCTGCGTGATATTAAAATTGGTTTGATGAACTGAAATCCATGTGATAACTATGCAAACAGAAATCAGGAAGCAAATGTTATTTCACAGCACTGTAACTTGTGTTTTAACAATATAAATTTCATGTTTCAACATGATAAATTTCACATAAGATAAAGGCGATGTCATAATGTGATAAATTGCCATGATGTGATAAAGTCAGCATTATAACGTGAAAAATTGATGTCGGGATGAAATTCACATTTGAACTTGGTACAACAATTTTTGAAAGTCCTTAGTGAATAAAGGTGAATATTACTAGGGGGGGAAAAAAGTACCGGTATGTTAATAAAGAACTTTTTCAAAGCATACAACTTATAAACAACACTAAAATCTAACTTTTCTCGAAAGTATAAAATGTTAATTCAATATTCTAATTTTAACTACACAACTTATCTTGAAAGCATACAATTCTTGTCAAACTACAAACATCATCTTGTAAATTCCACAACCCCAAAGAGACCGTGGCACGTGAAATTACTTCAAGTGGAGCGTTGCAAACAGTCGAGGACAACATGAACCGGGTTGATAAGGTTGGGGGGAAAAAAGAATTCACTGCAACTTAATAAGTCCTTTATTTGCAATGTTCCTCATCTTTCCAGTTTCCGATGCAAAAGAAGCCAGAATTTCTTAAATAAAGAAAGCAAAAAAATATATTTACAAAATTCCAATAAAACTAATAATCAAAGGATTATCTAAAGCACCTCTCTGCATCCGGACAACTGTTATTTCAAAAATAACCACAAAACAAAACAAGTTTTTAATTAGTATATATTTACAGAATGCTCCAGAAAGGAGTTTCCCACTTTATGTAGAAAAAGGCTTCCGGATATTTTCTGCTTTAACTTTCTATAATGCATCAAGTCGATTTCTGTAGATTTCAAGTTTTAATGACGATTGGGTTCGGTGAAGTGTCCCTCCGCAGCGGAGGTAAAAAGACCAAGAGTCAGTCGCGTGATGACGAGGAAGCATTGAGATCACACCTTTTTTGTGTGCATCTGTCCTCTTAAAATCCCAGCAAGAAAAAGCACACCCAACCCTCAAGGAATTTCTGGAGACAAAAAAAAAAGGCGGAGCCACCCGACCATGCGATGTCGCTTTTTTTGAAACGCACTTCAGTCATGCTGGGCGACCCACAACTGACAATCATCTCACAGATCAAAAAGGAAAAAAAATAAACAGTCTGTCGGTCTGCAGTGTGGTGAATTTCTTAATGGTGTGGCGGGAACATGTCACAACCTGCATGAGCTATCCTGCTGAATTACTTTAGAAGTTTATTTCACAAGGAGAGCAGGCCGGTGAGGCGGGGGGGAAAGGAAGGGGGGGGGGACAATGAAATAGGAAGAGAGAGGGGAGAGAGGAGAAAATGATTGTTTTCTGAGTCTATCCCTCAAAAAAAAAAAAAAAAAAAAAGATATTTATCCTCATTGAGGATTTTGATTTTGAGTCTGCCTCATCAGCAAGATCGTCCCTTGGATCGCTACCTACTCATCCTCCGGGCCACGCGAGGGCGGCAGCGTTCATTCCTTGTCCGACTCTTCTTCGGGCTCACGCAGCCAAGTGAAGAAGGCGGTGACGGACTTTGAGGGCCACACCCTTGCCGCTCTGCTCCGCTGTGTCTTTGCTGGACTCCCACTTGTAGAAGGCCTCCTCCTTGATGACGTCGGCGTCGTATAGCGCGTCGAAGAACATGCGCAGGAGGTCTGTGTGGGGCAAACCACAGCAAGGGCGAAAAGACATGTTAGGACTAGACAATTCTAAAATAAAATTTCAAACCATGCAAACTCTTAACCTTGCCCAAACGGTATTAATCATTTGGAACCAGAATCTTTTAATTTCAAATGAAGCCCAAACGCAACATGTGTTTCTAACACTAACATCGCACTGATAAATGTAGGAAACCCCAAGCAACTTTGATGAATAGAAGGCCTGGTATCGAGACACAGTTTTTTTGATCTGAGGGAAAACGGGAGACTCACTGGCAGGCTGCTCCATTTGCACCATGAGTGCCTGCAGGGCATATAGCCCCTGCAGCTCCTTCTGCTCGTCGCTCAGGAAGCTCTGCAGCAGGGCTGCTCTATTGTTGATCAGCGGCACGTCCACCTTGTACGGGTCCCCTGCAAGCCACGCGCCGTTGAAAGAAGGGAACTTTGAGACTAAAGCATTGGCTAAGACGGTGGCCGCCTTTACCTGTGATGGCCAACTGGCACACGGCGGTCATGAGCGCGCGTAGAAACTGGTTGGAGGAGCTCTGCTGCTCATCCAGGTTGGCCTGAAAAGGGGGAGTTATTTGTTTTTGCTTTTTTTCGTGTAAATACTGTTCATTTTCTTGTATTTATCTTTTATTTGCTATCAAATTTAACCTCAATAGTACACTACGGTTAAAGAAGTGAGGAGGCACCTCCACCCAGTCTTTGATCCGCTGGTCGCTGGCCTTGTCGCGGAGGAGGCGGTCCAGCTCTTGCCTCAGCTCATCCGCACTCAGAGACTTCTTAGTGCTCTCCTTGGACTCCTGCTCCTCGCCGGTTGTGAACTCCACTTTCTGAAAGACAAACAAAAACTTGGATCAAAAACGGACACAGATGAACTGGGCCTTTCATGTCCTCACAGAGTACAAGTTGAGAAGGTGCATTTCCAACCTTTACGAATATAAAGAAATTAAAATTTCTCATTTTAAAAATGAAACCTATTCTTGTGATAAGCCAATCTGTTTTATTTTTTCATTTAAAAAAAGTGAGCCAAAAAGATTTAAAAATTTTTTCATGTCTTAATGTTTAGGTAATTTTTTTGTGCTAAATAGGCCTATTTCATAAATTTGATACAGTTAACAAATGCCACCCTAACCTTTAGGCCAAGCATTTCTTCTGCGTATCTTATAAAAAATAAAATAAAAATAAAGTACTGTACTAAAAAAGTACTGTATATGTGAAGAGATATTTGTATTTTATATTATAAATACTCTAAATGATTAAATAATTTTCAAAGAAAAAGGGTCAATGATTTTAGTTCAGATTTTGAACATTGTATTTAGAAGTATTCATATTTAAAAGTATTCTTGAAAACTAATATGCAATTATGTTACTTTAAACAAGCTAAAACATTTACCGATAAAATTAAATAATGACATATATATATTTCGGTATATATTTATGAAAAAATGAGATTCGAACTCAATTTAAAACTGTTTATAAAACAGATTTTTTAAATTTTCTATATAATAATACATTCATCCCAGAAAAGACAAATAATGTCATGTAACACACCTGGTCAGTGACAAACTTGTTGACGTCTTCATTCTTGGACAGGAAGTCGCTCCAGTTCAGTCCCGCCTCTTTCCACAGGGCGCCGACCTTACTGCGAGTCTAGCGTTGAAACGAGGAAAAAAAAAACCCCCACAACCTTAAAATCACTTTTGTTACCCTACAAAATGTTCTCCTTCGCAACATTAAAAAAAAATAAAATAAAAAAAAAAGGCAGGAGTGATGTAAGAACATACCATCCCCTTGCACAGCAAGTGGAGGATCTGCACCAGCAGCACACTGGCCTTCCCCAGAGGCAAGAGAGGCTTGGCGATCTCCCTGGAGGAGCAATTAAGACACAGTCAAGCTTTGCACTTCATTCTTTTTTGTTTAGAAGGACGCACAGAGAGTTGAAGGCAATATCTGAAAAGAGGACATGATGGTCAATTTACGATTGCTTGTATACAAATAGGACTCGCCTTTGGAGTGCCTTGCCACCCCAATCAAGTGTGAAATTAAACAACCTTGTAAATATTTGATCTGCTTTATTGCTGAAAATTATTCCGCGAACTAACTGCTCTGATGTTTGACGAGCCACTTTCAAATGACAGACTGACTAAACCGTCTGAAGCACCATCGTGCTCAACATCCTGCTCCTGTTTCGGAGCATAAGCGTGACTGTTCTACGACTTTGCCGTGTTTATGTGGGTGGAGTTGAGATTTGTGTTTGCTGGCGTGTTTATGGCCCGCAGACACAAGGTGGTGTCCCAAGTGCAGCCAGTGTGAGTGAAAATCCTTTATATGCCTTTGTTGACTCTTTTTGCCATGCTCTGGGGGCACTGCTCCCGCAAGCAGAAGCAATCCTAGTGTCAAGCCTTGTCCCTCATTGTCATGGTAACAAAATAAAAACAGCTTTTTTTTGTCATTCAGTTCCTTGTTTGAGAGAGCAAGTTGCCCCCCCCAAAAAAAAAACAGTACTGAGAAATTCAACAGGTGGCCAATCAAACATTGAGCGTGGGTCAAATTGAGTTCGTCTGCAAAAGGTTATTGTGCATTTTAGGTTCATCCCGAAATTTCACTCAAGGCCCCTGACTTATTGTACGAGTCATGTCTGTAACATTTAAGTTGTTCTGATGGCACCATGTGATGAAAAATAAGTGCAAGTATTTTCCCAAAACATTTTTTCAGCTCACCCAAAGAGCTGCCTCATAGGGACGCCGCCTTCAAGAAGCATGGGCGTGATGATTTCAGCCAGGTAGAGCCAGATGTGAGGTATGTCAATGGCCATGTCTTCGGCCACCTCCAGGATCTGTAGAAGCCTGCGATAACAAAAGTACATGCAACTCAAGTCTTTCTGTTGTTGTTTGCAGGTTTGAACGTGCGGCGGTGAACACCAAGTTGGGCCTCACCCTTTGAAATACTGCGGAGCAGGCATGGTCCCCGAACTGGTGAGTTTGTGCAGCAACATGCCCATGTGCTCTCGAGCACTGGTGCTACGTTCCAGCGTCGACTCCATGCCCTGCCGCACGAACACGTAGAGCAATGCGGTGCTGTTGAGCTCGGCCACGCACTGGAGCGCCTCCTACAGCGCCGGAGGGGGACAAAGTAGAATTGTTGGAGCTGTAGGTTGCACGCATCCAACAAGAGCGCCGTGCGGTGTTCGTACCTTCAAATCATTGATGTGGAGGTACTCCTCAATGATGGCAGTGGACTTCTTTTCAACCTCCTCTTCGGTCAATGCTGGTTTCGGAAGAGAAGGGGCGGGGGCAGTCTCGCGCTTTGCTACAAGTGAGGAGGGAAAGAGAAAAAAAAGTATCTATTTTGAATACCATATTTTTAAGACCATAAGGCACCCTTAAAATTTGGAAATTTTCTCCAAAATGGACAGGCCGCCTAATAATGCAGAATTTCAACCGCTTGATCCTGACTAGGGTCGCGGGGGGTGCTGGAGCCTATCCCAGCTGTCTCCGGGCAATAGGCGGGGGACACCCCGAATCGGTTGCCAGCCAATCGCAGGGCACACAGATTTTACATGAAATGTAAAATGTAATAATTTGAGCACACAGCTTTTTGCAACAGTCAGTATCTATCTACAAGTGTTCAGATTACTTGCCATTCCTGCAGCAGCAATTAACCACATTTGTAAGCACATCAACAGTCAGTCCTGCTTGTACCTGGGACGTCTTTGCTTGGGCCTCGGTCCCGGCTTCCCCTGTCTCTGCTGCCTCGGTCCCGGCTGCCTCGATCTCTGCTGCCCCGATCGCGGCTGTCAGTCATGCTAGCCACACGGCGCACAGGCTCATTGGTGGGCTTATTGTCGCCGCCCCTTCCGCCGCGCTCCTCCGTTTCTCTGCTGAAACTCCGCTTGGTGTTTTGGCTACGGCTATTTCTGTCGTCGCGGTCGAAGCGGTCAAAGCGATCTCTGTCCTGATCGGCCCGGTCTCTGTCGCCGCCTCGCTCGCGACTGGAGCTCGACCTGCCCATTTCAGCAAATGCGGGAGCAGTAATTAAACACTTGTTTGGGCGGGCACAAATGATGAAGGGAAGGAACCGACGCTGCTGACCTCTGAGGAGCTCTGCGATCCGAGTCTGAGGACAAGGAGCTGGACTGCTGCAGGGCACCGAATCGGTTGACGGTGCTCGTAGTGGAGCGACCAGAGTCTAAATCATGAGGAAAAGGACATGTTGAGAATCTCCATTCTTAAAAAAAAAAAAAAAAAAAGTGTAAGTATAATATGTTTTGAAGGACTTTCTACCTTGGTCTCCTGTCGCAGTTTTAACACCCATTCCTCCACTGCTACCTTTGCCCCAACCTTTGCCTGACGGAGCCAACCGCTGATTGTTGAGGTCCGGATTGTCAGGCTAAATGGGAAGCACGGGACAAGGGGTTGACAAAATGAAAACGCTGGAACGGCTTATCTGGCATATGAAAATGGGAGGTGGCCACCTCAACCACCACAAATAAATTGTCATAAAGTGGGAGGCACTTTATGACAATTTATTTGACCGGTGGCACACCAAGTTGTGCCATTTTTAACTGCAGTTGTGGGAGAACACCACAGCAACACTGCAACAGTCCTAAAACAATCAAAAAGGAACTCATCTTGAATAGGGATGCACAATTTTTTAAAATAACAATTGTGATTTTTTTTTTGCCCGTCAACATTGCAATGCATGATGAGATTTTTTTTCAAGATCCCCTTTACAAGTTTTTTTTTCTTACAAGCACAAGCAATAAATTAATCTATCACAATAATTTATACAAAAACGGCTCTCTGATAGGTTAGGCTTACACTAAAATAAAGGCAAATGAACCATTGGTCAATATCCAAATGTTTAACCACTTCAATCAAGCGTGAGCTTACTGAATACTTTGACTTGTAGACTTTTAAGCGTTAGCTAGTGGCGTAACCATCAGATTACAAGAATAGTGCAAACAAATCTATGCCGTTATCAGTTCAACTTTTATGTAAGCATGTGAAATTTGCACTTGCGCTGTACTTCTTGAACCAAGAAAATCCTTGTTCTTACCTTAGTGATCTTGAGGCGAGCGGTGTCGTAGGGCCTCTTAGTGATGGGCACCGTGTTCCAGCCCTCATCTTGGGGCACGCTGCCCCGGCCACCTCCCGGTGTGTGAGGGCCCCGGCCGCCCAGACCTCCACCCATTCTGCCGCCGCCACCTCCTCCACCCGTGTCCTTTTTGGACATGAGCTGCTGCTGGACTTTGATATGCTCCCTGTGCTCTTCCATCTCGGCTTCCTTGTGGATCTGGTCGATGGTTTTCGGACCCTGGTCTCCTCTACGGGGCACCCAGTTACACTACAGGACAGGGGACGCAGCGAGGTTAGACTACAAGAGACTTGAAAGGGGACTTTGGGTCATGCCTCTCTCGCCAAAGGATTTTTAGGAATTCCGAGAGGAGGCTTGGGAGAGTGCCCTGCAGCCTCGTCATGGGAAAGTAGCCAAAGAGGAATTTCTACACCTCGGTTCTGGTCATGTTTGCAAGTGATGCTTTCTCCAATAGAGATGAATGCCTCTCCAGCAAATTTAACATTTACCCGTCTGAGATCCAAGACATCTTGCAGCATGAAGCGGATTCGGGATGATGTTTTTCTCTCCTTGATGATCTTTTCCATTTGATTGAAATACTGATCCATACGGGGCTGAGTTGGATGGGAAAGAAGGAAAAAAAAGTCGGTCACAGATCCCAACAGTTCATGAAAAAGGGTGCAATGAGAAAGAGACTGCACAATCTCACGGCTCATCGACAGCCTCCTGTTGACAGTTAATACACATTACGTTCAAATATAAAATGGTTGAACTGGGGAGAGACCAAACGTCTGTGCTCAAGGACCGCATTTTATCTTCAAAACAGATGGGCCAGGCCAGTAGTCGAAATGGTAAAAAATAAAAATAACCTGTGTGTGGGTGTGTAAACTATTTTTGAAAAACAATTCCTTTTTTGAAGTGTATTATTTAAAATGAACGCATTTCATAAAAAGGTCAAGTACCATACGTTACAAAATAAAACATTGTATTCTCATTTTTAATTTATTAAACAGGATTGTGAGTGTGAGCGCGAATGGTTGTTCGTTTCTGTGTGCCCTGCAATTGGCTGGCAACCAATTCGGGGTGTCCCCCGCCTACTGCCCGGAGACAGCTGGGATGGGCTCCAGCACCTCCCGCGACCCTAGTGAGGATCAAGCGGTTCGGAAGATGAATGAAAAAAAAAAAAAAAGGATTTATAGTCATTGTAATTTGACTTTTTTCCCCTAATTTTGAATGAATCATTTGTTTAATTTTGTCTTCACAAGAACATGTCATTGTAATTTTAAATGGTATTTTCCATAATTACTTAAAATTGCATGAAAAATAGTTCTATTGCGTGGTCGGTCATTTCGAACATTATATCGGTAGGATTGTTAGTTGTAAAACCGTAATAGAGGATCCCATCAATGCACTCATATAGTTTGAATGTTTTCGTACAGGATTCCATCCATGTACACGTGAAATACTTTGAATCGAATGTTACAATGATACAATAGCCAGAGTTATTCATTGATTAGCACACCTACTTGTTTTTGCAAATCCGATTGAGAAAACAGGGTTCTTCTTTGTAACAAAGAATGCTTGTCGACACCGCCGGGAAATTTAATACCGATACAATGAAACTGTATCGGTTCCAATTTTCTGGTCTATTTATGAGCCCTATTCTTTTCTGATGGTCACTCAAACAACTGTTTGTCTGAATGTGACGAGGCATTTCACAGAATAACTCGATAACACTTGTATTTTCGTTGTTAAGGCGCATTGCTATGGGTCTAACTGTGAAACTGGGTGGGTTACGTTGAAAAAACAAACCAAAGTATGCTTGAAAAAGTTTTTGCCATAGGTATTTCGCAAAAGACTGTGAGCCAAGTTTACTTCATACTTCATCAACAAAATTTACCCCAAAAATCTTATTTACATCAGATTTCTCCCCCACCGAATAATGAAGTGTATTTTACCGTTTGAAAATTACTCCATAAATCAACTGACCAACTTTTCGCTTGATTTACGTAAATATCAGTATCAAGCGGTGTGTGTGTTGCTTGAAAACCTTGGCTTTCTCAAAGTCCAGGTCCTTGCCAATGGTGGAGAGCAGCCTGCAGAGACACTCCAGAGACTCTTCGTCATGATTCTTCAGTAGTTTGACCACACAGTCGTGCATGATGGCTTCCGTTAGCATCTTGAGCTTGAAGAGTTCCCCGATGAACTTGATGTTGCCCAGCGAGCGGCGTCTGGCCTTGTCTCGGGCCTCCTCCAGCTCGACACGCATGCGCTCACGCTCTTCATCCTGCGGGTACGACATTGAAGCGTGTCAAAATGGGAGTACAAAAGTGGGCGATACAGCGGCTGACGTGATTTCTTACATCTTTGGCGGCCTCCATCTCCTTTTGCTTTTTGTCCAAGAACTCATCATCATCCTGGTCCTTCTCAAACTCTTTCTGGCAGCGGTTGAGCAACAGTTTACGGAAGGTCACAATGTATCCTGGTTTGTCCGAGGTGGGGACTTTCAACTGAACAGAAGAGAAGTGGAATTTCAGGCAGTGAGAATCAAATATTGAAGAACTTCCTGTGATGAAAATAAATACATAAATAGAAAATACAGCAATATCACCCATATTCATACATCTACTCATTCTTTGGTGGTCACCACTAGTAACGTTTGACTCTATTTCAAATGTCAGGCAGTCACAGGAACGCGTACATTTTTGGAGACCTGACAAAAGTGACTAATTGGCTCTGTGTCCCTAAATGTATTTTGACACACAGATACAAAAAGTCTTTACATGTTTTGGGGGTTTTCATTTCATTTTTTGTTTTTAAATTTGACATATAAACTTGCGCAAAAAAGGATTTTAACATGAGTTGTGATACATATCTATGACGTTGCAGGGGGGAAAAAAACACTCCCCGTTGCTGAGCCTAACCCTTGATTCATAAATATTACAAAATATATTGCTATACTACATATATTGTTATTAAAAATATTCTAGAAATGTTTACTTGCATTTCAGATTAAAAAATAAAATAAAATAAAAATGTGTTGGGTTATTACTTTTCGGGCTTTGGCACTACTATCTTACGCCGTCAAAACCAAGAGAAGTAGAGTTTTTCGGTGACGAGATGAGTCAACATTCAAAGCTTAAAAGTCATCAGTGGAGCAAATGAATGATTCGTGCACAGAACACGACCGTCACTTACCCCCGAAAGGCAGCGGCACATGTTGGCATAGGCCACGGAGAAGCTGGGCTCCAAGATGGCTTTCTCAAAAATGAGGTCGATGGCGCCCTTCAACCTCTCCTCTGAGTCTATGGTCAGCTCCTTCACCTGATTCATCAGCTCCTGGAATTTCTGCGGGGTCAGTTTGTTTAGGATACTGCGCAGCCGCTTCAAGATCTCATGCGTTTGGGCTTGCTCGGGGGTTAGGTCTTCGTCAGCCACCACCGTGACCTCCTCCTCGCCACGGCCACGCGGGCCCTTTTTAGCCGAGGGCTTCCAGGCTTTCTCGGCCTTGTTTAGCTGCACGTCGTCGTTAAGCGACATACTCGTGATGATTTTGCGCGGCTCCTTCCGCTGACCCTGCTGGGAACGCCGTGGCCCGGGGGGCTGAAAGGAAAAGCAGCAGCTTTATTTTTCCATGAATTGTGCTAACAAAATGTGTGTGTGTGTGTGTGTGTGTGTGTGTGTGTGTGTGTGTGTGTGTGTGTGTGTGTGTGTGTGTGAGAGGGGAATAGGGGGAACCCCCCCAAAGAAAAACAACAACAAAAAAAACTTACTGGTCCACGTGGTCCTCCAACTGATCTACTGCCCAGGTTACCCAAATACGAAGGGGTGAAATCTGGCCCAAAATCCTGCATTCGAACTGGGTCTGCAGGCCGCAACGGAGTCTTGTTGACCTGAAATAGAACAAAAAAAATAATGTTTCCCTTCCAGAATGAAATTCAGTTCGTAATAGGAATTATTTGAGTCACTTGGAAATCTTTTTAAATATTAAAAAAAAAAAAGGTTGAAAATCTCAAGTTGCACATTTTAAAAGCGCTTGCTGTGGCGTGGATACTGCAATGCAAGGCAAGTTAGGTTCCGTGTACTTGGCAAACTTTAATCCTGTCACACAGTTAAATTAAAGCAAATCTGACAAACTAAATAATTGCGGGTCAGCTTGTTAATTTGTGGTGCAACTTGTTTAGGCATTAAAATGAACTAATAAATAAAATAATCCTGTACAGACTAGAATGAACTGGAATGCACCCACCTTGTCCAGAACCACGTCACTGATGGCAGGCAGGCCTTCAGGTTTGTTCATGCTGGCACTAATGAACTGGAAGCCCAGCAGGAACTTTCGGTCGTAGCGTTTTTTCTCCTCTGGGTTTATTGGCTTCCATTGTTCTGGGTAATGAATGAAGACAGATTTATTGGAACGAGGGGGAAATTCAAGTGCAATATATGCGTTCCGTGACTTGTGGCCACAGACATAGCAGTCCCAAAAAAAAAAAAAAACTGGAGCAGTATATCAAGAGAGTTGGTCACAGCCTGGTAGAGCAGAAACTACAGTACGAGTCCTGAATCCTGAGTAGGACCTTGAATGGGGAGGATGATTTTTGGAGGAGTGTGCTGAATTGTGAGCAGGTCTCCATTTCACACAGCATGCTGCCAATGCCATTTGTAAGAGAATAAAGAGATGATTTTACATATTTTAAATATCTGTACGGCAAGTGCTTGTTGACGGCACTGCAAGAGGACCATGGGTGCAGATATCATTGTTCATTACAATGTACACAATAATTTGGTACATTTCTTGAAAACAGTTGCTTTCAAAGAGATTTTTTTAAATCAATTTATCGTTTTCTATATTACAGGGGTTTTCCTACAGTCAAAATTGCATGGCGGCCGCCCCCCCGGCCAGACCGATTGATATCGTTCGACACATCGTATAAGCTCCAGCTGTGCTGATTGAGGGGTTAATCTCCCTCTGCGGCATCTTTGTATTTTAACTGCATTTGCAGTTTGCTCGCTTGAAGTAATACACTGCAGTGTCTCTTAGGATAAATACAGAAAGCATTAGAGTAAATTTCCATTAATTTCACAATATTTTAAGGAAAACCACAAAATCGGGACCCGTTGCTTTTGGGATATAAAATTAGTCATACATATATTGTAACAAGACGTCACATTTTTTTACCATTTCGCACAGCACCATCCATGAGACAAAAACATTCATTGGCAGATGATAGCAATTACTTTAAAGAGAATGTTACAATACTTTGTTATTTTAATGAAACATTGAGGAAAAAATGGCCATGGGTGACGCCTCAAAATCAAACGGATTTAGAATGAAGAATGGCCCCCAACGAATGCATTATCAATACGTTGTCTCTTAACCTTTGAGCCAGGGGGACATGTTTGACACCATCAAACAAAACAAGCACCTAATATATGCTGAAATAATGGCTTCCAATTTACAGAATGTGAAATCGGGGACTTTCTCCACAAAACCAATTACCGTATTTTCACGACCATAAGGCGCCATTAAAAGTCTTAAATTTTCTCCAAAATGGACAGGACGCCTTATAATGCGGAGCGTCTAGTGTATGAGCCGAGTTCCAAATCCTGACTGAGAGCCGACGCGCTGTTTATATAGAGAAAAGGCGGAAGTGAGCATGAACAGGCATGCGGGAAAGCAGCCAGCCAATCAGTGAAGGGTGGGCGTGTAAGTGGCCGCGAGTGAGGACGTAAGTGAGGCCACGCATGCGGGAAAGCAGCCCGCCAATCAGTGAAGGGTGGGCGTGTAAGTCGCCGCGCATCATTTCTGTGGAGCCACACGGCAATGAGAGTGACTCTGACAACGAGAGCAGCGTTTTTTATGGACTACCGGTACTTGCTCAATTGTTCAATTCGGATACAGAAGATGAGGACTTTGATGGATTTCTGGGTGATGATTGATCGAAAAACGTGAGTACATTGTAAGATGGCTAAATAAAGTACAACCGATCTCAGTTTTGCTTCCGCTGCCTTGTTAAAAACGTGTTTTTAGCATGTCTTAGCATGCTACGCTATGCTTCAAGCTAACGTGTTTTTAGCGTGCGTGCATGCATGCCTTATGTTTAAACTGCCGTATGTTTAAACTGGCGTATGTTTTACCACGCCTGGCTGCGCCCAATAATACAGTGTGTTTTGTGTATGTGTAAAATACAGAAATAGCACCCGTTACTGAGACTGCGCCCTACAACACGGTGCGCCGAATGGTCGTGAAAATACGGTAAATGTTGTACTAATGGTCACAGGTTGTTAGCGTAACCTTGTTTAACGTAAGCATTTTAACTCTTCTGTAAATCACCAATAAATCTTTGGAATAGTGTGATGACCAAAGATACAGTACAGTCTTTGTAATATAAAAGAATCCTATATTCTGTCCAATGAAAGGAAATTGGATAATTCCCCACAGGTGTTAAATTAATAATAATTGCTCTACGCAACAACGCCGTCCTTTTGTCAGAACAGTGCAGTCAACCTACCTTCTTTGTACTGGTATTTCTTGTCAGTGGACTCAGCTTTGGATTCTGGTTCTGCATTCTGCTTGTCCTCCTTCTCCTCCCAGGTCTCGTCCACCACCTCGGCGGGAGGTTCAGCTGGAGCAACAGGGACAGGGTCGGCTGGAGCGGACGAGGGCTCTGCGGCAGGCTTGGCATCCTGCTCCTGGGGCAAACAAAACAAGGACCAGACAAGAACACGTTTGTCTTAAGCAGTGTTTTGAAGCAAAGCCAACCAAAAAATATTGACGACGCCTGTGGAGGCCTGTTGCGATCTTTTTGTTCGAGGTCCCGCTGAGACAAACCTCTGTGAAGGCATCGAGGAGGTCTCCAATGGCCTCCTTCTTGTTGATTTCCTTCATGTTCCTCCTCTTCTTTGGCACAGACGTAGCAGCTTCAAGAGAAGACACAACATGTTAAGTGTGACACAGAATGCAATGTTCCCTGTGCAGATTTTTATTCACAGTCTACATATACTCCAGTGGGACAAAATACATTGAATTCTTGCATTTGTTCAAATCTAGAGTTGTATGCCTTCAGTGTATTAGGCGTAGAAAAAAAGTGTGTTTCCAGTAACATGAAATTTCAGCATAGGATCGGTAGGTCGGACAAAGTTTTTTTAAAATCCCCCCCATCAAAAATGTAAACAAAATAACCATAAAACAAGGAGAAATTGAAACCCACACTCGCCGGCAGCGAGAGAGTTGGGGTACCCGGCGGCTGGGTGTTACAGCCATCTCGTTACCTCTGCGTCCTACACGGCCCGTGGTGTTCGTCAAATAGTTCGCTGAATCTTTTCGATCAATGGATGCCATTTTCTTAATATTATGGTGCGAGCATGCGACTGCAACACACAAAACGCGGTTTAAACTGTTGTCGGAAATCTTGGCCGCCGCCATGATTCAATGTTGTTGACAGACGACAGGGCAAACGACGCACACGCTCAACGTGAATATCGCGAGAGTTTGCACCGATGTCAACCCTCTACACCAGGGGTGCCCATTACGTCGATCCTGATCTACCGGTAGATCTAGGACTCGTCCCAATTAGATCCGAAAGGTGTAGGGGGGGTGAACAAACATTTGCGTGTCTTTGTACAGTACATGTTAGTAATATATTTTTGTGTTAATGCACACTGCATCCTAATCATCCTATCAGCATCATTTTTCCAAACAAAGATTTTTAAAATAAAATAAAGCATATAAATCTTTAACCCTACGGTGGTGCGTGACTACGTCAGCGGAAGTTGTTGGCGCTCAGCAGTCTGCAATTGCAGTTGGTGATCAGAGCTGTTGCGCTATACATGTATCTTTGATCGTCATTATTCTCATTCAGTTTGCTTCGTGTACAATTCACAGAGGGCGCGGGCAAAGAATAGGAATCTATAGGGCTGAGGGAAGCACTTTAAAACGGTACGTGTGAGCTACGATAGACAAGAGGCTGCAAAAGTGCATGCTTGCTTCCGTGTTTGGCTTCTCATCATGGCGCGCGCGCGCGTGCGTGCGTGCGGTAAGGTGCGATCCGGGGAGGATGGTTGAACGAAAAGTCGATCTTCGGTCCAAAAAGTGTGGGCACCCCTTACACAAAAAATGTAGAAGGTTGTTTGAAAAAAATGCCGACCGTAAAGTTTCTTTTCGAGGTAGAAATTCTCGGTCGGTCGGGTTACCGGAAACACACTACTTTTTTTCCTACGCCTTAGCATGTTGTATCATGACATGCCGAGCGAGGAGAGAAAGAGGTCCAATAATAGTTGCCATTTCCAGAGGAAAGAAAATAGCAGCCTAGTGGAGTGTCGTAATTTCTGTTTTTGTGTTGCTGCTCTGTGTGTTCAAAGGTCTACAATGACCGTAACATACAACTTTCATAAGCAAAATTAGATGACTTGGTTGCGCAATCCGGCATTTAAATGCAGAATGTTTAATTTTCTTTTATATTACGTGTCAATTTTACAGTAAACTTCAGCTGGGAATGACAAACTGCTTGAAGAAAGCATGCATTCCTTCTAATTGGGAGAAATGTACGAGCGATGGAGTGGTAACAGGCACCAAAGAATACTTTAAAGTGTTTTAAGAAGTTTCAGAGTGTTATAGTAAGTTTGAATGTGTTCAAGTATGCAAGAGGCGTAAAACTACGTATTTTAAATGTTCTTTTATCAAGTACAACTTTTTGTCAAATGTGCTGTATGTGGAACATACTTTAGATGACAGATATTCACTTCTTGAGGGCGGCTGGGTCTGAAAGGTCGGGTTTACTGTCTACTTATGAGATCATACTCAAGCTTACCATGCATAGCGGATTCCTCTGTAGGACAGTTCACAGCGGCAGGAGGAACTTCCTCACTTTTTGCCACCTTCAGCACTTCCTCTTTGTTCTCTTTCATCGCCACCACCTCCTTCTCCTTCACATCCACGTCTTCCACAACTGACTCTGCTGTTTTAGCCACAGGTGGGGATTCCTGAGATTGAAAAGCATCTTCTGGCTGGTCGCAGGGTGTAATGTCTTCCTCGCCGAGTTCCTGCACATCCTGAGGGAGGCCGTTCGATAGAGGAAGAAGCTCTGCTGGTTCCGCCGGTGTGGGCTGGGGTTTGGGCTCGGGTTCGGCGGCAGCATTTGGAGTCAGAGAAGCAATGGGCTCCTGCACCGAGACTGGAGGCGCTTCGGTTGCCATCTTTGTCGGAATTTCCTCTGTTTCCGTTGCAACGGGGGCTACGACTTCTGCAAGTTCAGCAACAGGCTCTACTGCTGCGACCTGCACGGGCTCTTCCGTTTCTTCCGCCAGCTGCACTTCCTCGACTTGATTTTCCGGCACATTCTCACACGGAGCTGGGGCAGCATGTGGTTCCTCCTCTTGCGCCGTCAAAGGAGAGGGGCAGACGGGAGCGTCGACTACGTCGGCGACATTAGTGTCCATTTCAACTTCCACCGTGGAGGAGGCTGATGTAACAGCAGGCAGAAGAGCGGGAACTGGCTGGTCCTCCACCACTTGGGCCAGCACCTCAGGAGCCAGATCAGGAGCCAGATCAGGAGCAACGGGTTCTGCCTGCGCAGCCGGCACATTTTGGTTGTCCACCTCCTGTGCGCTTTCCAACGCGGGCTCAGGATTTGTAGTGGGAGGAGGTGGTGGGGTCTCAACACTGGCAACATGCTCGACAATGTCATCTGCGGCGAGGTAGAGATTAGTCAATACAACCATGCTTGATTATGATCCAGAACGCAGAAAAGGCACGAACCTCGACTCGAGACTGCCGCAACGGGCGGAATGACTTCACCGTTAGTCTGTGCGAGTCCAGCTTCTGTGACGTTGGCCTGCAATCACACAAGGTTACCATTTAATTGCTCAAAAGATAGCAAGAGTCTTAACCACACTTTTAATCTACCAGGTAAAAACCGAACTGAACATCTAACAGGCGGTTTAAAATGTATTTTGTCATTCTCACTACAGAAGTAGCTTTTGCTTCTTGTTTGAGTGCTTTAGCAATTCATTTAACAACCGTTTTGATGTGTTTACATACAGTGCTGTGAACTAGTATTTCCCCTTTCCTGAGTTCTGTGTTCTTTGCATATTTATCACACACAAAGATTCAGTTCATCAAACCAATTTTAATGAGACAGAGAAAACCCAACGAAATACAAAATGCAGTTTCTCAAAGACAAATTTATTTACACACACACGCACACACACACACACACACACACACACACACCGTAACTACCTGTCCTTATGTGCAAAAAAAAAAAAAGTCTTGGGGTAAATAATTCTTCACAGCACTGTAGACATGTCAATATTCCTTTGGCCCATGCTGGACATTCATAAATAGCTCTGTGGTGCTACCACAAAATGTTCCAGAGCTTGTTTGATTCTGACCTGTGGTGGAGTTGGTGTAGTGGTAGACCTTCCGCCAGACATGATCTCCTCTGTGATATCTCGTCCGCCCTGGGTTGGGTCACGTATTCTGATCTGTTGTTAGAAAAGAGCAAAGTATTGGTTAGGGTTCTATGTCCCTCCATCAATGGCATGAAGACATTGTTCCACAAGTGATCAATAGGTACTGACTGCCAGTTTAATTTCAAAAAGAAAAAAAGCTCATGGAAAAAAATTATTTTGAGGTAAAAAGGGAACGTTCCACATTGAACAAATACACTTTTGCTCTCCATTCAATTAGTGACCTCAGACAAGAGGTCCGCTGCCCTTTTGTTGTGACACACTACCGGTTTACGTTCCCTCTTTGGTGGGCCTTGTGTCGGTGCTGGTTGCTGCTGAGGAGGGGGGGCTGGTTGCTGTTGCTGGGCAGGGTTGATAATGACCTGTGCGGGCTGGACAGATGGAGAGTACGGCGGCTGAGCCGGGTAGTATGCTGCTGCTGCAAATTGGAATTCGACAAGAAGAAAAAAGTTTTAAAATGGGCAAACTACATCCTTCTGGCAATCATGATACGGTTTTTTTTTTAAACAAGACCTAACCCGAACATTGGAAAAAAGTAATTGCAGTTAATTGCTCACTGAAATATGTAAAAACGTGAAATACGTAAAAAAAAGAATAGGATTCCATAAGATTGAGCAGACTGACAATCGGACCAAATGTGAGCAACATCCCTTGTTTGCGATCAAAGTCGGCCAGGTCATGAAGATCAATATCTGTAAAAGATTATCTAGCAGTGAATTTTGCTCCCTGATCTGCACGGAAAACAGTTGGGGCTGACAATTAATATAATAATAAATATAATAATAAATGTTAAGCGGGATACACGCATGCTAATAATCGGGCCTAATTTGATTAAAGGCCCGTTTATCGTAAAATCATTTTAAGGAATTATCCTCTGCTGAGGGGTGTTTGAAGAATGTTTTTTTCCCGCCGCAAACTGCTGGGAAAACAAGGTTCCGTTTTTCTGATTGCAAATCTTTGTTTGGTCAGCACCCAGTTTGTCTGAGAAATGACTGCCGTGATTGTGATGTTGAACGGATGACAGCCAATTACGTAAGGAACTCAACATACCCAAAAAATCTGGCCGAATTTCAGCAGCTACACTCAAGTCAGCAAAGGCCACATTATCGGACGTCTCTGAAAGACGATCCTGTCATTATCCTGTGGTGTTTGTATTTCTGTATTTTCCCCTTGACCTACTCAGATTTTTCTCTTTTTTTTAACAGGAAGCTGAACAGCAAAATTTACAACAGTTAACCAAGAACGGACTAGTCCCGGTTCAGAATTGGCACTCAAACACGTCACTTCAAGATGCTGTTGACATTTTGGCATCATGAGACACGGTAACTGATCAAGCACCCCTCGCCATCGAACAGGGGGTTGTCAGAGGACAGTCGCTACCGAGCGTCAGCCATCAGGTTGGAACAGAAATGGAGACACCGGAAGAGTCAAAGAACCCATAAAATGTATATAGTTGGACATTTATTGGCTGATTGGAGGATCAAACACCTGTTGTCAATTTTGCTATTCATCTCCTTGTTCGAGAACAGCAAAAAGTAGGAAGAGTTGGCCAAGTGCATTCAAAATTTGAGGTTCATTCTGGAATTGCCCTCAAAAGCCCAATAGCTGCAACTAAGGGTGTATTTCAACGACACAACGCTTCTGGTGAACAGTGGCAGCGTGCATGCAGGTCCATTAAAAAGTGAAACAATGACAACAGTAGAGACAAGAGGCGCCACTGAAGCTGGCTGACACACACGCACGCGCACTACTCACCGGGGTAGCGCTGGGAGGTGAGAGGAGCACCGTGGAGAGAGAGACGGCCGTTCTCTCGGCCGCCGCCTCTCCCCCCGCCACCCCGCCTCTCCCTCGCAGCAAGAGAGGGCTCTGAACCAACGCGGCAAGAGGAGAGGGAGGGAGGAGTGAGGGATGGGAGAGGGAGGAAGGAAGGAAAGAAGGAGGGAAGGAAGGAAAGAGGACAGGAAGAGACAGATGCAGAATGAGTTATTGAGAGGATTCAGAGGAAGCCGGGTGTTAAAAAGGTCCCATGAAATGAATTGTCCTTCCGAAACAGTATTTTCAGTGAGGTTTATTGTAACTTATTCAAAATCATATTTTGGGTGCTTTTGTGTCATCTATTGCGTTATGTAAAAATGCAACTACAAAACAGTGCATGTTTTTTTGCTGAATTGTAAAATTCACAAGAGGTGTTTGTTGTTGTTTTTTTTTCTCCCACTGCTAAGCCTGCAACCTACTGACGACCCCAAGTAGAAATATGACAAGATTTTCCAAGAATGACAGTCAGTCAAAATGCTGAGCCTGATTGGCATGGTCACTTCAACCAGAGGACAAAAAAGCAAAAATTTCAAAAGTTTTTGTGTGGTGTAAAAAAAAGGCCTTTTGGGGGGAGGAGTGTTGTTGTGCGCTATCACTTGTAGAAAATTTGGTCAAACCCACCTTCAAATTTGAATAATAATTGGAAAGAAGGCAACCTTCATTTTTTCCCCCTAGCTCCTGGACCTTTTTTTTCCATCTGCTTTTGACGGAAGCCTTTCTCTGACTGGCTGACAAATTTCCGTTTAAAATATCCACCAAAAAGCATATATGAGCCGAAACTCCGAGGGGGTTCTCAAAGACAATGCATGCAAATGTACAATGTTTCAAAAGTCGTCTCTTGGCCTAAAAACTGCACTTAAATTGCACAAAAGAAGCGGTATTCATGAGGAAAGCAGTGTGGGCCGAACAAAAAGTCATGTACTTTTGTAACAAATAGGCCTTTTTCACCAATGTATTTGTTCTGGAGGATTTTAGTGAAGTTCTCATTCCATGTTTTTTTTTTTAACACAATTAGAAAAGGCCACTAAGATGGCGGCCACTTGAGTCTTTGCTATTAAGTAAATTCAGTGGCGTGTGGCTGGCTGTTGATAAATTGTTGGTGTCGTCTTGGTCTCATGATGTCAAAATGTGGACAGTATGAAATTAGAAGAGGACCGTTTAAATAGCAATTCTAATTAAACCAGGAACTGTATTGGTCCATTCATGAATCACACATCTGCTGAGAATTTTGCATTGCAGAGAAAATTATGAAAAATATACGGAAACATTCAAAGGTTGGGCCAAATTAAGGTTATCTGTAACACCGCATTGTGGGTTCATCCCGAAATTTCATACCAAATCCAAACTTGGCTAAGTTTTTTTTTTTTTAATGGTGTGTCATGTGGACAAACACAAATCTCTGGTCTCAAAGCATTTCATGGAACCTGTGAGGTAGCGTGAGCCGAGACGGCAGAGAGAAAGACCACAGGCCAAAGCAGGACAAAAAGCCACACCGCATGCACCAGTGTTCCGCTCCCTTAAAGACATTCAACACACAGATCAGCCATACAAACAACACCCATTTGCGGCCGACCCTGAGAGCGATGGGGTGAGGCTTACAAAGCCAGTGGACCAAGACTAAACACTTTCCTTAAACATGACAGATGATGTATGAGTGAGGATGAGAGGGAGCACCCCTTTTCCGTGGGGTTCAGTCTCTTACCATAGCCGGAGTATTCAGCAGGGCTGGTCCCTGTATAGAAGCCTGCAGTACCGCTGGTCACAGGATACTGCTGAGTAGGTGTCATGTATGGGGCCCGGTACTGCAATAGCAGACAAACAGCAGAGAGACAATTGCATTTCTGGGGGCTTTGAATACATTAAGGACCAAAGTGTTCAATTCAGTTCAGCAACCCATTGTTTTTCACCGCTTCCACTGTATTGCAAAGCAAACCACAATATGCAGCCTTTCAACAATCTTCTTGGGGTATCGTTTGTTGTAATACAGCAAGAATAAAAAAGGTCACATTCATGCTACATTGGAAAGCAAGAAAACAAAAAAGGGCATTTTAACAACACCTTTCATTACCACAGCGACACTGGCTGGGTCACAGTTGTATTATTCAATTCACTAGGGGGGTTTTTTGTGTGTTTTTTAACACGAGAATTTTCGTTAATCTAGTCTAGTTCATTCAGGGTTTAGAAATCAGGGCAGGCTTGACATTACATCGCTGGCCACTCAGCAATTATTTTTCGTGGTTAATGTTCTATGCACTTAGAAAGTATCATTTTAGAGTAGACAACATATTTTATAGTCTCTTTGACCGACCTAGATTTATAGGTGTTTTTGTACGTTGTTTGGGCAGGTGTGGGTGTTAATAACACATCTGTGTAGTTTGATGAATTCAAACTGGCATTGATAAAGTACATCCAGGGGTGCTAAAAGATCTCACACTCTGCACTTAAGTATACCGTAAGTACAGACATGTAAAATTTTACATAAAAAAAAACACTGGAATTTTTTATAAATTATGCTTAAACGTAGTTATTTTGTTAAGTACCAAGTGAAAGGCCCACGAGTACTTGTAACTGTATACACAGCATTTTGAAAACTTTTCTGTGCACATTATATTTCCTAATTAACTTGCATCATGGTTAACTGAGATTTTTTAAAAAAACAGCATTGTGTTACTATCAAAACAATGTGTTCTATTGACGTGAACTGTCTGAAAAAAATGCTAACTTGAGCTATTGACACCTAAAAATATACATCTTCTATTTATGTACTTTTTTGGGCCAGATCAGATTTTTTTTAATACGCCAGAATCTGGTGTCACTTCTGCCCTTGTTTTTCTGCTGATTTAACCTTTGTGGGGGTTTTTTCCTCACTATTATTATTCATCAATGGCTGTTGTCATGACTATTGTTCTAACATCCATCCTTCAGTCGCTATCCCCTGTTTTGGCTCTCCATCTACCATGTCTCTCCAACTTACCTCAAATGGCCGCAACAGACGGTCAGCCCACAGAGCCTGGATTCGGCTCAAAGATTTTTCTTTAATTTAAGTTTTCCCTTGCCATGGTTGCCAAATGCTTACTCATGTTGGGTTCATTTGGGGTTTAACATGTTACATGGAGAGGCTGGTTCGTTCCCTGCTCGATGTGTTAGGTGTCTTGAGATAACGTTTGTTGTGAACTGGCGCTATCGAAATAACTGGCTTGCTATGAGAAAATTGAAAAAAATATTTCAAATAATAATATGTCTATATTTTGACAAAGTAAGGTATAGAAATGTACAGGTATCCGTTGTCAAACATATGCAGCAACAAGTGGTCTCTAAATAAATACTCATACTCATCCAGATACCTTTTCTTTCATACCGTCATGACCCTTGATCACGATTTAGCCATCAAAATCGTATCGTGCAGAACTGATCCAATCACCGGTGTGGCAAATACATGGCTTGCGACAACCCACCTGTCCAGGGGGGAGGAAGTAACCCTGAGGGGAGCCGGCGAATGACAGCTGCTGCTGGGGAATCATCATCATCTGGGAGCTCGGCGGGTAGACATGCGGCGGTCCAACGGGTCGAGATACGCTGCTTGTTTGGACCCTCGGCGCGCTGGTAGCCATTGTCGGACGGTTTGAATAATAACCCTGAAGACATTTTGTGGGGGGAAAATTTAGGATTAACAAAACCGCTCGGCTTGGATGTCCCAGTCACTCGTGTGACTTTTTGCCGCGAGTACGTGGGTCCTGTTATGCACACAAACGCCTGACCTGAGGTGGATGGCATACATTACAACAACCGCAAATTGTACATGGCACATTTACACTGTACAGTGGTCCCCTGTTGTACGACGGTTCATCGCTCACGCCCCTGCTACATCGCAGAGCGCGGCTTTTTAAAGAGGAATTCAGACCGAACATTTTCTTTGCAGAAATATATTCCAAGTGCCACTACTAGTATAAACACTATAATCTGTTCATATTAAAATTATGACATCACTGGCTCACCTGTTTTCTAAGTTTAGTGTCACGTGACATTCGCAATGCAAGCCCGTGACAAAATGGCAGCTCCCTGACATTGAGGAATCTGCTTAATTGGTATTTCACAAACTGAATGTCGTGTTAAGACTAGTGGGGGCACATAAAATATATTTCAAAGATGATTTTGGACTTGACTTCCACTTTAGGTGGTCATTATTTTGTGTATAATTTTCAGTATGCAAACAAGTCAGTTTTAAGTTGCATGCCTTCTGCGTAGTAACCTGGCAGCAATAAGATCTAGTGGAAGAGAAGGAGCTGAGTTATTTGGTTTGTAATTACATAACACTTTACTCATTTCCGTTAGCCCAACGATGGCATGCCTCATTTTATGTTGAAATTAACCTAGCTGATTTACAAAATGATCTGCTTTGGTTCAATATGTTGGTGTTGAAATATACAATATTTAATTCTCGTTTCTTTTGTGTGTGAGTAGTACAGAAAACCTTAATTCATAGTCAGGCATGAAAAAACTTGGAAGCAAGTACAATTTGATCCTTATTTGGAGAAGTGTACGTATGTGAGCGGTAACTCTCACTCTAATAGCGGATTTTCACTTTTTTGTAGGTGGTTCTGGAACATACCACCCCCGTGCCTTAACGGGGGTTCACTGTACTGATGTTTCAGCACTGGCTGCAGGGAGAGAAATGGCGTTACCTGTAGCGCTCGGTATCCACCCTTCAGCCGCACAACACACAAGCAGAAGGCAAGAGAGGGAGTGAGATCAATGTGAAAATGGAGACAGTGTGAACGAGTGAGTGGCAGACGTTGACGAAGAGGGGAAGGGAAGCGAGGAGAGGGGCTGGGAGGGGGAAGACAGGCGGAGGTGTGTATCTCTTGGGCGGAGTACGGTAAAGCCTTGCAATGGCGTGTAGGCATGCAAGTTTTTACAGATCCGTAGGCGAGTGAGATCCTGGTAAGTTCAGCGGGATCCATTTTTAAGTTAGTACGGTAGGCACGTGCAGGCGGAAGGGGGAGGGGCTAACACAACTACAGCGTGTTAAAGACTACAGCAACCTTTACAATCATGCTGATGAGGGCGATTACACTGAACAATGACAAACTTCTCATATGGACAGTTATTAGACACTTTCTGGCGGTATTGTGGAAGGGACAAGACGTTTCTCAACTCAAATTTAATTTAGCGTGTGGAAGATACCACATTTTTTGTCACATTTTCGTACATGATATTTTCCTTGTAGTGGGAAAGATCTACTGCTGCTGAGTAAAAATACACAAGCTGTAGGCCAGTGATGGCGAGAGGGTTTCAGGCAAGCTATGTTTATTTGTTTGAAGAAGTCTTGCCAAGTCAAATTTTCCTGTTCTACTGGCAGACAATGTTGCTTGCATCAAGTAATATATATTCATCTAGACTTTTTCTCGTTTTTAAGACCACTTTTTGCAGTTTGAGTACTGAGTGAATTACTGCAGCCATCACTTAGTCACGGGATTTCCACAGATCCAATCAAATGGAAATGAGCTGGGGGGGCCAAGCCTCGCATTTTTCTGGTGGGGTGGGGGAGGTTATTTTGTTTTGCGATGGTTTGGATACTCCGGAGTGTGAAAGTTTCAACAGTTGATCCAGGAAATGGTCTCGACTTGTTCATAGAATGGAAATAAAACATTCTGATGGTTCAACACTTTCAGTACAAGACTACTCCGCCTCATTTAGAATCACGTGGTCATGTTCAGAATGCTCGAAACTGAGCTGTGCTGCTACAATTTGATTAACGCTGTGCACAAAGCCACCAAGATCAGTCCCTTGTCATGTGAGTGAGATTTTGTATGGCAAAATAAAATAATACAGTGATTATCTCAGTGGTGTAATGTTTTCATCTCACAATGTTTATTTCGATTTTTAAACATCAAGAGCACTGAGCTCGCGTTGATTGTATTGTTGAAATGTAATGTTAAGACGTGGCTGTTTTCACTTACAAAAGAATCTCTCCAAAATGGAACAAAATTAATGCTCAACTTTAATGTTTCTCCTGCAGTTACAGTATCAAATATGTCGGGGGTGAATTGAGAATCGATTATAATAACACCTGATTGGGAGGCTCTCGAAAGGTTAATGAGACTTTTTGTTGTCTCGCCTGCGTTAATTGACAGAAGAGCCACGGGGAGGTCTAATATTGCCACTAGAGTCTTTTAGGCTACGTTGCCGACAACATGTGCTGCGCTAAGACGACACAAAGGAGGCAGGATGCGACTGTGCGGGTGGTGTTAGTACCTGTTGGTGTAACGTACGGGGCCCTGCGGCAAACTGGGAGGACAGCAGAACACAGGAAAGAAGTCAAGATCACGGCCAGAGAAATAAGCAATGGCGCACATGAAAACACACAAACAAGGTCAGCTCAAGTAGGGTAGAAGGTGAGGTGCAAAGGGCCGGAAAACTTCCAGTAAATTGCAATGGGAAGCTGGGCTGGGCTATTTGGGAAATATTCCAAATTTGAAACTTTCCATGGGAGTGGGGGTGACTTCATGGAAACGTATCATATGAGCATTTTTTTTTTTTTATCGGCAGACAAAATAAATCTCTCTCCTTGCCCACATGCAAGTGTATTAGAGTCACACAATTGCTCCATTTGTTGTATTTTTTTCCACTTCTCTTGAGCATCTCAGGAGTTTACTGGAACCCCAAATTTTGGCTCACAACACAAAGCTAATGTAATTGTCCAAAGAAAGGGTGTGGTTGTTTTTACTCAAGATTATGCTCAAATATACACCAAGGGTCAAAAGTTTTAGAACACCCCAATTTTTTTCAGCTATTATTTGAAATTCCCTGAGTTTGGTTTCTCTGTGTCCTCTGAAATGAAAAGCACAGAACAAAACAATTACAACAAAAGACAAAAATCGACTCAAACAACAAACAAAAATGTATTCTGCTGACTCATGAAAGCAGCCACTTTAGGCTGAGATTAGATTGAGTGATTGATGGATGGATCGATAGACAAACAGATACATTACTACCTTACTTAGTTTGTACCACGTCAAGCTCTTTGTTGCACTTTAAATGCTTAAAAACTTAAAAACCTTTCCTGAGATTTCTATTAAAAGCCAAGCTCAAGGTTTGTAAATTCCAGAGATGTTACCATGAATTCCCCAATTTCCGAATTGGTTAAAAAAAAACATTTGAATGCATTCCAAATCCAGCACGCAATGGTCCATTACCTGTCTCGGCTGGGGAGCGGAGTTCATCTGAGGGGGTGGAGGTGTTGCGAAAACAAGAGACTGAGGCTGCCCAGGTCCGTAGGTAGCCTAGAAAATTGGGGGCGTGGCGGGTTGAAAAACGACATGACCAATCGACTGCGTCCCCCCCAAAGAACAGTGACTCACGCTGAGGTCACTTACCTGTGTCAATCCAGGGGAGGGAGAGGGGTTTGGGACAGAGGTGGGTCCCTGTATAGGCTGCGGTGGTTTATTCATTTCACGTTCTTTTATGGTTCTGCATTAGGGTGGCGATGTGGTGCCAACCTTTTGTGAGGGGGCGCAGCGGAAAACAACAACAATAACAATTATTCATACGAATGTGCACCATTGCAGTTAGGTTGAAAATGTTCACTTCATTGATCATTTCAAAGTACAAATAGTGTCTAGTTTGAAGCCAAGTAAGGGTGTGGTCTGCGCTTTCGCTCATGATGACGCCACTACCTCCTCCTCCTTCTTCTTGCCCCGTCTCTCTCACTTTAATTTGCATGGCCTTTGTGGCCCATAAAAGGAGTACTTGAGTCCTAATTACATTTGTAAATTATTCCAAGTTTCTCCATTCACCTCTGTTGTTAAAACCCATAGCCAAGCGCATAAGCCTGGACAATAGGTAGTAGTGCTGGGCAATGTGTGTGTGGGCTATTACGATATTGGCCGTTTTGTATCACGATAAAATAAAAATATATATATATATATATTCCCCCAGTTATATATATATATATATATATATATATATATACTAAAATATATACACACACACACACACACACACACACACACACACACACACACACACACACACACACATTCCATTTCTCACTTTGTTTTAATGTAACATTCAACACACTTATCGAATGAGAAATGCATCCAATAGAGTGCTGCTATATAAAATTATCAAATGTAAACAGAAGCAAAGTACCGTAAATTCCGGACTATAAGCCGCTACTTTTTCCCCAAACTTACAACCCTGCGGCTTATACAGTGATGCGGCCAATGTATGTAATTTTTCTAACGGCCGCCAGGGGCGCTCGAGTAGAAAAGGTAAGATTAAGACCGGTCTTTATGACACTGTTTAATTCCGACACTGAGGACGGTGACTTCGATGGCTTCGGTTCACAGGAGGAAGATGAAGACGGCTCACCGTGATTTTTACAAGTACCGGTATGTTCCTTTACCAGACCTGTTATACTGTGTTGCTATTCTGTTGCTAGTGTGTTGTTACCATGTTGCTACAGTTTTACTGTCGCGTCACAGGCACCGTTTCGGAAGAAAGTTATATTATTATTATTGTTAAGTTATATTATTAAAACTTTGAAAGTTCTCTCTGTGTACCGTCTTTCTTTGTAAATGTGTTTACATGTTTAATGTGGGCACATGCGGCTTATATACAGGTGCGGCTTGTGTATGTACAAAATTGGTTTTCCTCTAAAAATGTAGTGGGTGCGGCTTATAATCAGGTGCGCTCTATAGTGCGGAAATTACGGTAGCTTATGTATTTATGCACAAATGCAGATCTAAATTGAAATAAAAGGCATACAGTCAGGTTTACAGCAATTGATTTTTAAAACGATATTAATTTGATGAACTGAAACCTTTGTGTGTGATAAATATACAAACAGAAATCAAGAAGGGGGCAAATACTTTTTTGTGGCATTGTATATCATCAACACCATTAGTTAGACAAAACACAACAAGAGAGTACCGTATTTTCACGACCGTAAGGCGCCATTAAAAGTCTTACATTTTCTCAAAAGTGGACAGGACGCCTTATAATGCGGAGCGTCTAGTGTATGAGCCGAGTTCCAAATCCTGACTCAGAGCCGACACGCTGTTTATATAGAGAAAAGGCGGAAGTGAGCATGAACAGGCATGCGGGGAAAGCAGCCAGCCAATCAGTGAAGGGCAGGCGTGTAAGTGGCCCGCGAGTGTGACCAGGCGTGCGGGAAAGCAGCCGGCCAATCAGTGAAGGGTGGGCGTGCCACATGGCAATGAGAGTGACGAGAGGGAACCCGGCGTTTTTTATGGACTACCAGTACTTGCACAATTGTTCAATTCGGATACAGAATATGAGGACTTTGATGGATTTCTGGGTGATGATTGATCGAAAAACGTGAGTACATTGTAAGATGTCGAAATAAAGTACAACCACTCTCAGTTTTGCTTCCGTTGCCTTTTTAAAAACGTGTTTTTAGCATGTCTTAGCATGCTACGCTATGCTTCAAGCTAACGTGTTTTTAGCGTGCGTGCATGCATGCCGTATGTTTAAACTGGCGTATGTTTTACCACCCCTGGCTGCGCCCAATAATACAGTGCGTTTTGTGTATGTGTAAAATACAGAAATAGCACCCGTTACTGAGACTGCGCCCTACAACACGGTGCGCCGAATGGTCGTTAAAATACGGTACTCCATTTCAATGGGGGGAATGGCATTGCACTGGAGATCTTTTCTTTCATGTCAATCTACCGTATATTTGTCACGGTTTCTTTAAAACACTATGTACAGTAGAAAGGTCAAGGGAGTTACATCTGGTGAACAAGGTGGTCTGGGAATTGGGCCATCTCTTTCAATCTACCAACCAGTCTGGAAATGTTTGATTTAGAAAGCCACAGACATGCAGTCACCTCACTGAGTAAATAGAAACAAATATGATCAAAGAGCTAATCGATTCAGTGCTATAATACATTTATTAAATAGGAAAATTGTGTGCACATGCAAAGTGATTCAAAACTTGGATTATTAATCTCTCATCACCTGCTTTTGTAAAACATTGTCGACTGTAAAGAGGCTTCTTGGACACCCTCTCATTTATACTTTGTTGAAATGCACACACAGTGATCATGATTTTAAAAAACTGACATCCACTGACAATCATATGCAATACGTTTCGTTTTGATTGAAAATAAATTTTGTGGACTCTGTAGATTAATTTGTTCTGTCACCAGTTGTCTGGTCGAGGGGGAATTGGAGAAAATTGACACCTGAGGTCAAAGCTCATTTTCTGTGTCACTGGCCTGTACTTAAACAAAACATCGAACACCCCAAAAAAATTACAACGCCCTATTTGTATACCTTTAAAAAGGAAATATGATACCCTAACTTGAAGGTAGGTTGGAATTTAAATCTCGAATCGTCTTGCCATCACTTGCTAATACGGCGACTGACGTTAGCATTAGCTAGCGCCATGCTCTTTTTCAATGAAACTCGCGGTTAATCTTCACTCGGTTGCTCGGCACCTGGAGCAAAACGAGAGTTGCAGGAAGCCCACGCTGAGGTTAAAAAGGGGGGAGCTACTTCAGAGAGCAGGCCAACATTCCGGTGAAAACTGGTGGTGCGAGTAGCAGCCGGGGCTAATGATACGTGTCCCACTGTCAAGAGACATTTTGCTTGGGTTACGCTACGTGGCCGGTCGTGGTGTCCCGCATCATTTCGTCGAAAAGTGCACCCCAAAATACAGCCAACACTGACCGAATATTGCTTTTAACCAACATCAAAATGAGCCGGAATTCGGAACAGTGCTCCAACCGTCGATGTTAAGTAAAAAAACTAACGTGGGTCAACGTTAGCCTTCAGCATTAGCGCCGTAACTGTGTGTGTCAAGTTGATTTCATTACAGGCCCCGACCGGTACCAAGAGCACATAAAATCAATTTGATTTAAAAATATCATTATCGTCCTCCAAGACGATACCGATCAAGAAACTCGATCACAACAAGTCAGTTCACGTCAAAAGTGGCGAGAAATCGTCGTTTCGCGTAGGAAAAGAGCGAAAGTACATGGCGTGCAGCCTAAAGGGTGGCAACCAGCTGAAGATTAGCAAGGAGAACCCCGTGGCTGTAATGCGGCTAATGGTGGTCGTGATTAGCTCAAAGCTGTCCCGCAATCCACACATCGAGAGCGACTACACAACTTCGTACAAGCACGACATATTCAAACATTTTCATATCAGTATATTTTTTAAACGTTTCGTCGGTTTAGCTCGTAAAATCAACGGCGGGCTGACAGCCGGCATGTGGCCTTGTTCCAAAGCAACTACACAGACAAAATGAAGCTCATACGAACATTTTCACCTCGAGTGGAATTCTTACCGGGATAACGTGTGAAGGCGCGGCTGGATTGCAACCCGAGAGTCGACCTCTCGTCGAGTCCTTTGTGGAATTCGTGATGTTGTCCGTCCCCGGTGGCCTTTTTTCCTCCGGTCTGACACAAACCAAGATGCCCTTCTTTGGCTAGTGACTAAGCGAGCTAGCTCAGGCTAACCGGCTCTACTCCTGTCACTTGAAATCCCGGGGCGTGCAACAGTGACAGTGCTGAAAAATCAAACAATTTCGTCCTTGACGCTTACTACTCGTGATTCCGATGGCCCCGAAAAAAGCCCCTGGACCGGAGGTCCATTATCAAGGCGCCGATGGTGACGGATTGCCGGTTAGGTATGTACACAACTATCGTGTGAGTGAACTCAGAGCGACGCCATAGTGCGCAGTGTTGCTTGCCGAGGAAGCCGGTACCACCGTGCCCTGCTGTTCGGGAGCGTGCGCCACCTAGCCGCCTGGATCACTTCCGGGGTAAATGAAAGGTGGAGGATGATGATGATGATGCCTCCGTCACGTGACGAAGGTCCGCACCAGCGGGACTCGTGCCGGGTGTGGGACCCGGGAGGGGGGGGCAAGTCCCTGACGGGGCCGGCTGCCCAGGATCAGGATCAGGATCAGGTCTGAGCGCTTTACAGATATCCCCAAACACCGGTGCGCGGACCGGTACCGTGCCTCGGCCCATTTGGGACCGGGCTACACAGAGACAGACCTGAGATCTGTGAGCAGACGTGGCGGAAATGTGCGCGAGTCTAGCCAACCGGGAATCCCCCTCCTTACATTGGTTTGCAAGTTGAAATACACAATAAATGAAATAAGAGGCAGTAAACAGAAAGTAATAGCATCAAATTGACCAGGGCGTACAGCTAAACGCGCAGCCATGACTTCCTAAGATGAAGCGATTTGGACAAGAGAAGTTTCCCCCCTGGCGACATGGAGGAGGAAGCTGTTGTGCGTGCTATGTCGTCAAAAGCAAGGAGATACAGTACTGTACCAGAAACCTGTTGAATCAGTTGAACAAGTAGCACCGAAGTGGTGAAATGGAAAGCACGAAAATGGGAGTTTGCACAGCCTACCCACGTAAACATTATCATTTAGTCACTCAGAACTAGCTGGCAGCCACCGGATGAAACCAACAATCAATCGTGTCGTCTTTTGATCAGTGACATTTGCAAATAGCAATGATGCTAACGCCGGATGTAGGATGGAACTTCAATTTTATTACTTTTACATTATAAGGCATTTTTAATTATTCCTGAATAGTCCATTTCTTCCTGTGTTATTTTATATTATTCTACATGAACTGCACTATTGAATTAAACTGTTTTAAAGGAATAAAACATGTTAATAAAATGTTTAATTACTCTATAGCTATCTTTTTTTGTCAGCACCGGTGCTTTAAAACTGGCAATTTAAAAGCAATGGTTGCCCGTCCGCCAACATCATGTACTTGTCTCAACTGGTCCGTGACACAAAAAACGTGGGCAACTACTGCTCTACAGTACTATGCATGTATGACATCTTCTTTTCATGAAATAAAAAAAAAAATTAGTTTAAAAAAAACACACACTTTTTAATCATACATTGATGCCTTGAGATGCAAGTTTAGTTTGTTTCTTGACACTGAAGTCATCTTTACCCATTACAATGCCATTAAGCCAATCCAACCTCTAAACAAATTCCAATGTGCTTTTTAAATGGAAAAAATAACGCTTTATATTATTATTGAAAACATTCGGTCAAATATGTAATCATTGCTGCCACACCAGTAAAAAAAAGTTCAGTATCACAGGTCACTGGCAGAAAACCATTTCACTACTTGTCTTTTATGTCTTTAATGTGTTTAAATACTTGGTCTTTTAACAGTATTATAGAAGAGCAGCATAGTTATGTAGCTAGCAACTTTGATTTGCACCAGAAGGTGTACAGTGATCCCTCGCTATTTCGCGGTTCGTTTATCGCAGCTTCGGTGCATCGGCGGAAAATGTTTTTAATTTTATTTGAAGTCCGCAAAAATCCGTGTCTAAGTGTTGTTTACTATGCGCGCTAGTGTGTGCGTACTCTGCTCAAGCGCGGAAGAGAGAGAGAGAGAGAGAGAGAGAGAGAGAGAGAGAGAGAGAGAGAGAGAGAGAGAGAGAGAGAGAGAGACCTATAAGAACAAAAGCAGGTCTCTCCATCCTTAATTGTCTAAACAACCTTAATTGACTAATCATAAACACGTCTGCAGCACGCCAGCGAGATCACTGGCCAGTGTGTGTGTGCGTGCGCTCTGCTCAAGCGCAAAGGCCCACGTGGGGCAATTTTTAAAAATATATATGTTAATTTGTCGCTACTTCGCGGATTTTCGTTTATAAACGAGGGATTACTGTATTTTGTTTTGCTGAATGTGAACCATTCACATTTAGGGGTAAATTATCACATTATGTAACAATGTTGTATTAAACTTATCACATTTTAATGCAATACATTTGACAAAATGTGAATTTCATTTGATGTGATTTTCAAGTTTTTCTGTAGGGTGGTAGCAATATATTACCATAGAATTCAATTTGTCACACTTTCTCAATTCATTGCATATTGTGCTGCTCTTTCTGACGTGTGTGCCTTGGCCACTAGGTGGCAGTATAAATGTTTATCGTAATCCCTCTTTCTTCTATCGCAGGGGTTAAGTTCCAAAAAGAACTCGTGATAAGTGAAATCTGTCAAGTAGTCATCTTAATTTTTTACAATTATTACGCATACAGTGTATATAGAGTATATATATATATATATATATATATATATATATATATATATATATATATACATATACATACACACACAGACACACACACACACACACACACACACCTCACTGTACGAGCCCACTCAAAATTCCACGAAGAATTTTGTAGATTGTGCAAGGTGACAGAAATGGTGAGTAAAATGTGCAAAACTAAATAACCAGTAAGTTGACAACACCAAAGTACTTTCTGGTAATTATTCAAAGTATTCAAGGGATTGGAAAGGTCTTTATTTGAAAAGTAAGAAAAACAAGAGTTACTGAAATAGCTTTGTAAGATGTCTAATGATTTATGATTTGCGTTAGAATGCGTTTATTTCCAAGTGGCTGCTGAGATGAGAAATTTGACAATGTGGCATCAGTATGCCTTCTTGCAAAGCGGTTTGAGCCATCTAGTTTGTCTGCTGACAGGTGTGGGAAGTGCACAGTTTCTCCAGATCTGTGGAAGGAAAAAAAAAGAAGTAAAATTAAACATTTATAAGATCAGACTTGATACATATTTTGAAGGTTGAAGGAACAAAAATCCAAACCTGGAGTGGAGTCACTGCATTGCCTCAGTGAGATCATAGCATCCACATAATCTGGTCCCAAAAAGCTCTTATAATCATTTGTACTTGGCACCTTCTGGAGACACTTAGTGGAATCTTTGAAAAGTAAATTCTTCTCAGGTGCGGACTCAAACATCCTAAAATTTGAATCGCTGCCGTCTTTGCCGAACCGGGTCTACAAGATAAAGGGGAAAAAAAATCAGCTCTGCTGTCAAATTTCACTCACCTTGTGCACTAGTTGCAAGAACAATTACAAGCCAATCAGTACTTCCTACCTGCTGTTCCTGAAGAATGTCGACAACGGTATTGCGAATCTCGGGACGTGTCACCACAGCGTGGGCTGGGGTGACTGCCAGGTGGCAAGACGCAAAGTCTGAGATTGGCACTGAATCCTTGTTGGGGCAAATCAACTCGTAGTCGCTGCTCACGACATTAGCGGCCCATGCTGCACCGTTTCCTGCAATGCAGAAGAAATATGTGATGTTGTGGTACTGGTGATTAGTGGCGAGCCTTGAGTGTCACGTTACCATCGCTGTTTTCTGCAACAATTGTGTGTTTAATGAAGGCCACATCACCGGCACCCTCAACAAGACATCTGAAAAGCGGAAAATTTTGTAAGATTAATCTTCTATCCTCTAATGCAGAGCCTTTCCAGGTTTTAAGGCATCATCCACATTTTCCAAGGCAGCAAGCACAGTGTAATAGTGGTTTGTACTCCTGCCTCAGTTAAGGGGCTCTGATTCTTTTCTCCAGGTACTCTGGACTTCTGCCCTCAATCCAAAAGATGCATAGTAACTAATTGAAGACTAAACAGACCATATGATCAGTGAAAGCTCATTTGCCTATGTGCCCTGCAATTGGCAGGCAACCAATCCAGGATGCTTGTACCTTGCTTCATCTCCTAAAACTCAAACCAGTGACTGCTTCTCAACAGAAGTCAGCGGAAATAGACCGCAGCCACTGCTGGATTGGATAAGCCCTTTGAGGATAAGGGCGACAGAAAGTAGATAGCCTGATGCTTTGCCGAATTAATTGTGGCTGCACTGTGAAGAGTTTACCTAAAGGCCCCAGCATAGCCGTAGTACTTCTCCTCTGCACTGGCTTGGCACTTTGCTTTGTCGTCCACAGTTTTGCCACTGCCTACACACTGAGAGCAGAACGGTGAGCCGGCTGGAGATCCCGGGGCACAGCCGCTACTGAAGAACTTGCCTGAGGAAATAATACAATGCATGGTGATCATTTTGAGCAAGCGGCAAAATTAGGCGGATTATGACTAGATACATATATGGAAACCCGTTTAAGCAGTGAGAGGTGTCTGCAACTGCCAATAGGTTTAGCACTATCAATAACTGCAAACAAAGCTAGCATCGTAGGAATCCAGAGAATTAGGGCTGCCTTTTCTCTTAACGTTATAAGCATAGGAATACCGTTGCATGTTTCCATTTTGTTTTATGGTTTTTCAAAGGTTGTAAGTATTCCGGGTGTCCTATATTTCCAAAACCGACGTGAGAAAAACAGATCAGTTTTGCATTCAAATACAAGTTCGTTAAACTGCTGTCAGACCCGACTCAAATGCGTTTGCAGTCATATTGATGTGCGGCGTGCTATGTGTCACAAAGCAGTCAAAACATTTTACTTCAAATTGCAAATCGCGTGGAGTCTCACATTTTAGGTCTGTTCAGATGAAATGAAAACCCTGAGTACCTTGGTGTGACTCATACAGTGTTGACAAAGTTTGAAAAGTGACACCATTCAAAGTTACGATTTGAGTTACCTCTGTACTGTACACGTTTGAATTAAAATTGAAACTTACTGAAGTCACAGTCGCCAGTCTGTTTGTGGATTTTCCCCATGGGAATGTTCCAGCCGGCGGTTCTGCCAAAGCCCGTGTGGCAGGACTTCTTCCCCCTCAGGTTTTCCCAGGTCACCCCAGAACCCCTCTTCACCACAGCAACAGCATAATAGGAGGAGGCTGAGACTATATACATGCACAAATTGTTAGTCAGATTATTATTTTAAACATTCCAAAAATATGCCCGTTCGGTTCTTTGAAATTACAAATGCTTGTTTGTCCAAGTGCCCTTGTCAATGGCTGACAACTAGGCCCAGCTGCACCCACTTATCCAAAGGCAAGAGCCCAACTGAGATGCCAACAAGGACAAGCAAATTAGACACATTTACTTACCTCCAGATTGGCTGCACTTGACTGTGGAGAGAATACAAAGGATAAAATGTTACTTTGAAAAATACAATGACACAAAAACTAAAAATAAAAAAAAACTAAGATACCTTCATCGTACTGTTCCACCATGGCTGGAACCAGACCGCACTGCCCGGCGGTGTACACCTCCCCTCCATCCACTGCCATTGCATCTGCATCTTTGCTCTACAGTGAAGAAAATAAAATGGTTGAATTACCTGTTGGATTTCAAGCAGTGTGTCAAAATTTCACGTGCCCTTTTATGATGAACAAGTCTTGACTGAGAATCCCTAAATTGATCAAAGTGACTCCATGCTCTGCTAACAATAGATATGACGGAGGAATCATTTCCCATCCGACTTGTATCCATGCTTCTGATTAGAGCTCATTTGACCAAAATCCCCATTAAGAGCCTGAGAATTACAACAAAATGGCGGCATAAACCAAAGTAGCTGACTTATCTTCATTGCAGACGTGGTGCTTAAAATTTCACAACCTGTTACGATGGACAGGTCTACCCAATTTCATGATTGTCGGTGAAACTGATTTGCTGTCCCAAGTCCAGGTTTGTGTGATTGAGTGGAAAATTGCTTCAAACCAAAATGTTGAATGGTCCGAGATATTTTTTTCCCATGTGTCCCATCATTTGACATCCAGACATTCATCCATTTTCTAATCCACTTTTATCCTCACAAGGGGAGCCTATCCCAGCTTCCCTGAACTGGTTGCCAGCCAATCGCAGGGAACATAGAGACGAACAACCATCCGCACTCACACTCACACCTAGGGACAAATTCAGAGTGTTCAATCAGCCTGCCATGCATGTTTTTGGAATGTGGGAGGAAACCTGAGTACCCGGAGAAAACCCAAACATGCAAACTCCACACAGGGAGGCCGGAGCCGGGATCGAACACACGACCTCTGCACTCTGAGGTCGACGCGCTAACCGCTGGATCACCGGGCCGCCCATCATTTGACATGCCATCCAAAATTGTGTTCATTGTAAACGTGGGTACATTTCTTTTGAACTTTCCAAAGGAAGCAACTTTAAATACGTTTAAATGAATACATTCTCACCATGATCATCTTCATGCATTCTTCCACAGTAGGGGCAGTCTGGCACAAAATTCTGGTTTCGCCATCTACCAAGCTGTTGACACTCCATTTGTCACATTTACGAGTCTCGGACAGGCTCACGGCACACCATGTGATCGCGTTTGATCCGGCTGCATTGACCTCTGAAATGAAATGATGCAAAATTGTCTTTGGTGTTCACCCGAGTTTGATTACTACATCTGTCGTTACCTTTGTTGAGGGAGCGCACAATGCCCAGGTAGCTGGCACCCAGATACAGGAAGGAATTTGTGTTGGCAGGCAACTTAACCAGCTTTTCAGTAGAGTCTTTGAACAGCAGATTCTTGGCGGGTGCATATGCTTGAGAGGAGAACAGGTCAAAACCCTGTTGAAAAATCAAACAAGATGAGAAAAGCGAATCATGCCCATGCGCATGGGCCTCCTGACAAATTCAAGCCGCACAAAAGCATTTTTCAAACCAGGTGTCCATTCCTACCTGGACTGAGTTGAGGCTATTCCAGATCAACTCTGCCAACTCTGGGTCTTTGCGGGTGACCACAGCGTGAGCGGGTACCCTGGCTAGGTGGCAATTCTTGTAGTTGTCAATGGGTGCTCTGGTGTTGTCCAAGCACAGCAGCTCGTAGTCAGCCTTCATGTTGTCTGTAAAGGGGGGAATAGTCATTAAAATTAAACAGATACCCTTTGGACTTGATGTCTGGTACTGATCAAAATGCTAACATACAACCATACAGTACAGTTCAAGTATTGTTCAACATTTACCCGATTTGTCATCCTTACCTCTGGGTCCCAAATGACTCCCAATTTGGAGCACGTACATGCTACATTGGAATCTTTTTTTTGGCTTACAACTTCCATCATGATTTAATACAAGGCAGAGAACATTGAAGGAACTGACCTGGTACAGTAAGATGCTTCACAAACGCTACATCTCCAGCATCTTCTACCAGGCACCTAGCAACAGATTGAAAAGTGGATGTGTCATGTGATCGGCTGAATTGAGCGAATATAGTTTGAAATTTCTAACATAGACCATGTGACTATGAAGTGGGATTCCCCGTGTCAATCCTGGGAGCCTTATTTTTCTATGTACATGTCCTCCCACTCCTAACTGTCCCTAATGCAAAAATCCACTGAACCTACCACTTAAATTTGATAAGTGGGAGGAGACTACTTACTGGAATGCACCGCCATAGTCATAGTAAGGTTCATCGTGAGACCATGAGCAGTCTCCCTTGCAGGCTTGACACAGTGATGTACCCTTTTCTGCTCCAGGGGCACAGCTCTTTGAGAAAAAGTTACCCACCGCTGCGTAAAAATCAATCAATCAATAAATAAATGAATTAGAGTTTTTTTTTAAACTGATACTCTATATCACAAGCCATTGATGTCACTCACCAGACTCGATACTTTCATCCTCAATGCCTCCCCACTTCAGCACATCCAACTTAATGAGAGTTCCGATTGGGATGTTCCAGCCAGCAGATTTTCCCAAGCCAGTGTGGCAGGACCTCTTCCCTCTCAGGTCTCTGATGCCGAAGGCTCCGCCCTTCTTAACCACAGCGACGGCATAGTAGCAGCTATCCGATGCTGAACAGATTGAACAACAATGATTTCATGTCATTTGAAAACAATATGCTTTGAGCCACTCTACATAAATTACATTTTGTGATATGTTCAAGTGCAATTTCGGTCACTAACTGAATTGCGTCAAGCCACCGCTGATCAATTCCCCACAATGTCTTTGAAATCTTAGTGCTGACTTACTGGCACCATAGTCTTCAGCAATTATGGGATGGAGTTTGTAGTTCTCCATCCCAGCGGTGTAGATGTCTCCTCCATCCAATGTGATTGCATCTGCGATACCCTCCTGTCCAGGGGGGGAAAAAATTGAAAAATTCATGAAAATTAAAAGGCAACATTGGCAACTTCCTGATCCATTTTGGGGAAGAGTAACACTCACGTGAATGGCAGTGATGCATCCCAAAGAGTCGGATCTCTTGACGCAAGTGAAGACAGGCGCCTTTTTGGCCATCGCCAGACACTTCTCGTGCTCCTTGTCCGACTTGACGCACCATCTCACATTCTCGGCAGGGGCCGACAGCGCAACAGCTACTGCAAAAATTAACAGTTGAGCATGTACAGTACAACAAAGCAAAGTAGTGCATAGCATGTAGTAGTATAGCAGTGCACCAATATGAACCTTGAGCTGGATGAAGGATAAAATGCTCAAACACTTTACATAGACAAGATGGGTCTCGTAGTGTTACTAGCACAGTACTAGAAAAGTTAAATTGTACACTAATAGTGAAAACCCATTACAGTCGTGGTAAGAGTCTTTTAAAGCCCATTTGAGCAGCAATTTACCTTCCTTGACATCAAGATTAGAAAGTACGCCATTTAATCAGACAGCATGCTAGGACGCTGATAAATGCTGGAGAGTAAATGTTTAAAATATTGCCATTTACCGAAATAGCTGAGCAGCAGCGCAGGGCGAAGAAGTGACAAGAAGAGATGCTTCATGGTGGACAGTCTCCAGGTCAGCAGAGTGAGCTGTAGTCAGAGCGTCCTTTATAGCCAAATTCTAGGCTTGGAGGAGGGAAGGGGAGGGCAGATGAATCATGTTTGTTCAGTTTGGGTACGTGTGTGAACCTTGCCTAATAGACACAAGGACAAAAGACTAATGGAACTTAAAATAAACATTTTGGAGCAAAGTTTCGACAGAACAGAAAGATTGATAATCGCAGGCAACATGAGATTTGGTGGAATATTTTCATCCGAAATAATCCGATTTAACCCCATGTTGCATGGCTTCTGCAGGAGTTATTCAATTGTGGTTTGTTTTTAAATTTAGGGTAGATTATGGCCAAATATCATAATAAATTCACAATTTTGGGGAAAAAAATACATAATAGGGGGGTACTTGTGTGCATAATGGTCACTACAATTACCTTGCCAAAAAGCATGGCAGTACTGATAGGTAACACATAGAAACTGTTATTTATTGTGTTCTATATGTTCTATTTACTCTTCTGCACAAGTACAATAGGGTATTTGGACCTTTTCATCTCACGGATAGAAATTATTCAACATTTTGTGGACCCTCTTTCACCTTTTCCTCCCGCTGTTGCGCACGCTAGTGACATCTCGCGGTGGATTTAAAAACTAAAACTGGTAACTTGAATAACCAATATGAGTTAGTTACTGAAGTTGCTGAAGTAACCCGTATGCAACATAGGGTTAAAATTCAAAGTCAGCTTTGTGAATAGGCAGTTTTGGGACAATTAGGGAGCTCAGACTGAAATTCAAATGAAGTGAATGGTAATCAATAGAATGTTTAGTTTACTTATTAGTTCAAAGCCAAGTAGGACTGCTAACTAGCTTAACATTTCAATCTAGCATTTAATATTTTGAATATCTCCAATAAGACACATTTAGTCAATGTGAAGAAAAGGTTTTTCAAAAACTCAAGTCCACAAACAACGTTTTCAGGTAAAAACGTGACTGACAAAATATTGCTGTTACTTTCAACGTGGGACGCTTCACAAACAGCACCACATACCAAACCACAAGTTGTCGTAACAACTGATTCCCCCACCTCACAAACAACATCAATTTTTTTCCTTGTTACGATTGCCACTATGTGACGAACAGAGAAGAGAGAACCAACATCTCCTCTTCACTATTTTATATCTTCTTGGCCCACCTGATGGCTAATTGACCTCAGGTGCTGGTAGGGAAGGGCGCTCCTAGTGGCGGCCAGAAGAAATGCGGGCAAGATTAATAAATATTTGAATTCCAACATTTCAACAGCCTCAAAAATAAATATTGGATTGCCTAAGGATTCACATTTGATTCATCCAACCAATCCATCCATTTTCTAATCCGCTTATCCTCACGAGGGTCAGGGGGGCACCCTGAACTGGCCGCCAGCCAATCACAGGGCACATGTAGACGAACAACCAGCCGCGCTCACACTCACAGACAATTTAGAGTGTTCCATTGACCTGCCACGCATGTTTTTAGAATTGGGAGGAAACCGAAATACCCAGAGAAAACCCACGCAGGCACGGGGAGAACATGCAAACTCCCCACAGGAAGGCCGCAGCCGGAATCGAACCCTGCAACTCAAGACTGTGAGGTGGACGTGCTAACCAGTCGTCCATCGTATATGTATATGAAAAATATTAATGCCATATGATTCATAATCATGACATCAACTCATTTTTATGAGAAGTGAAATAAGGACCGAGGAGTATACTAAAAGTTACATTGTGTATGGAGATAATGGTAACAGGTATGTTGATACCAAACCGAACTTTGTATTATAAACGCAGTCGACTCGTGAAAGGCCGTGTTACATATGACCATGTTTACCGTGTCAACATCACTCAAGAAAAGAGGCAAAAGGTTCACATGGTCACTTTGATAACTGTAACCAGTAACACTTCCCACTTTGTTCTCCATGAACAAATAATGGAAATCACCTGAGATAGGTTTCCCAACACATTTGGGTTTTCTTTGACCTCCCATTAAGTGTTTCAACACTGGAATGTTTGCACTGCAATTCCAATCAAATGTTTAACCATGACAAAATAGTACTTATAATGGTGTTGACCTTATTTTGGCATGTTCATGATGTTCTGGGACTTTTGTACAGAACAAAGAGGTGAGGTCAGGATGTTGAGACTATTTTTATAGACAGGTGTTCCTGCTTTTCTATTTAAGATTACCTCAAATTATACAGTTCCAACTTAAACTCAAATACAGTAAAACCACTCACCTGGGAGTTTGCACAGCCTACCCACGTAAACATTATCATTTAGTCACTCAGAACTAGCTGGCAGCCACCGGATGAAACCAACAATCAATCGTGTCGTCTTTTGATCAGTGACATTTGCAAATAGCAATGATGCTAACGCCGGATGTAGGATGGAACTTCAATTTTATTACTTTTACATTATAAGGCATTTTTAATTATTCCTGAATAGTCCATTTCTTCCTGTGTTATTTTATATTATTCTACATGAACTGCACTATTGAATTAAACTGTTTTAAAGGAATAAAACATGTTAATAAAATGTTTAATTACTCTATAGCTATCTTTTTTTGTCAGCACCGGTGCTTTAAAACTGGCAATTTAAAAGCAATGGTTGCCCGTCCGCCAACATCATGTACTTGTCTCAACTGGTCCGTGACACAAAAAACGTGGGCAACTACTGCTCTACAGTACTATGCATGTATGACATCTTCTTTTCATGAAAAAAAAAAAAATAGTTTAAAAAAAACACACACTTTTTAATCATACATTGATGCCTTGAGATGCAAGTTTAGTTTGTTTCTTGACACTGAAGTCATCTTTACCCATTACAATGCCATTAAGCCAATCCAACCTCTAAACAAATTCCAATGTGCTTTTTAAATGGAAAAAATAACGCTTTATATTATTATTGAAAACATTCGGTCAAATATGTAATCATTGCTGCCACACCAGTAAAAAAAAGTTCAGTATCACAGGTCACTGGCAGAAAACCATTTCACTACTTGTCTTTTTATGTCTTTAATGTGTTTAAATACTTGGTCTTTTTAACAGTATTATAGAAGAGCAGCATAGTTATGTAGCTAGCAACTTTGATTTGCACCAGAAGGTGTACAGTGATCCCTCGCTATTTCGCGGTTCGTTTATCGCAGCTTCGGTGCATCGGCGGAAAATGTTTTTAATTTTATTTGAAGTCCGCAAAAATCAGTGTCTAAGTGTTGTTTACTATGCGCGCTAGTGTGTGCGTACTCTGCTCAAGCGCGGAAGAGAGAGAGAGAGAGAGAGAGAGAGAGAGAGAGAGAGAGAGAGAGAGAGAGAGAGAGAGAGAGAGAGAGAGAGAGACCTATAAGAACAAAAGCAGGTCTCTCCATCCTTAATTGTCTAAACAACCTTAATTGACTAATCATAAACACGTCTGCAGCACGCCAGCGAGATCACTGGCCAGTGTGTGTGTGCGTGCGCTCTGCTCAAGCGCAAAGGCCCACGTGGGGCAATTTTTAAAAATATATATGTTAATTTGTCGTTACTTCGCGGATTTTCGTTTATAAACGAGGGATTACTGTATTTTGTTTTGCTGAATGTGAACCATTCACATTTAGGGGTAAATTATCACATTATGTAACAATGTTGTATTAAACTTATCACATTTTAATGCAATACATTTGACAAAATGTGAATTTCATTTGATGTGATTTTCAAGTTTTTTCTGTAGGGTGGTAGCAATATATTACCATAGAATTCAATTTGTCACACTTTCTCAATTCATTGCATATTGTGCTGCTCTTTCTGACGTGTGTGCCTTGGCCACTAGGTGGCAGTATAAATGTTTATCGTAATCCCTCTTTCTTCTATCGCAGGGGTTAAGTTCCAAAAAGAACTTGTGATAAGTGAAATCTGTCAAGTAGTCATCTTAATTTTTTACAATTATTACGCATACAGTGTATATATATATATATATATATATATATATATATATATATATATATATATATATATATACATATACATACACACACAGACACACACACACACACACACACACACCTCACTGTACGAGCCCACTCAAAATTCCACGAAGAATTTCGTAGATTGTGCAAGGTGACAGAAATGGTGAGTAAAATGTGCAAAACTAAATAACCAGTAAGTTGACAACACCAAAGTACTTTCTGGTAATTATTCAAAGTATTCAAGGGATTGGAAAGGTCTTTATTTGAAAAGTAAGAAAAACAAGAGTTACTGAAATAGCTTTGTAAGATGTCTAATGATTTATGATTTGCGTTAGAATGCGTTTATTTCCAAGTGGCTGCTGAGATGAGAAATTTGACAATGTGGCATCAGTATGCCTTCTTGCAAAGCGGTTTGAGCCATCTAGTTTGTCTGCTGACAGGTGTGGGAAGTGCACAGTTTCTCCAGATCTGTGGAAGGAAAAAAAAAAGAAGTAAAATTAAACATTTATAAGATCAGACTTGATACATATTTTGAAGGTTGAAGGAACAAAATCCAAACCTGGAGTGGAGTCACTGCATTGCCTCAGTGAGATCATAGCATCCACATAATCTGGTCCCAAAAAGCTCTTATAATCATTTGTACTTGGCACCTTCTGGAGACACTTAGTGGAATCTTTGAAAAGTAAATTCTTCTCAGGTGCGGACTCAAACATCCTAAAATTTGAATCGCTGCCGTCTTTGCCGAACCGGTCTACAAGATAAAGGGAAAAAAATCAGCTCTGCTGTCAAATTTCACTCACCTTGTGCACTAGTTGCAAGAACAATTACAAGCCAATCAGTACTTCCTACCTGCTGTTCCTGAAGAATGTCGACAACGGTATTGCGAATCTCGGGACGTGTCACCACAGCGTGGGCTGGGGTGACTGCCAGGTGGCAAGACGCAAAGTCTGAGATTGGCACTGAATCCTTGTTGGGGCAAATCAACTCGTAGTCGCTGCTCACGACATTAGCGGCCCATGCTGCACCGTTTCCTGCAATGCAGAAGAAATATGTGATGTTGTGGTACTGGTGATTAGTGGCGAGCCTTGAGTGTCACGTTACCATCGCTGTTTTCTGCAACAATTGTGTGTTTAATGAAGGCCACATCACCGGCACCCTCAACAAGACATCTGAAAAGCGGAAAATTTTGTAAGATTAATCTTCTATCCTCTAATGCAGAGCCTTTCCAGGTTTTAAGGCATCATCCACATTTTCCAAGGCAGCAAGCACAGTGTAATAGTGGTTTGTACTCCTGCCTCAGTTAAGGGGCTCTGATTCTTTTCTCCAGGTACTCTGGACTTCTGCCCTCAATCCAAAAAGATGCATAGTAACTAATTGAAGACTAAACAGACCATATGATCAGTGAAAGCTCATTTGCCTATGTGCCCTGCAATTGGCAGGCAACCAATCCAGGATGCTTGTACCTTGCTTCATCTCCTAAAACTCAAACCAGTGACTGCTTCTCAACAGAAGTCAGCGGAAATAGACCGCAGCCACTGCTGGATTGGATAAGCCCCTTTGAGGATAAGGGCGACAGAAAGTAGATAGCCTGATGCTTTGCCGAATTAATTGTGGCTGCACTGTGAAGAGTTTACCTAAAGGCCCCAGCATAGCCGTAGTACTTCTCCTCTGCACTGGCTTGGCACTTTGCTTTGTCGTCCACAGTTTTGCCACTGCCTACACACTGAGAGCAGAACGGTGAGCCGGCTGGAGATCCCGGGGCACAGCCGCTACTGAAGAACTTGCCTGAGGAAATAATACAATGCATGGTGATCATTTTGAGCAAGCGGCAAAATTAGGCGGATTATGACTAGATACATATATGGAAACCCGTTTAAGCAGTGAGAGGTGTCTGCAACTGCCAATAGGTTTAGCACTATCAATAACTGCAAACAAAGCTAGCATCGTAGGAATCCAGAGAATTAGGGCTGCCTTTTCTCTTAACGTTATAAGCATAGGAATACCGTTGCATGTTTCCATTTTGTTTTATGGTTTTTCAAAGGTTGTAAGTATTCCGGGTGTCCTATATTTCCAAAACCGACGTGAGAAAAACAGATCAGTTTTGCATTCAAATACAAGTTCGTTAAACTGCTGTCAGACCCGACTCAAATGCGTTTGCAGTCATATTGATGTGCGGCGTGCTATGTGTCACAAAGCAGTCAAAACATTTTACTTCAAATTGCAAATCGCGTGGAGTCTCACATTTTAGGTCTGTTCAGATGAAATGAAAACCCTGAGTACCTTGGTGTGACTCATACAGTGTTGACAAAGTTTGAAAAGTGACACCATTCAAAGTTACGATTTGAGTTACCTCTGTACTGTACACGTTTGAATTAAAATTGAAACTTACTGAAGTCACAGTCGCCAGTCTGTTTGTGGATTTTCCCCATGGGAATGTTCCAGCCGGCGGTTCTGCCAAAGCCCGTGTGGCAGGACTTCTTCCCCCTCAGGTTTTCCCAGGTCACCCCAGAACCCCTCTTCACCACAGCAACAGCATAATAGGAGGAGGCTGAGACTATATACATGCACAAATTGTTAGTCAGATTATTATTTTAAACATTCCAAAAAATATGCCCGTTCGGTTCTTTGAAATTACAAATGCTTGTTTGTCCAAGTGCCCTTGTCAATGGCTGACAACTAGGCCCAGCTGCACCCACTTATCCAAAGGCAAGAGCCCAACTGAGATGCCAACAAGGACAAGCAAATTAGACACATTTACTTACCTCCAGATTGGCTGCACTTGACTGTGGAGAGAATACAAAGGATAAAATGTTACTTTGAAAAATACAATGACACAAAAAAACTAAAAATAAAAAAAAACTAAGATACCTTCATCGTACTGTTCCACCATGGCTGGAACCAGACCGCACTGCCCGGCGGTGTACACCTCCCCTCCATCCACTGCCATTGCATCTGCATCTTTGCTCTACAGTGAAGAAAATAAAATGGTTGAATTACCTGTTGGATTTCAAGCAGTGTGTCAAAATTTCACGTGCCCTTTTATGATGAACAAGTCTTGACTGAGAATCCCTAAATTGATCAAAGTGACTCCATGCTCTGCTAACAATAGATATGACGGAGGAATCATTTCCCATCCGACTTGTATCCATGCTTCTGATTAGAGCTCATTTGACCAAAATCCCCATTAAGAGCCTGAGAATTACAACAAAATGGCGGCATAAACCAAAGTAGCTGACTTATCTTCATTGCAGACGTGGTGCTTAAAATTTCACAACCTGTTACGATGGACAGGTCTACCCAATTTCATGATTGTCGGTGAAACTGATTTGCTGTCCCAAGTCCAGGTTTGTGTGATTGAGTGGAAAATTGCTTCAAACCAAAATGTTGAATGGTCCGAGATATTTTTTTCCCATGTGTCCCATCATTTGACATCCAGACATTCATCCATTTTCTAATCCACTTTTATCCTCACAAGGGGAGCCTATCCCAGCTTCCCTGAACTGGTTGCCAGCCAATCGCAGGGAACATAGAGACGAACAACCATCCGCACTCACACTCACACCTAGGGACAAATTCAGAGTGTTCAATCAGCCTGCCATGCATGTTTTTGGAATGTGGGAGGAAACCTGAGTACCCGGAGAAAACCCAAACATGCAAACTCCACACAGGGAGGCCGGAGCCGGGATCGAACACACGACCTCTGCACTCTGAGGTCGACGCGCTAACCGCTGGATCACCGGGCCGCCCATCATTTGACATGCCATCCAAAATTGTGTTCATTGTAAACGTGGGTACATTTCTTTTGAACTTTCCAAAGGAAGCAACTTTAAATACGTTTAAATGAATACATTCTCACCATGATCATCTTCATGCATTCTTCCACAGTAGGGGCAGTCTGGCACAAAATTCTGGTTTCGCCATCTACCAAGCTGTTGACACTCCATTTGTCACATTTACGAGTCTCGGACAGGCTCACGGCACACCATGTGATCGCGTTTGATCCGGCTGCATTGACCTCTGAAATGAAATGATGCAAAATTGTCTTTGGTGTTCACCCGAGTTTGATTACTACATCTGTCGTTACCTTTGTTGAGGGAGCGCACAATGCCCAGGTAGCTGGCACCCAGATACAGGAAGGAATTTGTGTTGGCAGGCAACTTAACCAGCTTTTCAGTAGAGTCTTTGAACAGCAGATTCTTGGCGGGTGCATATGCTTGAGAGGAGAACAGGTCAAAACCCTGTTGAAAAATCAAACAAGATGAGAAAAGCGAATCATGCCCATGCGCATGGGCCTCCTGACAAATTCAAGCCGCACAAAAGCATTTTTCAAACCAGGTGTCCATTCCTACCTGGACTGAGTTGAGGCTATTCCAGATCAACTCTGCCAACTCTGGGTCTTTGCGGGTGACCACAGCGTGAGCGGGTACCCTGGCTAGGTGGCAATTCTTGTAGTTGTCAATGGGTGCTCTGGTGTTGTCCAAGCACAGCAGCTCGTAGTCAGCCTTCATGTTGTCTGTAAAGGGGGGAATAGTCATTAAAATTAAACAGATACCCTTTGGACTTGATGTCTGGTACTGATCAAAATGCTAACATACAACCATACAGTACAGTTCAAGTATTGTTCAACATTTACCCGATTTGTCATCCTTACCTCTGGGTCCCAAATGACTCCCAATTTGGAGCACGTACATGCTACATTGGAATCTTTTTTTTTTGGCTTACAACTTCCATCATGATTTAATACAAGGCAGAGAACATTGAAGGAACTGACCTGGTACAGTAAGATGCTTCACAAACGCTACATCTCCAGCATCTTCTACCAGGCACCTAGCAACAGATTGAAAAGTGGATGTGTCATGTGATCGGCTGAATTGAGCGAATATAGTTTGAAATTTCTAACATAGACCATGTGACTATGAAGTGGGATTCCCCGTGTCAATCCTGGGAGCCTTATTTTTCTATGTACATGTCCTCCCACTCCTAACTGTCCCTAATGCAAAAATCCACTGAACCTACCACTTAAATTTGATAAGTGGGAGGAGACTACTTACTGGAATGCACCGCCATAGTCATAGTAAGGTTCATCGTGAGACCGCGAGCAGTCTCCCTTGCAGGCTTGACACAGTGATGTACCCTTTTCTGCTCCAGGGGCACAGCTCTTTGAGAAAAAGTTACCCACCGCTGCGTAAAAATCAATCAATCAATAAATAAATGAATTAGAGTTTTTTTTTAAACTGATACTCTATATCACAAGCCATTGATGTCACTCACCAGACTCGATACTTTCATCCTCAATGCCTCCCCACTTCAGCACATCCAACTTAATGAGAGTTCCGATTGGGATGTTCCAGCCAGCAGATTTTCCCAAGCCAGTGTGGCAGGACCTCTTCCCTCTCAGGTCTCTGATGCCGAAGGCTCCGCCCTTCTTAACCACAGCGACGGCATAGTAGCAGCTATCCGATGCTGAACAGATTGAACAACAATGATTTCATGTCATTTGAAAACAATATGCTTTGAGCCACTCTACATAAATTACATTTTGTGATATGTTCAAGTGCAATTTCGGTCACTAACTGAATTGCGTCAAGCCACCGCTGATCAATTCCCCACAATGTCTTTGAAATCTTAGTGCTGACTTACTGGCACCATAGTCTTCAGCAATTATGGGATGGAGTTTGTAGTTCTCCATCCCAGCGGTGTAGATGTCTCCTCCATCCAATGTGATTGCATCTGCGATACCCTCCTGTCCAGGGGGGGAAAAAATTGAAAAATTCATGAAAATTAAAAGGCAACATTGGCAACTTCCTGATCCATTTTGGGGAAGAGTAACACTCACGTGAATGGCAGTGATGCATCCCAAAGAGTCGGATCTCTTGACGCAAGTGAAGACAGGCGCCTTTTTGGCCATCGCCAGACACTTCTCGTGCTCCTTGTCCGACTTGACGCACCATCTCACATTCTCGGCAGGGGCCGACAGCGCAACAGCTACTGCAAAAATTAACAGTTGAGCATGTACAGTACAACAAAGCAAAGTAGTGCATAGCATGTAGTAGTATAGCAGTGCACCAATATGAACCTTGAGCTGGATGAAGGATAAAATGCTCAAACACTTTACATAGACAAGATGGGTCTCGTAGTGTTACTAGCACAGTACTAGAAAAGTTAAATTGTACACTAATAGTGAAAACCCATTACAGTCGTGGTAAGAGTCTTTTAAAGCCCATTTGAGCAGCAATTTACCTTCCTTGACATCAAGATTAGAAAGTACGCCATTTAATCAGACAGCATGCTAGGACGCTGATAAATGCTGGAGAGTAAATGTTTAAAATATTGCCATTTACCGAAATAGCTGAGCAGCAGCGCAGGGCGAAGAAGTGACAAGAAGAGATGCTTCATGGTGGACAGTCTCCAGGTCAGCAGAGTGAGCTGTAGTCAGAGCGTCCTTTTATAGCCAAATTCTAGGCTTGGAGGAGGGAAGGGGAGGGCAGATGAATCATGTTTGTTCAGTTTGGGTACGTGTGTGAACCTTGCCTAATAGACACAAGGACAAAAGACTAATGGAACTTAAAATAAACATTTTGGAGCAAAGTTTCGACAGAACAGAAAGATTGATAATCGCAGGCAACATGAGATTTGGTGGAATATTTTCATCCGAAATAATCCGATTTAACCCCATGTTGCATGGCTTCTGCAGGAGTTATTCAATTGTGGTTTGTTTTTAAATTTAGGGTAGATTATGGCCAAATATCATAATAAATTCACAATTTTGGGGAAAAAAATACATAATAGGGGGGTACTTGTGTGCATAATGGTCACTACAATTACCTTGCCAAAAAGCATGGCAGTACTGATAGGTAACACATAGAAACTGTTATTTATTGTGTTATATATGTTCTATTTACTCTTCTGCACAAGTACAATAGGGTATTTGGACCTTTTCATCTCACGGATAGAAATTATTCAACATTTTGTGGACCCTCTTTCACCTTTTCCTCCCGCTGTTGCGCACGCTAGTGACATCTCGCGGTGGATTTAAAAACTAAAACTGGTAACTTGAATAACCAATATGAGTTAGTTACTGAAGTTGCTGAAGTAACCCGTATGCAACATAGGGTTAAAATTCAAAGTCAGCTTTGTGAATAGGCAGTTTTGGGACAATTAGGGAGCTCAGACTGAAATTCAAATGAAGTGAATGGTAATCAATAGAATGTTTAGTTTACTTATTAGTTCAAAGCCAAGTAGGACTGCTAACTAGCTTAACATTTCAATCTAGCATTTAATATTTTGAATATCTCCAATAAGACACATTTAGTCAATGTGAAGAAAAGGTTTTCAAAACTCAAGTCCACAAACAACGTTTTCAGGTAAAAACGTGACTGACAAAATATTGCTGTTACTTTCAACGTGGGACGCTTCACAAACAGCACCACATACCAAACCACAAGTTGTCGTAACAACTGATTCCCCCACCTCACAAACAACATCAATTTTTTTCCTTGTTACGATTGCCACTATGTGACGAACAGAGAAGAGAGAACCAACATCTCCTCTTCACTATTTTATATCTTCTTGGCCCACCTGATGGCTAATTGACCTCAGGTGCTGGTAGGGAAGGGCGCTCCTAGTGGCGGCCAGAAGAAATGCGGGCAAGATTAATAAATATTTGAATTCCAACATTTCAACAGCCTCAAAAATAAATATTGGATTGCCTAAGGATTCACATTTGATTCATCCAACCAATCCATCCATTTTCTAATCCGCTTATCCTCACGAGGGTCAGGGGGGCACCCTGAACTGGCCGCCAGCCAATCACAGGGCACATGTAGACGAACAACCAGCCGCGCTCACACTCACAGACAATTTAGAGTGTTCCATTGACCTGCCACGCATGTTTTTAGAATTGGGAGGAAACCGAAATACCCAGAGAAAACCCACGCAGGCACGGGGAGAACATGCAAACTCCCCACAGGAAGGCCGCAGCCGGAATCGAACCCTGCAACTCCGCACTGTGAGGTGGACGTGCTAACCAGTCGTCCATCGTATATGTATATGAAAAATATTAATGCCATATGATTCATAATCATGACATCAACTCATTTTTATGAGAAGTGAAATAAGGACCGAGGAGTATACTAAAAGTTACATTGTGTATGGAGATAATGGTAACAGGTATGTTGATACCAAACCGAACTTTGTATTATAAACGCAGTCGACTCGTGAAAGGCCGTGTTACATATGACCATGTTTACCGTGTCAACATCACTCAAGAAAAGAGGCAAAAGGTTCACATGGTCACTTTGATAACTGTAACCAGTAACACTTCCCACTTTGTTCTCCATGAACAAATAATGGAAATCACCTGAGATAGGTTTCCCAACACATTTGGGTTTTCTTTGACCTCCCATTAAGTGTTTCAACACTGGAATGTTTGCACTGCAATTCCAATCAAATGTTTAACCATGACAAAATAGTACTTATAATGGTGTTGACCTTATTTTGGCATGTTCATGATGTTCTGGGACTTTTGTACAGAACAAAGAGGTGAGGTCAGGATGTTGAGACTATTTTTATAGACAGGTGTTCCTGCTTTTCTATTTAAGATTACCTCAAATTATACAGTTCCAACTTAAACTCAAATACAGTAAAACCACTCACCTTTTGAAGAAGGTTCCTGTTATCGGATGCTACTGTGTTGAGTGACCCCCCCTACCCCTGCAATCTGTCGGGAAAACAATTGGGCATGAATATTTCACATTTTATGTAGAATACACACACGAGGATAATCGGGCCAAATTTAAGATCCGATATAAGTCAGGCTAGGTCCGTTCATCAAAATATTATCGTGTGGTGTGAGGTGGGTTGAAGAGTAATTCAGCCTTCTTCCTGAATTCCAATCAACATTAAGCTGATTATTGAATGTCTTGAAAAGATTATTAGCAATTATCCCATAGTGAGGTTTGTGTTCAGAATGATTCCGCACCCCCCCCCATTCGCTTGGGACGACAATCATATGTTCAGCTGGGTACACACATTCCTATAATTTAATAATTTTCCTCCCTTCCGCTCAAAGTCAGCAAAGGCCCGATTATCAGATGTCTCAAAAACGATTTATCCTGAGCAATTATCTCAAGGTTTAGTGTGTGTGTGTGTGTGTGTGTGTGTGTGTGTAGTGTGAGTTTGTTTCTACCCAATCTGCTGGCACATCATTCCGATCTGATAGTTGTAAAAGTCCTGAGATTCAGCATTTTTTTTTCAATTCCAATCACGTCAGCAAATGCATGAAACAATGTGTGTGACATCTAAACTGGTGAACAACAGCTGCAGAGGAAACGCGTTGTTCTGTTCAACAGGAATGCTACTCAGGACTGGGAGGGAGTGTAAAGGTTGAAGGTGAGTCACGGGCTTCATTTGGATAGTTTCTTACAAAATCAACACTTGATTACGCGACTCAAAAATCCCCAGCCAGACCTCTTGTGATCTCTTCTGAAGTCAGATACACACATACCGACTTTAATCATTGTCACTCCGTTTTAAAATGTGAGTGACTGCACACGCTGTGGGGAAGAAAATCAACATATTTGCTGAATGCGCTAATAGGTATGTTATCTATAGCTTAATTTTCATAGTGTGTAGTATAGTATCAAATCTGTACGGTATTCTACTTTTACACAGTATATAGTTACTTGGGATATCTTGAGTACTCTTGTTTGAGTTTTCCACCCCAATGTAGTTACCACATAAGCTAAATTAGCCTAGCTTAGTCTTTCGTACTTTCCGATGGTCTGAACCTATCTTTCACACGTGAGCACGGATGTACAGTATATGTGAATGGACGAACCATGTCGCTGAAGCCACCGACGGACATTTTACGTTGCCACTCACTAAGGCCATCAGACAAAAATGCAAAATGTAAAGCGAACCTGTGTGTCACAATTCACAATACTGTAGTCAGAAAATATTTTTGTCTTTTTTTGGTCACTGTGAAATCGCTTCGCCAGCCCCTCTCCTATTGAACGGGCCTTTTGACGTCACTGCGACCGCTTTCTTGAATTGAACATTTTTTTAATTCCAGGGCGTGTTGTGGTGTGGCATGCATCTACGTTTCGTCCTTGAATTTTTGTAGCACATTGCTCTATGAAATGGGTTTGTCTTAACACAGGATAATTACTCAGGATGATCTTTTCCAGCCATCCGATAATCGGGCCTGAGTTGACTTTGACCTGAGAGTGAGAACATGTTTAAATTAGGCCCGATTTTCGGTATCTGCGTAGCCAGATCAGAGTCCTCCATGAAAGGGGCCTTAAATTCTCCCGATGATCGTTATGTGTGTACCCTTACATGATTAGCGATCGTTTTATGTCACATTCAGGTGATCTGTAGCTCAGCCCTACTCAGATCTCAGTCGGATCTTTGACTGTAATTATTGACAGGTTCAATATTTACACTTGTCAGCCTGTAAAGTTTTCTCAGCACATCGGGGCAATAAATCATTCTTAAAACACCCTACACAAGATAATTGTTTAGGAAAATCTCATAGAGACATACGATAATTAAGCCAAAGACTGTACGATTGTGCCCATGACTGCATCGTTGTATGGGGAGAGGTGGGGGGGTCACCTATCAAACATTTCCCGTTTCTTGCCAATCCCATGCCTCCAGTTTTTGTCCATCACCAGAATAGTGATGTGATCAAACTAAAATGTCCGCCCTTGCACAACCACGCGATGTGCAAAAAGTGATGGTGCGCCCCTGCTAAACATTAACTTCCATTGAGATCATTTGGAGAAGCAGTCAAAAGTTGGGCCCAAAGTGGGGTCAACACTCGCTTATGCAATGGGACACCCATTGAACGGGGTCGGAGGGTCCCGCTTTATTGATCCAGTCGTCTGCTTTGTATTTCTCCAATTCAGCACAGTTAATCTTTTTTTTTCAAGTGGGACATTTGTGTTGGCAAGGACATTTTTTGTTTGTATATGAAAAGCTAATTCTGCATAATTGTTTCAGTAGAAATAATCAAATGAGACGATGTGGTTGTATAAGTGCGCATACCCTCTTAACCGGTGATGTGGCTGCATTCACAAATTAACCAATATTCAAACTCATGTGAAATTGAAGTCAGTCCACATCTGCCTTCGTTTACAGTGCCTCTGATTAACCTTAAAGTTCAGTTGTTCCAGCAATTTTCCAGATATTTTGGTCGTAACAATTTTGGCATCAGTCAGGAGAAAGCTCACAAAATGTGGTATTTGAACAGGCATGTGCAGGCATTTGAAATCCTGTCTCAGTGGTTTAAACATGTTAAACAAACCTGAAGGAACCAATGTGATATGATGAAAACCCCCTAGCCTAATTAATTGATTTCAAGTTCCAAATACATTTAACCAGATGTTTCGAGGTAGTGTTATAAAAGGTGCTGGTTGGTGGTCTCATTTGGCCTGCGGCACCTTTTGTTCACTCTACAAAACAAAAACAAAAAAACTCATGAACGGTCATTTCTACACAGTGAGTGGTCAAGGCCTTTTCTATTTGTACAGATGCAAGTCTCTTAAAAAAAAATCTCTTTAGCAGTGACGTCTGAAAAGGACGACAACCTGTATGATGTTGAGAATTGTTCATTCAAATACATTATACAAATTTGTAGACGATTGCTGAAAATGTGCCAAGACTGAGAATTATGTAATACACAATATTGGAGCCTCAGAGTTCAACCGTTCGTCACCATTTTAGTTCACGGGATTTATAGGGTGTGGCTAAAACAGGGCAAACATTTTTGTCTACACATCGAAATTGCATCTTGACTCCAGATGCTCCTCTGTCGTCGCCACTTTAGAGCGCCACGTTGTTGGCTGTGAGTGTAGGTACGTCACGCAGAGAAAGACGAAGAGTGTGGAGGGGGCATAAAAAAAATAGTCTGACATGACAGCTAGCATGTATGCAAGGATTTTGAGGTGAAGTGTGCATTTTTGAGTGCTTCATTGTTACGCCGTGAAATAGTCCTGCAGCAAACCGGTGAAATATAACCACTGGAGGGATTTTGCGGGTATATTTTGTGTCTCAAACACGTTGGAATGTTATTGACATAAGAAAGATACGAGATGAGTAGGATCAAATTTTCAAAACAGGTCTGAGTACTGGTAATTGGTTTCAAGTTTACAGTTGAGCGGGTATGGTTTAGCACATTAAGCAGACACACGCACACACGCAACATTGTGAGATGTGTTTGATATTCAAACATTTGAAATTGAAATTGGAAGACCATTTAGAGAAAACAACTTTAGCATTATTCCAAAAGATCCCAGCAGCTTTCAGCAAAATCTAAATAGAGGATTAAAAAAAATAATCTTGATTTCGATCTATCACTGCCACTTTTCAAAACTTGGCCAATACTTTAATTCATACCTTCATCTTTCAAGGCCATTTGCTTCTTTTTATGTATTTATTTGATTTGTGAACAAATACTTCTTTGGTAACCCTGTTTCCCTGTGTTCAAACTTACACTTTGCATGAATAAAAAAAAAAAAGTGTGGAAATGTTGTCCCGGGTGAGATAACAAGACACCAAACAAACGCTCCTTTGGTTTTTTGCAGTTACATTTTTTATCACGGGCGTATTTTCTTGGCAGCATATAAAAAGAATGGAAAAAAAAAAGAAACAAAAGAGAGGAACCGATGTCTAACAGCATAACCTTTGTGTGTCTCCCTCTGGCTTTGCCATCTCTGTACAGCAAAGGTCCAACCAACTGACGAGATGCGCACCGGCCTTCAGTCATTCCATATCAAAAGTTGGCTTTTCACACACACAAAAAAAAGGAACGTGGCGTCCATTAGTCTCTAATTGAGCGATAGAAACACCAGTAAAAAGGTGAGGGATGCACTCTTCTTTAGAAATGTCACATCTTTGAGTCCGAATGAATGAATGAATGAATGAATGAATGAATGGGTGAATGGGTGGATGAATGAATGAATGAATGAATGAATGAATGAATGAATGAATGAATGAATGAATGAATGAATGAATGAATGAATGAATGAATGAATGAATGGAGAAGAGTGAGCCTCCCTTTTCATGTTTCCTGGTACGGAAAATAACAAGAACTACTAGAGACCAAGCTCGGACGTCTTCTCTGAGAGTCACTGCTGCAGCCTGATATGTGAGGATTTGATTGGAATATGAGCTTCATTATGGTCATTCTATTCCAACGGGCTTGCAATTCAGGAAAAAAAAAAAAAGACCTGAATCCTGTTAAAAATTGAAAGACTTGTTGGCATCCGGTACTGGCCAAAGGAGCTGTAGATTTGGGGGACCATGAGAAGGAAAAGGAGAGGCCCCTAAACCACCACGAGCCTCCTCTAACCCTGGCCCCAGTCCCTCTTACGGTCCACGACAGTTGTTTGAGTCCTCGACGGGCTAGTTCCTCTCCTGCACAAACACAGTTTCCTGTGGACAAAGCCCCGCCTCCTGCAGCGTGATGTCATAGTCCAAGTGGGTCAGCTTCCGCCGCGGGAAGTTGGTAACAAGTTCGAAGCATTCGTTGGGGTAACCTTTGGACTGGACGTGTCTCACCAACGCCTTCAAGTCACACAGTAGACACAACACGGTGAGCATAAATACGATAGATTGAAGAAGCAGAATGCTCAGGTTGGACCGGTGCCGTTTGAGAGCGCTTTGCCATTTCCGCATTTTGTTCTGTTACAGCCTACAATGTGCCCCCATTATATTGCAACCTTGCCATATCCTGGACTTTGAATACAGTACTCCTTACCAACGTTCGCAAAAATACCGTAAATTCCGGACTATAAGCCGCTACTTTTTTCCCCAAACTTTCAACCCTGCGGCTTATACAGTGATGCGGCCAATTTATGTAATTTTTCCAACGGCCGCCAGGGGCGCTCGAGTAGAAAAGGTAAGATTAAGACTGCCGCGTCACAGGCACCGTTTGGGAAGAAAGTTATATTATTATTATTGTTAAGTTATATTATTAAAACTTTGAAAACTCTGTGTACCGTCTTTCTTTGTAAATACGTTTACATGTTTTAATGTGGGCACATGCGGCTTATATACAGGTGCGGCTTGTGTATGTACAAAATTGGTTTTCCTCTAAAAATGTAGTGGGTGCGGCTTATAATCAGGTGCGCTCTATAGTGCGGAAACTACGGTAGTTGAGTCTTGAATTTTAGAAGAACACTGTAACATAACCAAATGTGGAAAAAGTGAAACTCTGTGAATACTCTGCAGATGCACTTTCTATGTATCCTCTTTAAATGTATACCTCTCTACGTGATAACACAAAACAGTAATAATAAACAACACTTATAAGGTACTGTACTTTCCCAAAGGCTTTCCGAAGAGGCATCATATCACACTGTTTGAATTAATGAGTTTTTGTTTTCATGTCCGTTCAATTAGAGCGACAACACTTACCATAAGTTTTGCTTGAGAAGACAGAGATATTTGCTCTCTTTGTCCATCTGGGTAACGAAGCATCAATCTGGCCTTGGGACCTGTGTGTACAAAAATAAATTAAAAGAAGAGCACTCTTAAATGGTTGGAACGATTGATTGTTTTTTTTTTTTTTACAAGTCATACACATTCCCCTGATGTTTGCTTGAGGAATAAGCGTTTTTAATAAATTACCGGTACCTTTCATTGACTATGGAAAAAAAAGAACAATTGCGACATTGTTACGTATTCAATATTTTAAAGAATCTAAATGTTCAGAACAGCCATAGAGAATAATGCTGTTTATATTACTTGCCACAAAGTGGAGGAAGTCAATTTATTGTTCTGCACATGGGGTAAATGTACCGATTTATAACATCGTGTTAGATAATTGACAATGAATTAATCTATTCATAAATCGGCATGTGTATACTATTCTCATGTCTAGTGTGCTTTAATTCACGACACACCACACATGCTCCCACATTCGGCACGATTATCGGTATGTGTGGACCTCAATTTGGAAATGTAATGATGTCATGTTAAATGAAAAAAAGGCAAAAATTGGATGATCAATTTGAATCGTTTGGGGCCTATTTTTACGTTTCAAGGTCCTGTACCATTGTCTTCAGGACAGTCGTCTTCACAGGTCTTGGACGGCCCCGCGTTGTCAGCTACCGCCGCACACAAGTTCCCCCGGGGGTCAGCGTCCATGTGGGTCTGATGAGGCCCGGCGAGCGAGGGTTCCAGGTGGTTCTTTTTGCTCTCTTCCTTTTTGTGACTATGGTTATTTTCTTTAAATGGAGATTTCCGGTGACAGGAAGACGTACTATCGAGATGAAGACGATGCTGGGCAGACGCGGCTGTGGGGACTGTGGGGGGATGTTTGCTGTTGGAGCTTTTCTCTTTCTGGGGTTCCGCCATTTCGCCGTCGGAACCGTCGACCGAGATGGGTCCCTCGCTGTCGGAGAAGGGCTCGGCGTCTGAGTCGTCCTCTGACCTGGGTGAGTCGGGGGCGTCGGGGACATTGGAGGACTCGTAGTGAGTTTCCTGTAGGGAGGCCCGGATTGCGGCCTCCAGCTGGCTGTCTTCACTGGCATCGATCAGACTCTCCTAGAACAGAAAACAAGCGCGCAGCTGTTGAAAACAAATCGGGGAAGAACACTAGCGAGCCGGGCGGGGGGTGGCCAAACTGTGCGATTTTGACCAAACTTAACACTTGCAAAATTATTTAAGGGAGAGTTCTGAATTTGTATGCAATCTGAAACACACCGTCATCTACCACTATGGCAGTAGTAAATCCAATAATTAGGCTAATCGAAGGTCCGACATTAAGCCAAAAGGCTTAATGTTGTAGTAGCAATGACATTTTGCATTTTAGGAGTTTTAGTCTTATTCAAACCATTCCTTATTTTAGCTGACACGCAAAAAAATGGGTCCAGTCTAGTAAAAAGATCAATGATGATGAAAGAATTGTAGTGAATAAAACTCAAAATAACGAGTAGTATTTCAAAAGCAAGAATGTGTTGACCCGATCATATTCATTGAAGAAATCTGTTAAACTGTTAATTTGTTAAGTAGAACCCCGATCATGTTTTCAATTTACAGAATTCCATTTCTATGATAAAGCAGAAGGCAAGTCTTAATTACAGAAAACATTGGTTTGAAAAACACTTGTAGGCCATGAATATTAAACAATCAAATGAAAACCAGTAAGTACAGCGGTAACTGGGCTTGATCTTCATGCTGCTGAGAAAACTAGTGCATTGCGAACTCTTCATCCACTCAAAATGTTCTACGTCAATACCGTCATAAACCGAGGACCCAAACCCAAAACATGTATATCTAACACCACAAAGCTAAAAAAAACAAAGGAACACATTGTGAGTGTCCCGATTATGAAAGGGCGACAAACAGGTGAAAAATGAGTGACCCACAGAGCGAGCCCGTTTAGCGGGTGGTGCGGCGCAGGATGGCCCGTCCAGCTGCCCGTGCTCTGCCAGGAAGCCGCTGGCCTGCTCCAGAAAGGACGCCACGTCCAGCTGGTTCCACTCCACCATTTTTTGACCTGGGGTGGTATACAGAACAGTGGCAGTGTGGTTTAAAACAACACTGAATCCTGGCAGGTGTTTCATTCATTACGTTCACTATAAAAGACGGTAGGGCTGGAATCAACTTTCAACAGAATCTAAAGAAGAGGCATGAAAAAAATTATGTTTCAGGAATGTTGAACTTTGTGTGCCTGCGTGTGTGTTTGTGTGTCAAGGATGACGATGGGACTTCATCATCTTTCTATGATTTGAAAAAGCTCTATTGTTGAGTTAGCTGCTGGTATTTATCCATGTTGTCAACACCACACTGCGTCCGCACGTCACCCACAATTACCACAATTACTCACACTGTGTGCAACCAAGGATTGATCAAAGCCACTCTTGCCATTTAGTGGTGATTTATCATACTGAACTCATTTCCACAGCCTCGATCCAGACTGCGAAAGTGCGTGAAGACCTTTATTAAATTTTTTTAATAAACACCTACAACTTATTCATACATTTTGGCACTATTTTATTTTATTTTTTTAACAATGTATTTTTACACTTTGAAATTAAATGAGTTCATTATTACGCATTTGTTGTTGTCAGTTAATTCGATCCCATATTCGTATGCGTTTACCCACCTCATTATTTATTAATTTCCACAAACTGTTACATTGATTTTGCACCCTAAGTTTGTCATGTGTGATGACTATAGGGCCGTTCACACGGGCAGATATATTTCGGACTTACTGCGCAACTGCTCCCCTCGAGCGTTCATACGTGCAACTTTGTTCCGGCTTAGTGCCCGAAAACAGCTTGTTTCGGATCAAATTTAAACCACCTCAGGGAGGTGGTTTAAAAATTTGCTCGGAACAAATGCTCGCTTCTTGAAGCAGTACCAAGCAAATGTGCACGTATGAACGCAACTAGGTTAAATTTGCTCCAGAGCAAATGCTCGCTATGGGAGTGGCCTCGCTACGCGTCAGAGGAGTCCATCCGGTACTTGCCAACATGCATCCTGGGTATTTTGCGCTTCAAAACATGGCGGGTCTTTTCTCTCTCTCCTGCGGCGTCTGATTATCGACCACATCGTTGATTTCTCCGGAGAAGAAGCCATTTTGTCACAAAGAAGGAGGGGAAATGGTACTTCCTTTTCCCCGCCTTCTTCTTTCTTTACGCATGCGCATGTTTTATTCCCGCATTCCTGTCGTTTTTGTTCCGCAACAGGAACTGCCCGTGTGAAAGCAAGTGGAGCTGCGTCGATGCTGTTACGCTCAGCGGTTTTGTACGTGTGAACGCTCCACAAAATTTATTCCGGTGCAAATTTATATCGCAACAAAATACTCCGGAGCAGAGCCGAAACAAATCTGCCCGTGTGAACAGGGCTTAAGTATGGTGACCATCACTTCCTCAGTTTGTTGTTCAGTCTGCCGCCTAGTGGCAGCTGTGTGGAACACTCATGGTAAGTGAAAGCTTTTGCCCACCAACTCAAGCTGCCCCTGGCAGCTTGCCCTGCCCTGCCCTGCCCTGCCCTGCCCTCTTATTTGCCGTCCTAAAAGCGGAAAGTGACGATTGCCACAATAATCTATCATCTTGCTAGTTTATACCTTGCATCAACTTATGCAGAAATAAAGAAAATATTTTTTTCTTTGTAGATAATGTGAAAATAAGTGCTTCCACTTTAGAAAAACAAAATTTCCTTAGTCAAAGCATGCATGTTAAACAATCCTCAACAAATGAACATTGTAATCGATGAAGCGCCCAGCCCTACAAGCCACTGCTGCTCACAAGAACACTTACCAGTGCGAGGATCCAAGATGGAAATATATGGAAACTTGTTGAGTTTATAGAACTGCATGTATCTTTGTCCCTCTTCACTGTCGTGATATACCTGCAACATTAAGACAAACACTGTTTTTCCACTCCACTTTAGGAACTTGACTGGATGTAGCCAACTGTGATGACAAACTTTTTTTTTGTTTTGACACCCTCACAATTGCATTTCTCTTAGCGTCGCTGAGCTAACAGCAGGGCCCGATGCGAGTAAAGCTGCGTACCTGCCAGAATATAAAGTGTTCTCGAATGATGGTCCTCACGGTGTCGTTACTCCACACGTCTCTGTTCAGGCACTGGCAAGCAAAATCTTGGACGTTCTGAATGTTGATCATCAACCACTTGTTCTCCAACTGGCCACAGTCCTTTGCCTATTCAAGGCCGTAAAGACATACCAGAAACCCATATTTTAAGAACTGGTTGATTAGCCAGTGGTGGCTTTGTGCAAGTGGCACTCATTTGCGGTCTGGATACAAATGCCACTCCTGTTTTAATTTTGCTGTTGAACTACCCCCCCCCCCCCCCAAAAAGAATAAAATTACCATTAACCAAACAACACAACTTTGCTCAGCTGAATGCTAACACATCATGGGAAACACCATCGAATGGCTAACAAAATTAGCATTGATATCACTGTAGTTATAAACCTTGATACAACTTAGATTTGAACACAAACAGTAGTAACATTTGCAGACAGCGCATATGACTACTCACACATATATTCTTAATGCTCTGCAAGAAACAACTAATATTCTAATATTAATGTCTTCTTTGTTTCATCATCGATTTGAAGTGTATTACAGTGGACCACCGCATACTTGCGGATTGGCACCCACGGTTTCATCTATTTGTGGACGCTTTTTTCAATATTTTCAAAGAAAATGCTTTATTTTGGTCGAGAATGGATGGATGGATGGATGGATGGATGGATGGATGGATGGATGGATGGATGGATGGATGGATGGATGGATGGATGGATGGATGGATGGATGGATGGATGGATGGCACATCCAGAAAAAAGTAGCTCCCAGTTTCACCAAGTAATACTAAACTGGCTGGACATGTCGCTCAAAACAAGACACATGAAAAAGTCTCAAGAGGCCATGACCAAAATTTCATGGGAAGTTGTCCAAATTCTGAGTTGTACAACCTGAAGCGGCCTTTAAGTCTCCCACCGTTCCATTTGCAGCACACCTGTTTACCTCTGACTGAAGGTCAGCAAACAGAATGGAGATATGTAGGGTTTGTAAGCGACTCCTCACCGTCTCAAAGCTGCCTTTGTGCATCAGCTCAATGGGAGGGCGGAAAAGGTCCGCCAGGGTGCTCAGTTTCTTGTCCACTGTCCCACCGTTCCGCAGCTCCTGTTCCTGGCGGACTGGAAGGAGATGGACAGCAAGTGAGGGAACTATACCATGGATGGAGAATGAAAGGATAGAATGTGACAAGGGTATACACAGATTCCAATGTAAGTAACCATGATGAAACTAACTATTCTACCTATCAATCAAATAAAAATATTTTTTGCATTATTTCAAGCAAAATGTGCATGTGACTATGTATTGTACCAGTATTTTAGTTTTTAAAAATTTCGTTCCATTCCAAATTCCACAATATAATATTTGTGGCTTTGAGTGTGCATGCCTCAAAAAAAGGTGGGGGCCTGGGCTTGTGAGTGACATGGGAGCCAGCAAATGAGTGTGTCGTGTTGGCTGTTATGAGCTTAGGTTAGCAGCTGTCTTTTAACTGGCTAAGCACTAGCCAGTGTGGATATTGTTGGGTTAGGGTTAGTGACGGGTGTCACTTGTGGCAGCTTGTGCCTTATTGTGCTTATGTGTTTATTTCCTTACAACTTGTTCAATAAAATGATTGAAAGCGCACCGGTGGCTTTTTCTATTCTTGATCGAATTATTGAAGTTATTCTATGAATCCTTTCAGCCCTCAAGATGACTCACTCGTTTCTGTTTGGAAGTCTCTAAAGCCATCGAATATGGATCGGGCCGGTCTCCTTCGCTTTGGCACTGAAGGTTTACAAGACACAACAAAATTTACAGGGCTCCAAAGAGTGCTTGCAAGAAAGACGTGATTAAAAATAAAAAATTAAGTACCTCCAAAAAGTGGCTCCGGCTCCACAAGTATGTCCTGCTTCTGGGGAATTGGTGCTCGTACTTCGCTGTGACCACACAAAAACACCCCCCAAAAAACACTGAATATCTGATCAAAGAGAGCGTCACTCAGAGGAAGAAATAAACAGCCAGAGGTTGAGCACTGACTCTGAAGGCGGAACTCTGCTGCTGGACGCTGCCGAACTGGAACTCGTGCTGGGTTCCTCAGCCACCACGCCTCCATCCAGAAACATGGTCACTGCCATTTCCAAGTTGTTGTTGCATGCTTCCAACATATGCTTCCCGACACTCTCTGTAGCCCCTAGTTGAGTATTAAAAGGGACATAATATGCATTTTTAAACAAATCACAACATTTAAATCTGCATTGCAGGTGTCTTAATACAATACAATACAATACAATACAATACAATACAATACAATACATGCTGATTTATATAGCGCTTTCACAACAGCGGAAGCTGTAACAAAGCGCTTAACAAAACAGTTAACATAAAGTAAAATAATAAACACAACACATAACATAAAACACGGACAGTCGTGCAGTCCTAACCACTTTTCCCCTCATACACTTTGTTGTTTAAAGCAGTTTGAGATGAAAGAGGAGAGAATCAAAGTGTCCTTTCACCAGTGGATCAGAGACGTCATGCTCAAAATGTGCACGTCGGCTACAAGCTAAGTTTCAAAGTCAACAAGACGCTGTAGCATCCATGGACGAAAAAAGAGATTGGTTCACTTCTTCTGTCCCATGCAATTCCATTCCAATTCCAAGCGGTGACTCTCAGTTCCAAATGCGCATCGGCGTTCTGCGCCGAAGCTCCTCTCTCCTCATCCTCAACTTCAACAGCCATCCATCCAGCCGCACCAACGCAGACTGTCCAACAGCGCCGACATCTCCACTGAACAAAACGGGGCTGTGAAAAATGCTGCCCATTACACGCGCAAAAAACACGCGCAAAAAAACAAAAAAAAAACAAGTGCCCCGGGGCTGTCCAGCACCGACAGTCAATGGCGCCGACATTCCTCCCAATCAAAATCTGTGCTAGTACAGGCGTGCTGCCAAGAAGGCGCAACCACCAAGCATAGATTCTTCTCCTTTGACGAATGTCGTGGCCAAAAAAGGCTGAAAACCGTCCACATCAGGTCCACACGACGAAACAACAAACATGTGACAAAACAAAAAGACAAAAACAACAAAAAACAACAAAAAAAGCAAGGCTCTTGAAGAGCACTTGCTGAAGGCTGCCTACTCGGGTGCCATCTTGGGGGGGGCATCCATTGCTTCCTTTTGTTGAAATAACCAAAAGACTGAATTATAGATGTTTTGAGAGCTCTTTTTTTGCCATGGTGGAATCAGCCTGTTTCAGGGGCGAATCTGTCAAATGGAGTGAGCCAAGCCTTGAGCCAGACAACCAGCTCTTACACAACATCACCACTGGATAATTTAACGATAGAATGAGAATGATTAAACTGTGCATCATGAGTTTATGCTTATTTGTGAAGCTCCTTTTGGTGTTGTTGCCTTGGCCAGCAGGTAGCATCATAATACATACATACATACACACAGACAGACATACATATACTGTAGCTGTACATAAATGAAGAAGAGTCATAAAGGTTCAGTAAGCTGTCGTAACAACAGCCAACTTAGGTGTCCTAACGATAAACTTTCGTTACGTCTTTCACAAAAAATAAAAAAGTAAAATCATTTAAAAAATAGTAACTCAGGTCACTCAGATATTGAGTAATGCTGGGATCAAAGGACTGTTTCTTTAACCAGATGTCAAATTGGTCCTTGCTGCCACACCAGAAAAAAAGCCCAGTGTCTTGCTATAACGTGATAAATGTCACCATATAGTGTGGTAAGTTTGACCTCTGCATTCGAAAAAACAGTTTCTTCCTTCCTAAGACATGCATTGTGTTTAAAGTCAGTTGTTTAAATGTCTGGCCAGACAGCACCGGCCATTGTAATCATAAATTGAAGCGAAGCACCTGTTCTTTTGAGCTCAAAACTCACCATCATCTGTTCACGCTTGTGGGTAGTGATGTGCATTTTAACTTAAAATAAGTGCGTTGTGAAAGTGGGTGGGTGACACACAAAGTGCACTGATCATAAAGGTGGTGGTGGTGGTGGTGGTGGTGGTGGTGGGGGGGGGCAGTCCCTCCCTAAAGTCCCCCAGCGCCCATGCCCACACAGGCCAGCAACTTAAACTGGAAGGAATAGCAACGTTTCGCCGCATGCGACCGTGAAATTTGAGTGTATAAAGTTTTGATTTGATAACATAACTTTTTACGGTGAAACTTGACATGTATCAGATTAAAATGTGAAATTTATCAAGTTATAACGTGATCCCTAACTTATTTTCCTAGTATGGCAGTAGTACGTAGTAGGTTACCAAGCATTTACACCAAACAAAAAATATTTTACTGTTCTCGCTGCGTAGTTTGTTTAAATTTGAGCATTTCTTGCACGGGAGCGCTTTCAGGCTTCCGTCCCTTACTGCGCATGCGCCTTCCAGTCTCCCAACATGGTGGAGCGGTAACCTATCAAACAAACTAATAAACTTTACATTCTCTCTACTTTTTGATCGCCTGCACACTAGCAACGGTTTGTGAGGCGTGCGGATCTCTAATGCGCAGGTTAAAAACTACACCAAAACGCATGGTCTTTTAACGCCAGTCACGTTTTTTAAAGAGATGACAAGTAGTAGCAAAAGGCGGTGATGGTGAAGGAAGGCAAACCTCCATTCTGCAATTAAGCACGACAGGCAGTGTCTAAAAGTGGTATAAAAAACAGCTACGGGATCACAATATGTAACTTGTAGTGATCGCCACTAACCACTATAGAGGAGAGGTTAAGTTGATGTTGTAGAGCTTTACGTTTCGCACCCATTCACGAGTGGAGAGTCTTTTAGTGGAGTTGGCCAGTTAACACGGGCTGTGCTTTTTTTCCCCCACTGACAGCGGAGGGGCACCAGCCACATTGAACGTCCCTGCTTACAAGTGCGCACGCATTTCCTGGTCAGTCCCGACACGGGGCGCCGTTCCTGCACGTTCTCACACGTTATCCCTCGAATTAGGCTGGAAACCAACTGTGGTTTTTACCTGTTATTGCTGTGAATTGTTGTATTAACCCGTTCACCCCCGGAGCCGAGGTGTCTCCGAGCGCCGCCATCTTACCGCCACAAACAACAACATAAATGACGCGCATGCGCAGCGACACTTTCCTCCCTCGGCCTGGCACGAGTGGCGGGGACGTCACCTTACGTAAACGGTGCATTGTGGGAGTTGTAGTCTTTTACGATAAAAGTAACCGCACGTTTCAGAGTAAAAAATCGACAATTCTTTTGAAACGCAGGGAGTTCAAGTAGAAGTTGTCAGAAAAATGAACACTCCTCTAAAGTATAGATCCTTGAAAAATCTACTTAAGTACTGAAGTTATCACTTTTATATGTTACAATTTTACCTGTATCGTAGACAGACACTTTGACTAAAAACCTCACTCTGAGCCTTGCAATATGACCGCCAGTTGAACCTTATGAGATGACCTTAAAAATACTGTTAACACCTTTTGTGAACATAGACCACACAAGTACGTAGGCGCGTTTGGTGGCTAAACTGCAGTTTTGCACCGACAGCAGTTTTCCGTCCAGAACATTAAGATAACTCCTGAGAAATGTGAAAGCATCTACAGGTATCATCATGTTTTATAAGAACATGATATCAGGAACACCGGAGCATGAAAATGATTAAAAAACCAAGGACACTCAAACCGTCATACCGAAACCGAAAAGGTGATGCCCATGACAGGAAAAGATAATACCCAGGAGATACGCCCCGCTTGGAAGACATAAGATTCGTGTAGGGACTTTGGGGGGGAGCGCATTTGTGTCTTGACCACAACACTTGTTTGTTTCACACTTGTGCCCTGAACGTTCAGTAAAACCTCTTGCAAGAACTTCTCCATTTCCAGCCTCTGATTTTCGCACCTCAACTCAGCCCGAATCAAACGAAAACGCGGAGGACCTGGGGAAACGGAGGACGTTGAAGGGATCCCGCCGTGTCCACAACAGCACGCTTCCCCCTGCTTGATGCACCTCCAACAGTACAATAATGGATTTTCTGTGCTTTCTACCGCTGTAAAAAATCACAAATGAAAAGCAAAACTTTAATAAGTAGTAGTACTATACATTTATTGTTGTTTGCATAATACATTCCATTTCAAGTCCAAAAACCCTGTGATGTAGATTATTTAAACAACAAATAGTATATCAGTTTACTGTTTCAGTGAGAATTTAAGATCACTTGATTCGAACCACTTCAGGTCACGGCAAAACAGACTCTTTCACGCCATTATTTGTCATTGTATTTCCTTAAAACCAAGTGTAAAATAATATCTACAAGGTGTATAACTTCTTAACTCCATTAAAAAAAACAAAATCAACTCATTATTTCTTTGAATGTATACATGGATCAAATCAAGTGCTCTCACTTTTACAATAGATCACCACACACAAACAGCCCCTCAGCTTTTTTTTTTTAGTTGAGTGCAACTGTCAATAAATAATACAGAATGTGTCACTGCAGCATCTACAGAATGTGTCACTGCAGCATCTATAAACTGTCATCGCTTCTCATAGGTCGAGGTAAACCAGTAAAAACCTTTGTGAAGCACTTCAAACAAACCTGACAATGGAACAAGCAAAAGAAACAAAGCTGTGATCAGTTTTACACACACACTAAAACAAAAATAAAAAAAGATTATTTACCATCCTATACGGACACAGATGTTACATTCTTGTAAGCTTTATTTGACGACAGAGATGTCACTCAGTCGTAAGATGGACGAGACAAGACTGGGGGACATTCGGCGCGTTTTGCTATAAATTATTTAAAAAACATACACATGAAATTTGCAATTAAGTTTGAAAAGACGCATCTTCCGATTCAAGGGTTTAACGCCTACTTTAGGAGTGTTTTCAATAAGCTCAAATTTGCGATATAAAAGGAGGGCAAAAAGTAGGAATACTCTTATTTAAATGAAAAAAAAATTCAAGTACCGCAAATGTCAAATATATTGAGCCAAGAAAAAAGAGCGTAAATTCTAAAGAATTATTGGACAGGTGCCAAAGAGAGGAAGGTAGCAAAGTAGTAATGATGGGAGTGACCGAGTGAGGAAGCATATCAGAGATTATAGGAAGAGAGCAAGGAGGGCAGAAAAGCATGTTTAAGCGAAGGAAGGTAATAATGATGCATGAATGAAAAACAGGCATGATGGAAGCAAGGTTTAGGGAAGGAAGGAGAGGAAGAAAATGATGCCTTTGTCTGAGGGGAAGAAAGGTCAGACTGAGGTCAGAAAGGACTGATGTCAGGGAAAAAAAAGGCAGAAAAGCTGGTTTAAGCGACAGGAGGAAGATAGGATGTAAGAATAAAGAACAACTCTGAAGGATGGTGGTCAGAAAAGATGTCACAGAAAAAAAACCTGAATGTAATAAAACTGTTTATTTTCATCACTTTCAAAGTGCATACCTACTTTTGGCCCAGCTTGTAGTGCAGTGCTACCTTGACTTATAACTTGTATTTGTTCAATTTTGCTCTCATGTCAAATCAGCGTTCCTAATTGAAATGAATAGTCATGAATTCAGCAGCCACCAAGCACGATTTTTTTTATATGTAATTTTAATAACAGTTGAATGTTTGCCTTTAATGGGCATAGCCTATTGAATGACATCAGTCTTTGATCCACTGTTGAAAAGGACACTTTGATTCGCTCCACTTTCATCTATAACTGCTTCAGACAACAAAGTGTTTTTTGGATTGGATTGGATTGCACTCATGTGTTGTCTTGTATTATTTTGTCATTTTTTGTTAACTTTTCTTTTGATGGCGGCGCGGACACCCGCAGCGGCTCCTCTTGTTTTATGTTGAGAGGGAAGAAATTTCATATGCACATTTGACAATAAAGTTGTATTCAATTCAATTCAACAAGCTTGAGTCAGTTAGCCTGTGGATGAACATCTGGGTGGCGGGCGACAGCAGCTCTCCTTGCCCACATGCCACAGAATTAGAGTCCCGTAATTGCTTTTTTGTTTGTTTTATTTTCCCTTCACTACAGTGGCAGCATATTTGAAGCTCAATCGTAACCAAAAAGAAAAACAAACGAAAACAAAAAAACAAAGCATAACAAAGAATAGACACTTCGTTATATGGGCCGATGTTACCCAAGTGTTTCCAAAGAGGACCAAAGGGAGCCATGATGGCAAAAAGGACTTGCTTTAGAAAATATTTCTGTTCATCTGGGAACCCACTTTCATTCCAAAGATGACATTGGTCAGGTGGCATTGTTTTATTTACCGCAACCAACTGAAAACGTTTGATATTTAAGACAACATTATTGTAGACACTAGTATAGGGACAAATGTACGCGTAACACATTAAGATGAAATGATAATCTTACTAATAAGATAAGATAGTCTAGTACTTGACGTCCTTGGTCGGGAAGGGGCTAAAATCTGGATAATAACGGCCTGATTGCCTTTGTGTATGTCAGGCCAAAGTGACAACGGTCAAGGTAGGTCAAGTCAAGGTAGCACTGTTCTTGGAAGTGTTCCCTCTTCCCTTTTAGATCTTTCGAAATGTGACAAATATGTTGTTGGTTGCACGATCAACAATAGGAAAGTGAAGGATTTGAAATTAATTCAGTTAATTTCCAGCGGCATAAATAAATACGTTTCCAACTCACGGATGGAGTTGCAGATGAGTGCAGACAAGGGTGACTTTCACATTGCACTCTATATTATGTATATGGAAAAAGGAGGATTCGGTGAGTGACGGCTAGAGGTGTGGCAGGTGGGAGGTGTGTGTGTGTGGGATTGTGGGGGGAGGCTGCAACACTGAAGTGGACGGCATTATACCGTACTGCATGTTTAAAAGCGGATGAAGGTGGCGTCGATCTGGCGCACGCTAGGCAGAGCGAGCATGATCTTTCGCCGATACTGTGGGTCCTTCTGCAGGGGGTTTCTCTCCAGGTAGACAGTATCCAGGGATTTGGCATTCTTCAGCTCGTCCAGATCCGACCAGTTGTCGATCTGGTTGTCATTCATCTGAGGGGAGTCACAGCGCTCGTTTAGGACATTGTTTTTGGGTGCTCTTTGTTTATTAAGGTGGGAGCCACATCAGAGCTGACTTGGGGTGAGAGGTGGAAAACGTTCTGTACTGGTCACCACCCAATCGCAAGACACATCCAGACTAAAGAGCAACAAGGTAATAACAGTTGGTATTTTTCTATTGTAGTCTATTTCATTTTGACATTGTAAATTCAGGTACCGGTAGTTTTAATTAGCTTCTAGAGTGGGTCTGGACATTTTTTTTCAATTTATTTGCGAATATGTAAATGTATAGGTCCCCAACTGTGAATACTGTATTCAGAAGTTGACTGTAGTTCTACATTGTAATATCACCACAAGATGGCAGACATGTTGCACTTACACTGGGTTTTATACTGCCTTAGACTACAAAGTGAGGAAGGCTTAATAATTGTTTGTGGATTTTGAATGATATCCAGCACAAAAATAGTACCTCAGTCATAAAATAATTCTGAGTTGATTTGTGTGTGTGTGTGTGTGTGTGTGTGTGTGTGTGTGTGTGTGTGTGTGTGTGTGTGTGTGTGTGTGTGAAGAGGGGGGGGACAATGGACAAAATAAGTTCTTGCACTTAATGCACACTCTAAATAGTCATTCGGCGTGACTGTGAGTGTGAATGGTTGTTCGTCTATGTGTGCCCTGTGATTGGCTGGCAACCAGTTGAGGGTGTCCCACGCCCATTGCCTGAGGACAGCTGGGATAGGCTCCAGCACGCCCGCGACCCTCATGAGGATAAAGTGAACTGGAAAATAATGGATGGATGGATGGATATCTCACAGCACAAGCCATGGTCAGCAAAGAGAAATAAATGGCAGGAGCATTCAGAGGACATTTTAAAAACAAAAACATGAAATACTTGAGTCATACCCAGAACTCCTGTAGCTCTGTTAGATGGCTGATGTTCTCGATCTTCTTCACTCTGTTGGCTGCGATGTCCAGAGTCGTCAGCTTTTTCTGATGGGAGAGAGAGAGCCATTCTGGGCTGATACAGAAAACATCATGCAGCTGCTGTTTTGCTGTTGTGAATTCTCACAGCCAGCAGAGTGCACAATGGACAGGTTTTTGCTTGACTCACATTGTTTTCCAAGCCCTCAATGACCTCAATGCCATTGTGGCTCAGGTAGAGCTCTCGCAGGCTGACCAGGTTCTGTAAACCCTCCATTTTAGTAATCCGATTACTCTGAAAGTAAACGCAAAGAAGTTGGAAGGAAGGATTTACTTGAATACAACTTTTGGCTGCTCTATCCATCTCTGGGTTAGCTGAAATACTGAATTCAACTAAATCTAAAAAATATACACATAACTGTTTCCCATGGGACTTCAGATTAATTGCCATGAGCATTAGAAAAATGTCTCCCTGTAAATGGTCCCTAGGCCCAAAATGTGTGAACCCTTGCTTTCAAGTAAACGCAAAGAAGTTGGATGGAAGGATTTACTTGAATACAACTTTTGGCTGCTCTATCCATCTCTGGGTTAGCTGAAATACTGAATTCAACTAAATCTAAAAATATACACATAACTGTTTCCCATGGGAATTCAGATTAATTGCCATGAGCATTAGAAAAATGTCTCCCTGTAAATGGTCCCTGGGCCAAAAATGTGCGAACCCTTGCTTTCATGTCAGTGCTGGGTACCTGAATGCTTAACACAGTCAGGCTGTGTAAACTGTCCATATTCTGCAGCTTGGTGATTTTGTTGGTGCCGAGGAATAAGCTTTGCAAAGACGTGAGGGTATCCAGGTTCTCTATGACCTGGAGACACAAAGAATGGATCATGACTAATGACTTGATTAACACATTTGCAAGCGTGACGACAAACATACGCGAATGCGATTGGAGCCCAGCTCTAGCATTTCCAGACAGGGGAGGTGGCCCAGGTTGGCGATGTTACCGATTTTGTTGTGAAGCAAAAAAAGTTTCTTCAGCCGAGTCAGCTGCTCCAAACCTTCTACCTTCCTCAGAACGTTGAAGGACACGTCGAGTTGCCTGTGGTTGACCCCCCACCCCAAAAAGAAAAAGATTCATCGTTTTCACAGGGATCACCATGAGTTATGCTATATAGTCTGTCTAAGCATATCACAAAAATGTATGTTTAATTGTCCAATTTTTTTAACTATTGCGTCATTGATGCTAGTTCTGTTCGCCTGCCTATGGCATTTTGAATTGTGTTTTAGCTTTAGGCAAGCAGACAATGATGAAGCACTTTTTTATATTAGACAGGGCTATGGGCTGATTAATCCTTTCCTTGTTTCCACACAATTACTTGGCCCCTAGGTGTTGCCAAAGTAATATTTTGATATTAAACATGGCTTTTACCTTTGCGCAAAAACAATGAATAGGTGAGGATCGTCCGCCGCCCCAGACAGAAAATCCTCTTAGAGGGCAAATTTGCAAATATCAGGGGTTCAATGCATATAATTAAAATCTATACTTACTCCAACTGCGTGAGCTTGTTCAGGTTCTCCAACTTGCGGATTTGATTGTCATACAAATCGAGTTCCCGCAGTGAGCTCAAACTGTCGAGATTTTCAATTTTTTTTATCAGATTCTGTCGTAAGGAAAGGGTCTGTGTGGACAAAGAGCAGAAAGGATTGACAATACTGCAGTTTTGAGAGTATTTCTTTTATTTCGAAGAGGAAAAAAACTGAAAATTCAGTGATACAAACTTTTTATCACTGAAAACAATTGCTCAATATATCATAGACTTACTTTTGCTTTCTGTAGCACTCCCAGTCCTTCAATTTTTCCAATACGGCAGTGAACTAGGTCAACATCCTGTGTAAATAAATAAATGAACAAACAAACAGTCAGGTCATTTCATACAGAGGTGGAAGTGAAAATCTTCACAAAAGTCCAACTAGTTTAGTTTAACTAAAAGTTTAATAATCATCAGAATGATGACTAGACATTTGTGTTTACATCAAATTTTACAGAGGTTACCATATTTAGAAATGGTTAGAAATTTTCAAATATAACCCAAAACATTGCAGAGATAAAGGTCTGACGATTGGGATCTTTTTAAATTTTCATTCTTAGGGAGGAAATGATTCTAAATATGAAAAAAGAGAGCAAGGTTGACCACCAATCCCAGAATGAAAGCTTATGTTAAATTTGAATAATAATAATAATAATACATGTTATTTATAAGCGCCTTTCAAGACACCCAAGGACACTTTACAATAACAAAAACACAAAAAATACGGGTTGAGCAGCGGCAGCCAAATGCGCCAGAATGCCCCAACATTTAGCACAATATTTGTATTTTTTTAACAAATGACTCAGCGTGACTCAGACTTGATCTTAGTTTGACTGTTTTTGTGCTTTCTACTGTCTTCTTTATTCATTCACTGTTTTATTGTTTATTGTTGTATAAATAATATTTGCTCCATGTACAGCAATTTGTATACAGCAAGGTTGTTTTAAAGTGCTGTATAAATACAGTGGAGTTGAGTTGAGAAATTATTCAGTGATGAGTTATGAGAAATTTTGATTATTGTTTAATCATATTGCTGCCATGGAGTGATATCTTTGAATCTCCAAAACCTAAAAAAAAAAAAGATATATATAGCATATTTTTTGTCAACATTGCATTGTTAAAAAGATCAAGCTAATTCCAACACTTGGGATTGGTTAATAATTTGTAAAAATAACACACCCAAAATGACGTTTTTTTTAAAATTAAGAGCATTGCTGAGTCGCAACAAACCAATAGTAATGATTTATGAAAACAAAGTAAATATCGGCAAATAATGTCATAGGAAATGTTTGCCTGACAGAGATAATGTTAAACAGCTTCCCCTCACCTCCTCCTCCGGGTCCAAGGTGATGGTGTCCATGTCAACAGGTGACTCTTCTTTACCTAGGTGGAGTGAAATCATAACAGAAGTGAGAGAAGACCTTTGCTTTAACATCCAATCATTCCTGCATTACAGGACCAGAAACATCACTTGTGATTGCTGTTCCGATTGAGTAAACGGGTTGGGATGACATACTCGTGGCAGGAGGCTGATTTGGATCCATGTCGCCATTGATGCTCTTCCGCCTGGTCTCGTCGTCGCCCGACTCCTCGGACTCGCCCCTCCGATCCACTACAAGTCAGGCACACAAAATAGAACGCAATCCAAATTTATTTACAGCACACATAACAACAGGGTTGGCTAACACATTGGACAATTAATTTTACATTTCTTGAAAGAAACAAGATCTCATTAGAGTGAACCAGATGTTCCCTTTTTAATTCCCTTTTAAATTCTCCTTCCTTCTCATTTTCCATCCTCCCTTCCTTTCATACATCCTTGAATCCCTCTTTTCTTCTGCCTTCCTCCTGTCCATACATCCTCTCTTCCCCTATTATTTCCTCTTTCGTTCCATAACATCCTTGAATCCTTGTTTCCTTCCATCCATATTATTCTTGAATCATTCATTCCTTCTGCATTCTTTTCATATTCCCTTTTTAATTCCCTTTTAAATTCTCCTTCCTTCTCATTTTCCATCCTCCCTTCCTTTCATACATCCTTGAATCCCTCTTTTCTTCTGCCTTCCTCCTGTCCATACATCCTCTCTTCCCCTATTATTTCCTCTTTCGGTCCATCCATATTATTCTTGAATCATTCATTCCTTCTGCATTCTTTTCATATCAAACGGAGGTCCATCCTAACCATTCGTGTTGCATCGTTCATTTCTTCATCGTTCCCTTCATCCATTCTTCCTACCATCCACATATCCTTGCATAATACCTTCCCATCCTCCATCCATACCATCCTTAAAGCCTTATTTCCGTCTGCATTCTTTCAAACCAACACCTTGCTCCCTCCCATCCTTCCTTCATTCCGCGGCGTGCTAGTTTCCTTCAACCACCCTTCCCTTCAAACCGCACTTGCAGTTGTCCATCCTTGCTCCTCTGTTAACTTTTGTCGCAGTCTGTATTGTACACACTGTAAATTGACCGACAGCAGTGACATTGTATTAAAGAAGCGCCAGTCTGCTTATTTAACGTTACAAAATATTTACAACAACAATTTGTACCGATTCGTTAGTGTGGGTGTGCTCCCATCATTTCGTAGCAGTCTGTTTTTCGGTCTGCCGTTCACGTCGTTTAATTGCCATACATACTGAGCGGTGTGAAACAGTTTGTAGAAGAACGTCAGCCACACCATTACCTCCCGAGTACGCGTCGACTTGTCACGCCAGTATCGGACATGGATTTTCGGGGACAACGTGGTCCGGGTTCGGCGTAAACTCACAACGTCAGCCAAACGAGCCTTGTTGTTAGCACGCTAGCTAGCAAACGTGGGCTGTACATCTGTTATACACACGTAAACGACACTTCGAATACATTCGTGGGGTTAAGAGTCCCATTTCGTCATAAGTGACAATCAATATGGCTGCTAGTGGAGACGGAACGAGTGCGTTCCGAGATGATTTACCCACCTTCCATTTCTTGCGGCTCTACAACAGACAGAGAAGCCATGTTTCCTGTAAACACTCCTGGCAACGTCTCAGCCAATCAGAGGAAAGGGACGTACGTACGCCAGCGCGCCGCAAGGTCGCGCCAGTTACACGCAAAGAATTTAACTGAATCCCCGCATACTCGGTGTCCGCGGATTCGCAAATTCCCTGTTTATTCTTCATGTAATGTATTTTGAGTCACCATCACTTCCTCGCGGTATTTGCAGAAAAGCCATATTGAATGTTCATCAGCATTTCTTTTGGACCCCCAATTCATTTAAATGCGGTCAATTACACAAAGATTTTCGGGGACAGTCGAAAACGATTTAACCCCTATCCCAATGAGGGGTTAACATTTGTAACTGTTAGCGAAGGTAGAAAATGTACGTTAACGTCAAGGTTCGTTAGGGGTCATTGAAGGTCCCAAACGTTCGCCAAATATTCATCTGACAGACATTCAACAAAAGTTTTTGTGTTTTTTTTCTTGTCGCAAGGAAATTTTGAACATTTTCCAAATCCCCTTATGACAAGAAAAGTACAAGTCTACTTCAAGTGAACATCTGGTGACCATTTGGCGAACATTTGTGACCTTCAACAAACCCTGGCGAAAACACATTGACTAACTTCGCAAACTTTCACAAATGTTCGCCGCTCAGTGGGAGAGGAGCTTTAATGTAAAAAGATACAAGTGGCTTAACCTATGACCAATCACCACCAAAATTCACACGCACGTCTCCACCCAGGGCGGCCCGGTAGTCCAGTGGTTAGCACGTCGACTTCACAGTGCAGGGATACGGGCTTCAATTCCAGTTCTGGCCTCCCTGTGTGGAGTTTGCATTTTCTCCCCGGGCCTGCGTGGGCTTTCTCCGGGCACTCCGGTTTCCTCCCACATTCCAAAAACATGCATGGCAGGCTGATTGAACACTCTAAATTGTCCCTAGGTGTGAATGTGAGCGTGAATGGTTGTTCGTCTCTGTGTGCCCTGCGATTGGCTGGCAACAAATTCAGGGTGTTCCCCGCCTACTGCCCGGAGACAGCTGGGATAGGCTCCAGCACCACCCGCGACCTTAGTGAGGATCAAGCGGTTCGAAAATGAATGAATGAATGAATCTCCACCCAGGCCCACTTCAGCCTCTGAAAATGTCAAAGCAATCGCCACAATATTTACGAATTAATATGCATTATTTTTTTCCTCCTCATAGAGCTTCCTTCTAGAGAAAAAAACCTTAATGTGGGATAAAAATCCGTCTGTGTGACACAGTACTATCATGCTCAAGTCCAGCTGGACTACCATGTGCTCTTTTGATACAAGGCTAAGCTCGTGTATGGCCAATGCACACCCATTTCGGCCTGGAATGGACCAGCCGTACGGGAATTTTCCAGAACCTCTCAATGGCCACCACGCCCCTGAATGACACACATAACAATGAGAAAACAACATAGATCAGAAAGTGTGGTGTCCTAAAAAATTACAAATAGTAAAATACAAAACATCTAATCACCCACACACTCTCTTTACTTCTGATAGCACAATGTTTGTTCTGAGAGAGAGAGAGAGAGAGAGAGAGAGAGAGAGAGAGAGAGAGAGAGAGAGAGAGAGAGAGAGAGAGAGAGAGAGAGAGAGAGAGAGAGAGAGAGAGAGAGAGAGAGAGAGAGAGAGAGAGAGAGAGAGAATTGCAGCACAGTGGATGACTGCTTAGCAGGTCTGTCTCACAGTGCAGAGGTGATGATTTGGTTCCGGGCTCCAGTCTTCCTGTGTGCATGACGTTTAAATATTCTCTCCGTGCCCACATGGGTTTTCTTGGGGTACTCTGCTTTCCTCCCACATTCCAAAAACGTGCATGGTAGGTTAGTGAATCACTATCAACTGTCCCAAGATGTGATTGTGAGTGCCAACGGTTGTTGTTTGTCAATATGTGCCCTGCAGTGTATGGTACAATCCCACAGATAATTCTTCAAGGCAATGTCTTGTATTCAGATTGGAATACAGTACATTCTTTCCTGTTTATCATTATCTGGCTGTGAGAAGTTTAAAATAACAATGATGTTGCTCAGAAACGCTGTAAGAAAAATAATTAGCAATGAACAATATGAAATGGCATAATCTGTACATGGGTAATGTGACGTCTTTAATTTAATGTATTGTTTAATTGTTGGTTGTAGTTCAATACTGTACTAGGGTGGCTTATACTGCCGAAAAAAATTCCTTTGTTTTTTTTGTGCTTTTTAAAAAATATACTTGGCCAATAAAGATGATTCTGATTCAGATGAAAACCCATTATTATAGTGTTAGACAAAGTGTATTTACATGTTATTTGCAAATTTCAACAAAATTCTTGTCGTTTCACGTTTACTGGTCTGATGTCAATCATGGCGCTGTGGGCGGAGACTCTTCACATGTGTCTGCCTTGTCAGCCAATCATAAGCGAGAATGGGACGTCGGTTTACAAAAACTCGGGAAACTGAAACTGTTGTTTGATAGGCGGAGCCCAACGATGCTCTTGAAGAGGTTTAACTTAATCTTCCGGGAAACCTTTGCACGCTGTAAATGGCTTAAAGCATCCCTTTAACTATTAAGTGTACACGTTTAATCTTTCATTCGCGATTTGGGTATTGGAGAGATGCATTTTGATGGTATTCTTGTGCTTGGGATCGTGGCCCATCTATCACTGGCTTTCCCGGTTGTAGTGGGTAAGCAACGCGTTTCATTTATAAATACAGTAATCCAATAAACATGATTTTGATATGAAGGTGAAGCCAAGTGTGGTATAAACAGTGTTGAATTTAGTTGTTCCTGTCAAGTGAAATTCCAAGTGAATACTGTACTGTGTTGCTGTTCAAATTTGAATGCGCAGAGATTCTCAACTCAGCCCCGCTCTGGATGGAGCAAAAAATTCATACAATAGCAAACAATAAAACAATAAATTAATAACGAAGACAGTAGAACGCACAAAAACAGTAAAACTAAAAATCGAGTCTCATTCTGTGTCAAACGCCCAAAAATAAAAATGAATTTTAGGAAGAGTTTTAAAGATGTTAAAGGGACTTTTGTGGGTGTGTTTTGACAGTAAAAGAATGCTTACAACCAGAGACAATTAAACATGATAATAAAACAATCACAAGCACAATCGAAACAAACAAAAAAAAATCAATGTGTAGATAACAGTTATCAAAATAAGTTTGGAAACATTTACTGTGCTGGCAGAGCATTTTGACTGTATTTCATTGATGTCCATTCATTCGGGGTAGACTGTTTAGCTTATTCAACTATCTATTTTATATAGCATGACCCATTAAGGTAGCAGGTGAGCTGGAGCCTTTCCTAGCTAACTTTGGGTAAGAGGCGAGCTGTAGGTTGGATTCGTCTCCAGCTAATCACAAGCACATAGTTAAACTAACATGCATTCAAATTTATGGACATCAGTCTTCAGTAAACCTAAAAAGAATGTTTTGTAATGTGGGACGAAGCTCGAGTCGTTTTTCTCATGACCCTCGAAATTAGTCGCATTCAGGTGCGCCATTCGGTTTGACTTCCTTTGACATTCCACAAAAATATTAGATTAATTTAAAACTGTCCATAAGTGTGAATGTGTTTGTATTGTTTGTGACTGGCAACCAGTCCTAATCAGAACAAGCATTATAGAAAATATAGTGCTGTATGGAGGCTGCTGTTTGCCTTTGTGCTTCCTGATATACCATTTGATTGGCTTTTAAAACCATTCATTCATTCATCTTCCGAACCGCTTGATCCTCACTAGGGTCGCGGGGGGTGCTGGAGCCTATCCCAGCTGTCTCGGGGCAGTAGGCGGGGGACACCCTGAATCGGTTGCCAGCCAATCGCAGGGCGGCTTTTAAAACCACACTCTAAAAATCTACTTTGTAGCCTACTTAAAGTTACATTTTAACTCACTTTAATCCCCGTGACCTGAAAGCACCTGCATGAATACTCATCTCTTTCTCTTTGTGTTCAGAAACAGCAGGGATTCAGGTGCAGCAGTGGGTGGTGTCGGGGGTACGGCCTGTCTCGGTGCGGGTCCTCGTCAATGGAGTCCCATATACCGGCGCTACCCCAGAAGTCAACAAAATCTTTCAGGTCATGTCAGATGATTCGATCTCTCTGAGCCTCCTCGCGAACCAGACTGCGGTATTGGGTGAGACATCATGTTAATTGAATTCCTATGAAATTTATTTGTTGAGACATTTCATAGTCTGCCTCATAGTCAATTGGGTTCTGGTTCCTATCTTGGCTCAGGCACGCCTGTCTAGATTTTCGCCCTGGACTCTGGCTTCATGTCACATTCCAAAAACATGCATGTTAGGTTAATTGCTAATATTAAGACTAAATTGCCCATACATGCGAGTGTAAATCGTTGTTTGCCTATATTTGCCATAGAAAACTGATTGATGCGTGTCTTTGTTGACAGGAAACCAAACCGTCCTTCGTTCCCGCGACTGCATATTGCAAGGCCCGGAGCTGTACTGGAGGGACCGGGTTTTCTGCAATGAGTCGCTCTACCTGTCCCTGGACCATGGCGGAGCCTGGATAGCTCACACGCGGCAAGCGACAGCCCTCAAAGCATCATGGGTGCAGGCCTTGGAGAGCTCGGCGAAGGAAGGGATCTTCCTTCAGGAAACATGTGTGGATCTGATGGAAAAACTGAAGCTTTCTGAGAAGCGGTCAGGTGGAGTAGAGTTATTTCATGCATATTCATGGATTACGAAACAAATTCACCCGTTTGCCTTTCCTTCTGTTGAAGCTAACCACAGCTATTTGCAGAAAAGCTTAACTAATATGCCCCAAAAGATCCGCAGAGCCCTGACTGACAGGCATTTAGTCAAAAGTCAAACAACAACAACAACTTATCTAAATAGGAGTTTGGGTTCTATTTTCATGACCACCTTGAATCCAAAAGCGACATGTGTTGTATCTCTGCATATCTCTGAGTTGGGTTAGACTCAATGATGATCATTTTGCAGCTGAATGCAGGCCCGGCAGACCAAGAGGGGTGGCTGCACCACTGTGGGAGTGTTCACAGTTGACTTCAATCATGGCAAAGCAAAGTAGCTCCTTTCATTTCCTTGAAATGAGGAGCACAAGTCGCACACTTGAGTCTCGACATGGCGGAAGCACATCTGTGCCATGAATTGTGCACTTGGAGACTACCCGCTGACCCCCTACTTCGATCACCGTAATTAAAAATATCATCGAATGATTCATAACCGAACTGTCACTCTGCCAGGCGCACAGTGTATACTGGACTGCCAAATTGGCAAACAATGTGCAGTGCTGATAAGAAAATCAAGATCCGCTGACATTGGGGCCACGGCATAAATGCGCGCGCGAGGAAAATAAAACCTTTGGCATCTCGTAAGTAGGCGGGTGGTTCTGCATGATAATGTCCCAGACAGTATCATCTGGCCCTTGCTTCAGAGTGGCTCTGGATCTTCTCACATGGACGAACAAATCATCTGTGGGGGCTTTTTTTTTTTTAATACTTGCGCAACTACGATTGAATATTAGACTACATTGTGACACAATATATTTAGTTGAGATTCTCATTTTGTTTTTGTTTTTTTAAATTCCAGGGATTGCGATGCCTAATTTTCTGATCCCAATCTTGAGTCTACTGGCATTTACTGGGCTCATGGCACTCAGCCTCTTCCTTTCCAAACAACAGGGTGAGTGAGGCGCTATATATATATATATATATATACACACACACACACACACACACACACACACACACACCTGGCCGATTACGCATGAATTAGTTTACACAAAACGCTATTCAAATACTTGACATTCAATGATTAATCTTCCTTTTGTGTGCACACGTGCACCCTTTGCGGCTTCCGTTCTCGACGAAATTCGAAATCTCCGAGATATGGCGAGGCCATGAGAATGTGAGGCGAGCTTATTACTGTTGTGGTGACGTCACTCAAGCTAAGCGAGCCTCAGCAGGAGCTAGTCCGCTGCTCTCTGCTGTGCGTGCTTCAGCGCGAACATGTACGCAAGCGCGTCTTTTGATTTCAACCAGGCAGCGCCAACGCAACGACGTCACACACCTGACGTCACACACTGACGTCACACACAACAACAACAGCTAAACTAAGCTAAGCTAGCCGAGACGACACTCGAAGTCGGACGGACACGTTTTCCTGCCAATCTGTGTATTTCCCTTTTTGTCCAAATATACTTTTTACGATAACTGTCTTGTCCACGGTGTCTTTCATTCGTTCCCAGAGGGTTTAGCAAGTGTCTTTATAAAGAGACGAAAACCTCTTTACTGTTACTAGTGTTAGTGTCTCAACATGACTACGCTCGTGAAAGCAAAACAACGAACTCAAACGCGTCTTCGTTCAATGTTGTCAACTAATATCCGGATTCAATTTAGGCAAATTTCCTTAATTCTCCGGAGAGATTTTCATAAAAATTTGAAAAACCCAGAATTCCGGGAAAATCCAGAGGACTTTCATCTCTGAATACTGAAGAGCGGATTTGTGTTATCCTTATAGTAAGGATAATTTCATCCAATGAAATTAAATGCAGAATCAACTCCTATGTCTCCTTGTTATATCCTGTCATCACACTCCTGCTCATGTTTTTTTCCTTTTCTTTCTTTCTATTTACTTAGGTCTGCGACACCCTGGGGGTAAGAAAACAACATTCCTGACGAGTCTCTGTTAACAGACCTGGATGGTAGATTAGTGGAGAAAGTTGAATATTTAATGCACTCTGCACACAGAAACTTAATTTTCACCAGCCTTGTTATCGTTTTTACCTCACTTGTTGTTTAACTGGAGCAACTGATCAACCCTGCTGAAAATCTGTTTGTTTTTTTTCCCATGTAGGCGTTCTTGGTTCGATCATACACTACCCCAAGGACATGGCAGATTTCCATCCAGAGAAAAAGGGCAATGCTTGTCAAACCTTATGATTCAAAGTTAAACTATAAAAGTACTGTACTGTAAGAGCCCGAGTGCTTGTTTGTTTGACATTTGCATGTGCAAATATTAATGAAGTGGATAAGCCAAACAATCAATGACTCGAGGATAATTGAGCAGAAACACAGTAGGGTGGGCCTATAATGTACTCATTTTCTAAATTTGACACACCACAGAGAAGCCAAATTTTGAGTGATGAAGAAAAAAAAATCACATATATGAGGCTTTGAAATCATGACAAATCCAGCCGTTCTCTCTGCTCTCCAACACTGTGCGTGTCCACTGAAACCACACCCCGCTCAACTGCCAGCACTCAAATACCACCAAACATGCTACTTTATGTAGCATGTTTTGTCTCTGTTAACTCATGTCATGAAAATATGTTTGTTTAAATCATACGGTGACTGGAACCAGTCCCACCAAGTTGTCACAGTTTTTCTGTGCTGTGACAATGAGGCGCTCTGAAGCAGCCATGGCAACGCAAAGTTGTCCAGACATTGGCTGCTGCATCTGATTTTTAAAGAATTGTTTTACCTTGCTTTTCCGCCTTCTCTACCATAACATGCATGCACTCACGGTGACAATGAGGCGCTCTAAAGCAGCCACACCAGCATAAAGCCCCATTCCATACACTGACTGTCAAGTCGGACTCTTTAAAAATAAATAAATAAATAAACATGATGTATAGCTACTCCACTGGATGGACTTTTGACCCTTTTTTAATGCACTTTATCGTGTGTGTCTTTGTCAGACATAATACTAAATGGAGAAATGAGCACAAAAATATACACACATTTGCTAAAAACTGCTTTTTAGCTTTTGTTTTGTACAACTGAGTGAAAAGCGGTGTTTGATGCCCACTGTTCAATACCTTAACGCCATCACAGCTATTCTGCCAAATAATGATAGGTGTAATAATTACAAGAGTATAAATTCCAGTTTAATCTAAGATACATGTATGCATATGTGTTCTGTGCACAATGCTAAATTGTGTTTTTGTGTTTGTATAAATGTAATTCAAGATCATTTTGCGGTATTGCATGCTGTTTTTAAATCACAGTTGACTGTGCAATTCAGTTAAAGGTTATTCATATTTTCAACAAAATGATCCATTGCCTTTTTATTTTGGACCAGTAGATTTCAGCTGCGATGTTTTTTTGATACATTTACGTGCATGCGTTAAATTTCTTTTCCACTTGTAGGACTGTTTAGCTGGACTTAAACTTGTCTTGAAAATGCTTTGATGAGTTCAGTTCACTTTTTTCTTCTGGGATTACAATCAGTTAACTTTGGCAACATATCAAAGTGACTAGTTTTATTAAGTTATTAATATTTGCACATTAAACGGTTACCCTCCTAAAATAATGGCCTCATTCATGTTTCATTTTTTTCAGAAAACACAAAACACAGAACCAAAACTATACAGTATTCGATTTTAGGGGTAGAATGGCCTGTTGGCCAGAATGCTGAAATGTGTAAGACTAAATACATGTCAAAATATTACCACAGCCGTTATTTTAAGAGCCTGATGAAATATATACTTGCATAATAAAAATGTTTGCATTATATCACAAATATATGCAGATATTTGAATGTAGTTAAAAGCTACCTCTTATTCATTATATCTACACTACTCACAAAAAGTTAGGGACATTTGGCTTTCAGGTGAAATGGAAATTATATATCATGAATGTATGACATTTAAGTGGAAGGATGCACTGGTGGTTTCCTCATTTCAATTCATTGAGCCAAAAGTTAACAATGGGTACACCACAAAAAAACTTTTCAATAACTTGTCCCGTACTCTTGAACTTCAATTACGGCTTGATGATTTTCGTTTCGTCTATTTATTATTATTATGACACTCTATGCTCAGTGGCCACTTCTGTCTGAGAACGTCCTTTTTGAAGAATCACAATGGCAAGGTACGGTTAATCCATTGTTGTCATCTTGGTCTCACGTATGTTGTCAAAATGTGAACAGCACGATGAGGACGACTGTTTAAACAACAGCTCTAATTGAACCAGGACATTTATTGGAGAGAACAGCAACTTGTGCAAAAAGTACTGAAATATTTAAAACCCTTGTGCTATGGTCGATGAAAATAATTTTATGTGACGCAACATACAATTTTACAAAGATTGTAAAACTATTATTCCTGAATATTTTACTTTCAACCACTCGACATGTTCAGTGGCATCAGCACTATACATACATATATAGTTCCTATTTTTTACTTTGTTTTTTGCCCTCTATGGACAATAAAAGCGGTACTGTGCTATGACCAAAATATATATATATATATATATATATATATATATATATATATATATATATATATATATATATATATATATATATAAAACATTAATTGAATATTTCATATCACACAATTTTTATGCTTTGTCTTTGATTTAAAGATGACAACACCCAAAAATCTACAAAAATTTTAGAAATTGTAAACACAAGGGTCAATTGGACATGTGCATTCAAAGGCTTAGAGAAGGTCACAATAAGTTCATATGTAAAGGTTTGAATGCATTTTAGGCTCGTCCTTTTTGAAAGTAGGGTATGTAATGGGAATTTGACATACAATAGTGCTAAAATGTAAGTAACTGTTCGTTCATCATTTTTCATAACACTTGTAGTTTTGGTTTCCCTGGACAAGACACGTATCATCCTACTGTTTTTCTCATGACAGTTATGTTTTTAAAAACATGTATTCATGATTACCTGATAATATCACCTCCTGTGCGATAGATGGCGACATTTTCTTTGACGAACACCATTTCCCATTCTATGCCAGGAAGTCCATTTATTTGATTCACCAATCACATTGGCATATTCGCGACCGTTGAACGGTCAACCAATGGCGGGGCTTTCTGTGGGATTTAAATACGGTGGCGTCTTTTAAACGAAATTTCAAAAAGGAGGAGGTCTGGCCAGGTTTTAAACGTGATTGCTGAACTCCATCACGTCATTTGTAGAGAGTGAGTTAAATTTGTCTTTTGTAGGACGAGGCTGAGTAGAGTTGTCATCGTATCCCTAAGTCGTAATTGACGTTAGGTATTAATCGACACTTTCAGGTCTGCGTTACCGTGCCTTTTTTCATTCACTGGGTGAGAGCGAGAGCATTGAAAATGGCCCAGTTCGGATTTGAAAACGACATCAGCGACACGCTGAAGCTCGACGTCCCCATTACCAACGCTCCTATTTCCCGCTGGCAGAGGAAAGCAAGCGCGTCAAACCCGTCCTCGAGCGCCTTGTCCCCCGGGAAGTATGCCAACGTTTCGCTGAACATATCATCAAAGACGCCGTGTAAGACTCCGTGTAAGACGCCAGGTAAGGCACGGCGACGGATACCTGGAGGGACGGAAAGTTTGATCGTTTGTAAATGAGTTCTAATGTATACATCGCGGTGGGGGGTTCCTGGTTCACAACGTCCGCTTGCGACGTGCCGGTAAGCTTGTACGCCGCAGGCTCATTCAGTGCCGTTTGGAACAGGAAAGAAAAATGCACCTTGAATAAACAGTCGCTGTGAAGTCATTACTCATTACTCTACAAAAGTGACCATACGTAACCAATATTCCATAAGTTACTTTTTTTGAATGGTGCACACTGCTACAACCTTGCAAGCCACCACCAGACTAAGACGCGTAGTGCAGACTGCATAGGCCATCTTTTTTTTGTCTTTCCTTTTTCTGTTTTTCTTTCCTCCCTTTTCACTGGATTGCAAGCCGATATAGATATGGCTTATCTTATTTAAATACACCGAGGGCATGTTTTATAGCTTTTACGACACCTAAAACAGCTTGTTGCAAAATGGATTAAAAAAATAATTATGCTGCTTAATTCATACTCTACTTTTGCAATATTAATCAGAATGCTGCTCGTGCTAGAGCATAGAACCTCATTGTAAAGAAAATGTTGGACTTGAAAATTTTATGTTGACTTTTATTTTTAAATAGGCAGATGGAAAGCCACTCCGTCTAAGATGGGAGCGGACCGCTTTATTCCTGTCCGTAATGAGAAACAAATGGAAATGGCGAGTTTCTTGCTCTCAAAGAAGGCTCGACCCAAGGAAGACGGCATCTCAGCAGCTTTGTTGGCAAGTGATTTTCAAATTGTCTATACTGTACTGTACAGAACATCCACGCATGAGTTTAATGATCTGTGTCATCTTCGGGTATGTTGTCACAGGAACAACAAAAGACGTGGTCCATCGCGCTGAATGGATGCAACGTAGAAGAGGCCCGCATCCTGCAGTTCAGTGGGAAGCCAACTGTTAACCCAGATGGTAAGGTCAGCCTCTGCTGTATCGTGCAAATAAATCCCAGGCTGGATTTAGGCTGGACAGTTCAAATGACACAATTTTGAAATGCGTCATGGCAGCAAAAAGCCCACTCTGGCTAAAGGCTATGTAATATTTAATATTTTGGATTATGAATGTATTATTGTCTTATGTGGCATCAGTGTTGGGATATGGAATGTCTCATGGGTTATGTCACTTGAAATGTCCAAAGAAAAAAAAATGGATACCGGTACTTGGACCTGAAGTTTAAATCCAAGCCTAGGAAATGTCTTGTTTTCCAGGCCAACACAACTCTTTGAAGTCCCTGTACAGTCACACCATGACTCCTATGTCCAACAAAAAGACACGACACATATCTTCCTCCGCCGACAGAATCTTAGACGCTCCTGACATTCGTGACGATTTTTGTAAGTTTTTGTCTCACCAGTAAGCGGTCTAAACCTCGATTACAGCATACGGTGCTGACCTGTGGTACCACCCCCAGATTTGAATCTGCTCGATTGGAACAGCCGCAACATTATGGCAGTGGCTCTCAAGGACAGCGTGTACCTGTGGGACGCCACTCAGGGAAATATCACCCACCTCATGACCATGGACAATGAGGCAGAGTATATCAGCTCGCTGTCTTGGGCCAAGGAAGGCAACTACCTGGCAGTTGGCACCAGCGACTGTGCAGTCCAAGTCAGTTAAAAAAAATGCATTTGTAATTTATGATTTTTTTTTTTGCAGTTACAAAAGCTGAATCTTATTTCTGAGAGCGTCACTACAAGTTCCTATTCGAAATTGATTTGATGAAATAAAGTAAAAGTACAGGGGCGGGGGAAAGCAAACAAGATTCTAAACTTGTTTTGCCTTCTCTAAAATTGAAAAGGGACACAAAGGATCAAAATTAAATTTTGGTGGAGGAAAAAATTGATTCAAATCTGAATAAGGGAAAAACGAAAATATTAAGTTGGATTTTTGTTTATTTCATCAATTTAAAAAAATGTGAATGAATTGGAATTCCTATTTTATTTTATTACATTTTTATTCTCAAATCAGTTTTTTGGGGGCGGGATTTTAAAAAAAATCCAGTCGGGATTTTTGAAAGAGTTTCAAATGGGACTATTTTGTAGGAGTGTTTTTTTTTTAACAATTTATAATGTATGGAATGGGATCATGTGGAGATTTATTTTGATTATTTTTTTTTTAGGTAGGGGTCAGTGTAAATGAGTAATTTTATGCGTGTGACAAAATCGAATATTTTTTTTTTTTGGGGTGGCGGTCTGGATTTGTGCATTTATTTTTGTTGTTGTTGTGGCGATAGTAACATTTTGATTCAGCCCTCAAATAATTTCATCCTGTAGCTGCATTGCTGTCTTTTGGTAGTTGTGGGACGTCGAGCAAGAGAAATGCCTTCGCAGCATGAACAGCCACTCTGCACGAGTCTGCAGCCTGAGTTGGAATAGCCACATCTTGTCCAGGTACTTTTGGTTTCCTTTTCTAAACTTAATCTTGGCCCCCCATCTACTCACCTACTCCAACTTGCCCCACCCCAGCGGCAGCCCGTCGGGTCAGATTCACCATCATGACGTGAGGGTGGCGGAGCACCACATCTTCACGCTGCATGGCCACTCTCAGGAAGTGTGCGGGCTGCAGTGGTCGCCGGATGGCCGCTACCTGGCCAGCGGCGCCAATGACAACCTGGTGTGCATCTGGCCCCGCGTGGCCCAGGGCCGCACAGACATCACCAAGCCGCTGCACTCACTGAGTCTCCACAAAGGGGCCGTCAAGGTATGCAACAGAATTTTTTTTGTTTTTTTGTGAGGAATTGTCAGGAACAAGGAGAATTGGGGCCGCTTGGAAAACTACCACCTTCTAATCGATGTTTAAAGCAGATGGCACTGTGCCGTCAGCACTGAGTATCAAACATCTTTGATTTTGGTGGCAGGTGTGCGCGTGACAGGAGTCAACCACACACGGCTCATGCACTCTTCATACACCAAATATAGTGGCGCCTTGTCAATGCGTTTCACAAGCTCTCATTGAGGACAAATTACCGGTAGTTTATCATTTGCTTTATACCTGCCTTTGAATATTTAGTTTGTGTGAATTTATGGCGCTGTCCTAAAGATTCCTCTTATTCTGAGCATTATAACTTTTGGTCATTTCTGTCTCAACATTGGAATTTAGTGTTAATGTGTACATGTTTTTATTCTCATGTTGTAGCAGAATTTTTCTTATACAGTGGGTTTCCCCTCAAATAATGAATGTAGTGTTTGTGCTTCTAGGCTTTGGCTTGGTGTCCATGGCAGTCGAGCATCCTGGCCTCGGGTGGCGGAACCTCAGACTGTCACATCCGTGTGTGGAACGTCAGCAGCGGGTCCTGCCTCAGTTCAGTCGACACACAGTCCCAGGTAATATCACCCCACCAATACAATTTGATAATGTGTCAGATCCCGCTTAGCTATAGGACTATCATGTGATAGTCCATTTTTAATGTCATATCGGCATTCTACACTTATTGACCCAAATTTTCACCTGCGAACAACTTTCAGGTGTCAGCACTTGTGTTTGCTCCCAACTACAAGGAGCTGGTGTCTGCACACGGTTTCACACACCATAACTTGGTCATCTGGAAGTATCCATCCATGGCAAAAGTCGCAGAGCTCAACGGTAAGCGTTACTTCCATCCAATGGAAAGCAACTTTGCTATCCGCTGGTGCAGTCGAACCTTTACTTACCGGTACTTGGAGGTTCACCAATTCTTTTTCTAAATTACTCCTGAGGTATGGGGAGTTTTTTTGTTGTTTTTTTTTGTGCATGCTACCAGCAAAAATGTTACTGAACAAATGAGTTTGCCCATTTTGTCCTTCCTGAGTGTGCTGTTTGGTAGATGGTGAACATTTCTGAAATCAGAGGCCCAGTGTGGTTGCTTAGTTGTCCGCCAGTCCCAGAGGAAGTTTACTACAAAACCAAAGAAACTTACATGTTTGGGACCTCAAATGGGTTGTCATTTCAGGATGGGGGGGGCGGGGTTGATTGGAACCACTGTATTAAAATTTTGCCCTCCCCCACCACCAGGACACGAAGAGAGAGTCCTCAACATGGCCATGAGCCCAGATGGGTCCACGGTGGCCAGCCTGGCTGCGGACGAGACCATTCGCCTGTGGAAGAGCTTTGAGGTCGACCCCAAGAAAAAAGCCAAAGACAAGACGCCCATTTCCCTGCACTCGGCCTTCACTCGCTCCATCAGATGATTTGGATACAGAATTGTTTTTAATTTATTTTTTTGAACACCTTATGAATTTTCATAGTGCATTTGCTCAATTGCGATCATGTTTTGCTTCCATCGTCCACTGCAAATTGGATGTGGCATCCCCTTGACAATTTTCTTCTCTGTCAGACTTGCATAACTTTTGAACATTTGAATAAATGTTTCCACAATATGATTATTCAGTTCTATGAATGGCTGACTTGAATGAAAATGTTTTTTTTGGGGGGGATATGCAATGGAATAACCACTGGCAATTTACATTTCCAATACTTTTTTTTTTTTTTTTTTTTTTTTTACAAAACCTGTAGACTTGGATTGCCACCCATCTTGCTGATACAATTTTTTTTGTTTTTATTTTTGCTTCCATTTGTGTTAATGTTTTAATTTTAACGAATGTTAGTATCCCCACTGAGCATTTGGAGAGTGATGTTTTCCAGTCATGTTTGGTTCAGGTATATAAAATTAAAAAGTCTATAAAAACTGAGGCTTGGTCAACCAGCACTTGTGTTGACTGATTTGTTTTAAACTGGAAAATAATCTCCGGGCCCTTTCAGAGTAATATGGATGAGCTCTAAACCACGTTTACACAGATGGGCAGGAACCAACTGGGGAGGACTGGTCTGTTTGCATCAGCATCTTGCTTTAATATTGTATTCATTCTCAATATGTGAGGTGCCTTTTTTTTTTTTCATTCCATGCGATAGTTCATTTTGCTATTGGTAACTGGCTAAGCTCCTTTGTGCAAAATTGAATTTGATGAATGTACTTTATTCATTGTTTCATCAAATTTAAAGGGAAAGTCAAGTAAAAAGCCATCCTCTTTTCTCCCTGGCATTCGGCAGACGTTTTGCCACATGCGGTTGATGTGACGGTGCCATAAGGGCTTGGCTTGTGAATGTCACATGACCAAACCAGAAAATGGGTGAGCCGTGTTTGGTTATTACCTGAGTGCTGGATCCGTGAATTTATGCGTTTATGGCCTTTATGGGTGCACTTTTTTTTTTTGCCTCACGCTGGACTTTGCTCCCACAACAAGTGGGAGCTGTCGTGAATTGTGGAGGGAAAAAAACGCATAAAATATCACTCTGTTGTATACAATTCAGGTCCAGTCATTTGTTTTCATATCAAATTAAGATTTAATAAGAGTTTACTTTCTGTAGCTGTGTCCACTTCATTGGGGTTTAATATCAAATTCTTCACAGGTCAGTTTGCCAAGAAAGAAATGTCAACTATTAAGCAGGTTTCTGTTCTGGCCTAAAGTGAGTGATGCACTGATATTCAGAATTCACCAATACTACTGTAATATACAATCAAAAAAATCTAATAAAATGTGGCTTATTATTCCGTACCAGGTGCAAACCACCAACTGCTTTCCAAATGACACTGACCCTGATATCTAAAAGGTGTTTATTTCAAAAAAAGATAAATAAACAAATAACAAAAATCTATAAATGTAACATGTACAAATGAAAGCCTTTTAATTTAATTTATCCTCCCCCCCATGTTATTTACACGTGCTAGTCTTCAGTGGAAACCGTGTTATGAGGTTGGTGTCGGCCTAAAGTGGTACGAGCGGAGCGCAAAAACGGCAATGAAGGAACACAGTCCGTGAGAAAATGGAGCACCGACCTTCATACGTACAAAAGCATGCGCGTGCATCACAGTGTCGCCACAAAAACACACAAGATCACTGACAACAAAACAAACATAAAAAAAAAAAACACAAAGCCATTCATATCATATCAAGTCCCAATAGTGTAAATCACCGTAGACTAGACTTGGTGTCAAAGCCGTTTCAGCATTTATTCCATATCCTTGCTCCATGTACTAGTATACTCTCTTCACGAGAAAGACAATTCAGTGCACTATTTGAACAACTAGGGCAAACGAGTAGAACCGTTTTTATAAGTAACGTTTTTTCCGCCCATTGCTGCATGACATTTCCACACACAAGTCGGAAAACTACATGTTAGAAATTAGGCAAAACTGTACACTAGTTGATAACTACAGCTACTGATACTGCTGATGAAAAATTCAACTGGTAAATACTGTATTTAATGCTTCACTCGCAATACCAGAAGCACACCGGTGTCAAGCAGTGTACAGTTATGCCTCACTAGTAGTCATCCAATAGTTGGGGAAACGAAAAAAAAAAAAAAGACCATAAGACATCCATTATGCTAGTGCGCTGAATTCTCTTACTAGTAAGTATACAGTGTACTAGTACAGCTTGAGATCAAAGCTATTGAATAAATGCTCAAATGGCTTTCCCAAGGCTTTGTTTGTCTATAGTTGTAGACATGTTCAGGGTTTAAAAGAAGAAAAAAAAGTTGGACTGAGTAGACTGCAGCACGGATGTTCACTAGTGAAGCAGTTAGAAAGTAGTAGCTCAGACAGCTTTCCATAAGAACATTTCAGCACACCAGTCGGACAACTTCGTATTAGTAGTGAGGCAAACAACTAGTGGGCATTTTGGTGCCAATAATTGGGTTGAAGAGGCTACTAGTGCATGACAGGCACTAACAAGTTGGACAGTGCAGTTCTTCATGAGGGAAGGTTTCTTTGTGTATTAGAAGGTCAAAAGTGTCACTAGCAGCGGAAAACATCTTACTAGTAAGAGAAAAACTCGTGCGCTGAATAGCCTTACTAGTGAGGACAAAGAGCATACACTACTGCATATGAAGGATTTAGAAAAAAATGCTTAAAAATATTTCTTCACACTAGTAGGCCATGCTACTAGTGAGACAAAACTACTATAGGGTATTTTCGTGCTACTAGAGCATGGCAAGCCAACTAGCCTAGTTGGGCTTAGTAGTGCTACTAGTGCAGTACAGTAGTTTACGAGGAAGAGTTAAATTGCATTCTGGAAGGCCAAAACTGACACTAGTCCTGGAAAGTGTGCTAGTGTGCTGAATGTCTTACTAGTGAGGTTGAAAAACTTACAAGTATGTGGAACGTAAGCTGGATATGAAATAAAAGCTCAAACGGCTTTCCATAGACTTGGTTATTCTATTGGTGCACTAGTATAGCAGAGTCATTGTGACAAGTTCAGGGTCCCAAAAAGTTAGATCTCCTTTACTTTGCCCAGTTGCACATTGCCATTGGTGTGGCTGTGCAGGTGGTGGTTGTTTTGGTCGGAGTTGCCGTTGTGCTGGTGGTTGCCGTGGGTGCCGTTGGCCAGCGGGGATGCTGGAGGGGTCCGCTCGCGCCCGCTCTTGAGTTGGGTGACGGGGAGCCGTTTGCCCCGGATGTAGGCCTGCAGCCAGAAGTTGGAAAAGAGCACGAAGAAGAGCACGCCATACATCCAGATCAGGTGGATCCACAGGGGCACCTGGTAGTCGCACTTCTCCATGAAGTAGTACTGGCTGATGTGCACTGACACCACGATGAACTGTGTCTGCCGGAAATAACGCAATACAATACATACTAATTCTACAGATTGCTTTTTGAAATTATGGAATGTACTCAAAATTCATACTTGGGTTTTAATCTTCAGATAACTGAGTTGATTGCATTTCATCCTCTTGTATGAGTGTTTTGACTTTTACTTCCATTAGTGTTGCCACTTTCAAGCCAGCCCAGATTCATTCCAAAAAATGTATATCAAGTCCAAATAATGTCAAGTATTTATTTTTTTAATTAACCCTTTCAGGGACAGTGGTTACTACAGTGGACAGCTTATCATGTTATCAGGTTACAGGGTGGATCAAAGGGTTAAAATATCAAATTCAGCCCAAATTGATACTCAAGACATCTGTATGCCTGTATAAATATACGTTTTATTTTATTAGAAAAGGCAGTCCTAAACATATTGTGTGTGTGTGTGTATAATTTACATTTTAAATATGACATTCAGCCCAAGTTCGTGCTCAATAAATAACTTATTTTTACTCATTTATTTATAACATTAAAAAAAATTTGAATGAAATTCTCTTCGTTCATCATTGTTCTTTTAATTCAGCCAAGCTCATACATAAACCCAAACCATCTCTATGTTGAATTGTTAAATACAGCCGACACATTCAAAACATTTAGAAAAGAAGATTTTTTTTTAAATATCATCATCAGTATTTATTGTAATATTTTGTCTTAAACATCTATACAATTCAAAATTAATTGATAACATTTAGTGTATTTTCTTATTTATATAAATCATGCCATTCCAAAGTCAGGGTAAATTCTTTCAAGAACTGACCATAGAAGCGTGCCGCAATACCTACCAGCTGGATGGCGGTCATGTACTTCTTCCACCACAGGAACCTCTGGAAGCGTGGCCCTGCGGCTGCCAGTCCGTAGTACGTGTACATGATGACGTGGACCGTGGCGTTCACCAAGGCGTGAAAAGAGCCCATCCCTCCGGCTGAGATGGGGGAAAAAATATCGGTCATCTTTGAGAAGTTGCCCTTATGTCGACCGACGAGTACGAGTCGGTCCTTACCAGGAGTCAGCATGACGCCCCACCACCAAGACCAGGGCATGACCGAGTGATGGAACACGTGGAGAAAGGTGATTTGATTTTGTTTCTTCCTCAACACGAAGAATACCTGAAATGACATCATCGACCGAGAATTAGTTATGCAAAACAAAAAATAATAAAGGAAAAAAAAGACAAACAGCGTTTACGGAAACAAATGCTCACCGTGTCGAGGAGTTCAATGAACTTGGAAAAGAAAAACAGCCAACCCGCTCGCACCATCTGCGTGAAGGAAAGGGAACAATGTTTGACACATGGACATGGGTTGAATACCGTCAGGCAGGGGTTCCCAGCCGCCGGAGCGCGGACCGCGTGTCATTTGGTGCGGGGCTGCACAGAAAGAATAAATAACTTACATTCCTTCCGTTTTATTCATTTCGGAACCAGAAAGATGTTTTATTTTGAAAAACTACCGGATTCTCTCTTATATTAGTCTACAGTATGTCACTCTTGACTCAGGTGAATGCGCGCTTCTCGGTCACGTGATAGAAAATGAAACCCAGGAGCTGGCAAAATGAATAAAAAACAAACGTCATTGCAATGTTTTTTCGGGAATGGGAAAAGACCCAGCCAGGAGACAGAAGAGGAGCCTACGACTTTCAAGAAAGAGAAGGTTACATTTATTAGGCAGTATCGGGAGTCCTATTTCAAATACGGCTTTATCTCAACGGGAGATTCACACGCACCAAGCCTACTCTGCATAGTAAGCGGCGATGGTGAGTCATATTGTTCATGCACTTTTTATTTGCGACGTATCTTATTTTGAAGGCATATTTAAACGTTACCATAGCGGCCAGAGAGGACGTTCCTCGTGTCATGATTCATGTTTATTATTATGTTTCGAAAATACCACACTTTTCATGAAGGTCAAATCATATTATATTGTTGCATCTATCCGGCCTGAAAGGCCGGTCCTGAAAATATTGTCTGACATGAATTCGGTCCGTGGGGCTAAAAAAGTCGGGGACATCTGCTTTAAGGTGCATGCAGTTAATGAACCACGTGCGCTCGTCGCAGACAACACCGCTTTTTAGTCTTGCTACCTATTTGCTCATATTTTCACATCTGCATAATTGCAGAGTGGATGATGTTGTAGGAGACTGGACTGGTTCAGAATTGTCTATATTGATGCTAAAAGAATGATTCCTCTTGCTGTGTGTTCACAAACACCCCCATAGTATTTATATATATTTTTTAGAGCTGTCAGTTTAGCGCGTTTTTATTGGCATTAATTTAAATGAATTTTATCGGGATCAAAAATTTTCTCGCGAGATTAACGCGGCAGACGTCACAGCGGATGTTACGTTGCTCTATAAATAAACCCAGAAACAAAACATCAAGCGCGCTGCACAGGTCCACGCACATTTGTTTTGCCAGCCACGGCAGCGCGAGACACCGAAAACGAAAAAAACGAAAAAAAAATCATGCCGGCGCTCCACTTCCGGGATTGAGTATTGGGACTTGTAGTTCTTTTGTTCGATTCGACTTTATGTTTGTGTTGTATGGTTTCTTACGTTTAAAACAATGAATAATGATGACGATAATGATACATAGTGAAATCAGGGTTGATTACATTATTCATTAAACTTATTGTTAAATAAAGGTATTAATGTCAATTATATACATATTTACATTGTGATGCAGAAAGATAGATATATTATTTTTTACTGCATTTATGTGTAGTTTAGGTTATTACCTGCTTCTGATACTTTTGTTACAACTACTACTACTACTACTTCTGCTGCAAAGTGCTCCAATAAATGATCAAAAAAGTACAGAACAAGAGATCCTTCCATGCTGACCGACAATCCCTATTCAGGGGGCCGTGAAAAATTATAGGCTGAGGACTAGCTTACCTTAGATGTGCACTTTATATTGCGCTGTTTTGATTCCATAAAAAGAGCTGTTCAAGCAGCTGTTGTGTGACAAAATATTTTTTTCACTGTTGTTGATGGACAGTAATATTGTGTGAGAGATAATGTGTGAATAACTGCTCCAAGTGAAAAATGTTCATGTAAAATTGAAAATCAAAATTACTTCAGTAAATATTTGCATTTTGCACATAGAAAACTGATTCATGATTCCATGTTGATGAGAGCATTAAAATGGGGGAAAATAGGACAAAAAATATAAAAGGAAATTCAGAAACGATAAAAAATGTGTGAGTAATCATGATTAATTTTTAGTTAATTTGAGTTAATTATGACAGTTGAGTTTTTAATTAGATTAAATATTTTAATCGTTTGACAGCTCTAATATTTTTTTATTTCTTTGCTGGATTTTCTGGTTTGGTGCACCATTTTCTTAGTGCCATTGAAGGTATAATTACTTTCCGGTTTTTCTGAGGCGGTCTTTGAACGCCTCTCGAGCCGAATTGAGAAAAGAATGCACGTGTCTGTATTCGTTTGGGAGTTTTAAAGAATTAATAAAGTCTTTCAATCATTTTCCGAACCGCTTTATCCTCCCAAGGGTAACGGGGGCTGCTGGAGCCTATCCCAGCTGTAGAATTAATAAAGTGTACGTTTAAAAGACCACACTACCGGTCTTTTTGTCTCGGAGCTGCAACAATCTATTGATTGGTTTCACCCACAGATGCACGTACGCATGTCTAGAATTTGAGCTTTCAATACAACGCTGCTGCTGCTTCACATCTGCAGTTGAACCCTTTTCAAAGTGCAGCTGTTCAAACACAGCTGTGACATTTACAATTACCTTGGAGAGCTGCTTAACTGCATTTCACTGACGAATTGCCGTTGGACAGTGTCACAGTTGTCAGAAAGGATTTTGCTTTGTTATAGACTTTCAAATCAAGACTTGCATGTAATTTAAAAAACTTTGCATCAGCACATTTGTGGTGTTGTTAGACATGCATTTTGTTGTCCCCAAATTACAAGAAAACATTTGTGTTTTGGTTTTTTTGGAACAATGAAAAGCATACAGTTGCTCCATTTTTTTGTTTTAGAAAATAAATAGTATAAACCTCTCTTCTCCTCCCCCACAACAAAAAGCGAGATTTTTGTTTCCAGTCGAGATGAAATTTTTGCATCATCCAACAGTGAGTTTACATTTTGTTTTGACATTTGCTTTCCAACTCGCCTGGCAACACAACTGAGCATAATGTGGTTTTCAGGAAAAATCAATATGAATTAATTTTTTCGCCCCAATAAAAAGAAGGGTTTTTATGTCAATCATATAAAAATATCAAAAATATAAAAATACCAATCGTGTATTTCTTATTAGACATCTATGTTTTTTGTTCCCCTTGCTGTTAAGTTTTTGTTGTTATTGATTTTATAAATATTTCTCAGTTTTCTATCAATTTGAAAACTATCTTGGAGAGGGAGAAAAGTAAAACTATGACAAGCAAGGACTCTAAACATTTTTTATTTACCCGTTTGTGCCTTTGAAGTAATCAGATACAAAGTGAGATTTTACCCTATAAATCCCTCACATTCAAGTTATGTAAAAAATAATAATTCAAGATTAATAAATACCATACATTTCCTTTTTTAAATAAAGATTTGCTACCTTACCCGAAGTGCTTGAGGACTGCTGGAGGGATCAATCAAATCACATCTCCATGTGAATGTGGTGCCCCATCCGGACATCATGAACTGGGGTGGCCGAGACACATCCACAATAAATTCGAATCAACTCAACCAGATTTTGTAGCGCATTCCTCGTACCTCGTACACGATGAAAGCATTGAAGGCGACCATGCCGAAGTTGTAGACCACCATGACCGTGTTGAGGTGGAAGGGCTTGCGGTTAGCCATCAGGCGAGGACCCAAGTAGATGGCGAAGACGACGTAGCTCACCAGGAGGGTCGTCATCTTGGCGGGACAGTGAACCAACGGGTAATCTTTGACCCGGGCATCTGGAAACCACGCATGGACAAATTTCATGAGCAAAAAAAAAACAACAACAAAAAACCACCTGATCCAATTGCGGTGCTACCTGGAGATATCGGTGACCTGACCTCAACTCGCTTCACAGGATTAGTAAATATTTTTCAAAAAATAGTATTCAAGCTCTTCATTCCCACTCTCAATTGAATTAAAAAACAACCGAGGAGAATGAGCCTTTTTTTTTGTGAGGCAATTTTCGTGTGATCACATCAAACAGGTCTATTTACCACCCCTCTCTGGAAAATTAGCTCTGGCTTATTAAAAAATTTTACTTTTACATATCTATTTTTAGAAATGATGTACAGCAGAATCTTCTGTCGTTTGATTGATGATTTTCATGCAATATTTTGGCGTTTATCCCCCCCCCCAAAAAAAGGATTCAAAAGCTAGCTGGCACATTTATCTTGACCTACAGCACATAATTTTGAGGTATTCAAGGACATGCAGATCAAATTTCATCACATTTTTACAATACGTAAGAAAATTATACAATGCAGTCAAGTTTTTGTTGCCGAAACTTAGACTCCTGATCGGGTTGTGTGACATCAGCAAGTCTGCGTTTGAGTGTCTTGGTGTGAGCTGTGGTTGACAGCAGCTCCTGCAGAAGTGTGGTCATTGTGTTTGTATGTTTTACTATTATCACCCTAGTGTTCAATATTTCACTAAATGTGGGTCACCTCGTGAAATCCAGAATTCAACACGAACATGGTGCATCAGCATTCAGCTGTTAATGCTGCGCGCAAATGGAATAAGCTGTCAATAGAGGTTTGCCCCAAGTGTAAAGGCTTTTTGAAAAACTGTACTCCCCTCACCCCCCCCACACACACACTACTATTCTTATGATTAAGGTGTTTCTAAGCATTTAAAAAATAAATTCTTTCAAAATCATGTTCTTACACTGTGTTCTTTGAGTAACTTCAGTAATCTGTGGTTTATTTTTCTACTCTGCTTTGAAAGATCTTACATTTTTTTGCCTTTAAATCTTGTTTCGTAACTACAGACACTCCCCGAGTTACGAACATCCGAGTTACAAACAAACGGTACATACGAACATTTTCACGGGTCTGTCGAAAAAAAAAAAAGAGTTAGATTTTGTATTGCACGCCTTTTTCCGAGTGCCGAACGGGGCGGAGGAGGACGGCGGAGGCGACGTTCGAAGGCGGCCGCGGGAGAGGCGTGGGGCGGGCGTGTGACGGTGGAACGGGCGGGGAGGCGTCCGGCGCGCCGGTCGACGACCGGTCGTCTACTCTCCCCCGCTGAAGCTGCTGCTAGTTTAGCAGGCAGCTAACAATCGAGCCCTGAAGAACGTGACGAAAAGCTCTCTCCCCGTTATATGGATGTCAATATAAGCCTTAAACATACATTCCAGACAAAATATAGCACTGAAGCAACTTACGAACGAATTCACCTTATGAACAATCGTCCGGAACGTAACTCGTTCGTAACCTGGGGAGCGTCTGTATGTGAATCATATTGAGTTAGTTACCTTGTGTATGAGATGTTCAGTATAAATAAAACTGCCTTGCCCAAAAGGTGCAACGGTGACTGTGGCTGTCATTTTGTCATAAAGTACAATAACCCCCGTTTATTGTCGAAGATATGATCCAGACTCACCTGCACTAAGTGAAAATTCAGAATGAAGAAAATTCTGAAAATAAGAACTCCCTACACGATTTTAACTACCGGTAGTTAACCCCCCCCCAAACATTTTTACACCCATTGTAAATCTATTCCTACACAGCAGCACTTTGAAACCGTAATCACATCGCGTCTGTATTACTAGAATGCAGTTGACTTTGGAGTCATCCAGCCTCCCTTCAAATATCTGCAGTTGGTTCAAAATGTTGCGTATCACCTCTTAACTCAAAGACAAGAGAAAGCGCACACATTTTATTCAGGCCTCCCTCCTCGGCCTGCCTCTGCCCTTTAAAAGTCAATTTGAGGTTCTGCTGCGTGTCTTCAAATCTATCCGACAGGTTTTGTCAGGTTCCTCCCAAAACTCGACACTGTACATAGGCGTGAATAGAATGAGGCAGCGTTGACGTCGCGTTTGTTGGCTTTGTTCATCTGAAAGCGTCATCTCAGATGGAGCTTAAAGTAAACTCACCGCATTTGGACAGCAGGTCATCGTAGAATTCCAAAATATTGGATAGAGCTTCACTGAGCATGGTGACTGCTCGCCTCTTTACCTAAAACGAGACGTGAAACACATTGTCACTCTCTCCTCGTGCTGATCTTCAAAAAGGTTTTACAACCTTTATTTGTGCCAAGGCACATCTTTTACATGAGAAAAACACACCACTAAACAAAAATGTCAGCAAAAATTATGTTCATTATGTTGAAATAACGGAGTGTGAAATCTGGCCGTTTTTCATTGAACTCAAAGCTATTTTTCTATTGTTTGAATGGCAACATATGAATCCACGGACTAATTTGGAACTGCTGCCATTTTTGTAAAGCAGAGATTTCCGAAAGGTGATACAATTGCGATGGGGGCTCCCTCTAGTGGTACGCAGAAGAATCTCTGGACAGTTTGTTTCTGTTTCACTTTTAAGTTGCATTTGCATTTAGTCTTTAAGAACAATTCTTGAATATTTCAGGTTCCGACATTACCAGTGGCCCACTGGCCCTGGTTCATGTGATGAAATCAACACATTCTTGATTTTGTTAATATCTAATGTTCAATATTTTTAGTTTTCATTCCCGTTCGCGGACATTTAGCTGCCCCCATTCAGTGACGCATTGTGCGCTACAAACTTCTGTGCATTTTGGCCTCTGAGTATACACGCTTCACTATTCCGTCCATAGGAGTGCCTACATTTATGATTATTAATTTTTCTAAGCATCATTTTAAATCAGGGTCAGTGCTGGTTCTGGCAGGGTGATGTCAGGCCACCATCAAAAAAGGATTCATGTCAGACCCTGCATATATTTAGGTACAATTCACATTAAATTGTTATTTAAGTACAGTTTTTATTGTGTTATATTTAAGCGCAGTTCTTTTCAAGAGAAATCACTGAATCGTTTGGATACATTTTTAAATGTAAAAACGTGACCTGTAATGAGCTGTCAATTTTTCTTCGCCTGCTACAGTACAGGTACTGTATATCAATGGCAAGTATCAAGTATCCCTTTCATATTTACCACCAAAGTGTATTTATATTCAATCCAATCGGAGATGTATTCATTTTTTTTATTACCGTAAATGTATTATTTTTAATACCACATATCTTGACATTTATAGCGATCAATATCACTACCAGCATCGGTATCCATATTATTGATATTTGTATCGATCTGCCCACCTCAAATATAGTCACAAATTTACTTAGCATGAAATCCAGGCGTGTTTAGTTGAACATAAAAGCTGTTACAGTATTCGCTTTTATGAATGACATCATGTTAATTTTTCCTGGCCTGGACAAATTAACTATGGTAAGTTATTTGTAGAATGTAAATGTTCATTTTCAGACCAATTGAGTGAAATTGGGTGATTTGGGAACCCCCGTTACAAAAAGAAGAAAGGTCTCGACGAAATCATATAAGCTGCATTTGAAGCGAGCCATTCATTCATGTGGAAATACGTTGTCAGTGGAGAACAATGAAATACTCCCCGACTGACTAACAGAGCAAGTCAGACGGGTGAGGCGAAGCTCTTGGCCCGCATGGAGCCGACTGACGGTGGTTTATCAGGGCGTGCGATTGCCAAATAAACACCAGGGGCAAGTTTGGAGAGTGTCACAGACATCTAGTATCCGACGTATACTTTGGAAAAGAACCAAATCTGAAGGCTACTTTGTGTCTTCCGGTAGGACCGGAAACCAAAAGCTACTTAGAGGCTGTCATAGGTTGCCATAATATCAATCAGCGATGTGGAGATTTTTTTCCCTGAGGGCTGCATACAGCAAAATGGAAGGAGGACAAGGGTCACATCAGCGTTTACGAAGAGCAGTTCAATGTATCAAAGATGAAAATGTGCTAAACAGTTAAATGCATTATAAGGAGGGAAAAAAACGTGTAACGGTCAGATTTTTGTGATTGATATTTTCAATTAATTTACATTTAAAAAATTAAGCATCCATGTATTTATACTTTTCGAATGTGATTTTTTTTCTTATAAAAATTGCCAATATCTTGACATTCAATTAAAAACATGAAAATAGCCAAAATCCTTTAACATTCAACTTCTATGCCTTAGAAAATGTGTAACAATAAAAAAATTCAAATTAAAAACGCTTTTTAAATACTTATTGTAGGAATGTCCCTTAAAATCTTTACTTTATTAATTTTTATTAATAAAGCATTTTTTTCCTCTAGTTTTTAAATAGTTGACAATTATTCAATCATTAAAAAAATGTAAGACAAAAAAAACCTTGATATTTTCACAAAAACACGTAGTTTGGAGTTCAATATAATTTTTTTAAATGTAAAAAGAATTTTTTTTTTTTACAAAATGAAAATACAGTACAGTATATATTTTAAATCGCTGAATATAAAACACCCAACATCTTTAAACCTTTAACTAAAACAAAGGTTAAATGTATTGTAAAATTCCTTTCTCCAAATTCATAACATTTCGCAAACTTTCATTCAACTTTTTACTGCTTTTCAAAAAGTGTAAATAAAAAGAGTGACATCTTTCACAGAATTGAAACACTTTTTTATTCTTTGACTTTTGACTCAGCATGAATCCCTGCATTGTTTTTAGTATTTTATGGTGTTCAATGTTTTTATGCCATTGCTAAATTTAACTGTCATTGGTTTTGTATGTCTGATTTTTACTCCACGTGGAACATATTGTAAGCAGCGATGATTATTTACAAATAAAGTTGTTTTGAGTTGAGACCATTTTAAATGTATCCCCAACCCTCTGATAAAGTCCACATTTGAAAATGTATGACTACCAGAATACACAACTTTGGGCACCACTGACATAAAGTTCTTACTCCAACCAAACACAAACTTAAAATAATGTGTCTTGTCAATGCTGAACAAAACATTTTCCCCAATTCGCCTTCAGTTGAGTACAAGTTATTGAAAAAACATTCAGGTGAAGAAGTGTGTGCAAAGGTGTTGCAAGTTGAATCACATCCAGGTCTTGACTCACCTGCTGAGTCCTCAGCTCTTGCTCCCTTAACAGCCAGGGCGGGCACTCAGGCAATCAAACTCCAAAACCGGTCAGTGAGGAGGAGCAGGTGGAAGCCAGCCAAACCGCAGCGACACTTCCCGGCTCCAGCTCCACGTCCCGCCGGTTCTCGGGCGCAAAATTTTCCAAAGAGACAGTTGAAGTGGGTTTAGGGTTGAGCTGGGGGGGACTCCAGTTGCGCCGGAGTGAGCGTCGGGTCAGGATTAGGACGGGAGGTCATTCACTCTACTCCATTTAAAGCCCTTCTCAAAGTAGTAGAGTGCAGGCAAGTTTCAGAACCACACCCTGTTTCAATGGAAAGCTCCGCCTACCCGTCCTCGCTCAGCTTGCTTGTGATTGGCCGACCTCATCAATGGGCCAGTGGGAAGGGCTTTCAAGGTTTAAAGAGGCCAAGGCCCGCTAAAGCTAAGAAAAGGCCCATTGTTAGACATACAGCTAGCTACATGAGAAACAAGTGTGTTCATTTTGCCTGTAAATGTAGCCTTCAAGCACAGGTTGAAGTGTCAAATTAGAATTTCAAGACCGGTTTAGGATTTCCAATTAGGGATAGGAAGCTTTTAAGACAGTTTTAGAGTTTCAAATGATGCTTTAAACTTTAAAGCATGGTTTAAGGTAACACAATTAGGTTTTAAGACAGGGATGTGGGTTTCAAACTAGGGCAGGGTTTTCTAATTAGGTTTTTTAGACTGGGTAAGGGTTTCAAATTATGGTTTCAAGGATAGTTTATAGTATCAAGAGTGGGTTAGGGTTTCAAACTAGGATTATGTTTTTTAATGAGGGTTTTTACACTGGGTTAGGTATTCAGCCAGGTTTAAAGTTTCAAAATAGGGTTAGGTACAATCTATTTAGGGTTTCAAGGCAGGTATAGGGTTTCAAATTAAGGTTAGGTTTTCCAATTATGGTTTTTAGACAAGGTTAGGGTTTGAAATTTGGTTTGAAGCATGTCTTCGGGTTTCAAATTATGATTAGGTTAGGGTTCAAAATGGGTTTAGGGTTCCAAGACAGGCTTATGGCAAGTACAAAGCATGACAGTATAGTTTAAAAATAGTGCTAGAGTGTGAAATTAGGGTCCAGGTTGAGTTTAGTGCATCAAGGGGATGAAATTCAAATTAGGCAGTGAAGTCTGCCTTAACGTTTAAAACATTTTTTTAAAAAGGGAAAGTGTTTTAAAGTAGGGCTTCGAATCCGAGAGAAGCAAAGAATTTGAACACATTTCAGGTGACATTTGTTTGCTTAATGTAAAGTTGTGCATGCCCCCTCCAGTCACATGAAGGGCAAAGGTGATGCCTTGCAGATCTCAGTCATGGACCAAGACACACACACGATACACAATGTGGTAAACACATATGGTACAGTACACACACGTCGGTGTTGATGGCAGCAGCAGCAAAGCGAGTGAACAGGAGGTCGTTGTTGTCATTCTCGCGCCTCCATCGTCCAACCCGGTAACGAGCTCCCCCCGCCCCTCCACCACGCGCCGCTCTGGTCCAACCAGTTCCCCGAGACGAGATGCCCCCTTACTCCACCCTCACCCTCACCCGCCCTGTACGTTAGAAGCTGTGGCCTCCCCCCAAAAAAGAAAAAAAAAGGCACCAGATTGGAATCTGAGCACGCGAGCGCAGCGCAAGAGTGGGAGGCGTGTCACTGTTTATATTCTTTGACACAAGCGCACATGCAGGCCTTGAGCCAAAATGAGCCAATTGTGCACAAAAGTGCAAATCATCATATTGCTAATTGAACTGGAGCATGTCATACAACCACAAAAAAACCCCGCTTTCGGCTCACTTCAAAAACATCATGAATTTCCACTGAATTCAATGTTCTTTTTTAAACATGAGACAATTCTTTTGGTGTCTGTTCATGTGCTTGGGTTGGGTCAACAGATTGTATTCGCGTTCATTTAACTCTCTTGTTACATTTGTTTCTTGGGTACAGCAATAATGTTCTTGGGTCATTTTAACCCGGGGTGTATTTGATTATCTTAAAAAGTCCCAAAGGGGAAAACAACCTCAAAATATTACAAAGTATGTTTCATTATTAAGTCCCATCTCCAACCATAAGGATAAGTTGCATTTTCTAACGGCTTAAATGTACTTTTGTGAAATCACAAAATATGACACACACAGTGTTGGACTTTCAACAATTTTTGTTTGCAATCATTTATTAAATGTGACACTTTGACGAACAAGATAATGGGAACGCAAATTATATTACTGAGGTCAAAAGTAACCCAAATTGAGTGAACTAACTAACCCAGCACTCTGTCCAAAAAGGGGCCGAGCCAATGCTGAGTAATTCATACCCAACGCATTGGGTTGAGGATTTAACATCGCATGTTGGGTCAAGATTTTCATCACAACCACCCAAACTGATGAGTTGCAGCTATTAAGAAATGGATTGCCATGTTATCAGGTTAAAAATAACAGATTTTATTACTAACATGTTCTCTAAGAAGAAAAAGAAGCAACTTTCGCACTCAGCTGTACCTCCTGTAAGAAAAACAAAAAAACAAAAAGTGTGAGACACACTGTCTACAATATTCCGTCAAAGATCCTACGTATCTTAATGGACTTTTAATAATAACCAAACAGTGATCATTCACCCCGTTGAGAGGTCATAGTCATTAAGATTTAATGATTTAATTACCTACCATGTAATGCATTCCAGACGTCAGTCGAGTGTCAGCATAGAATTGTATTTTATTTTTTCTTGGGTGTTGTTTACGTTTCTGGATTCTTGCACATTCAGTGAAACTCAACTGCTTCTGATGTTAATGAGTCCAGTTTCAATTTCGGGGGAGCACACCAAAGTAAAAGTCACTCCCCAAGGGGAAGGAAGAGAGGAGGGGTGGATTCCAAACCTGCAGATGGCAACCAGAACTACGATGACACCTCAGATTAAATTTGGCCTTCAAATGTGGATGAAGCAAAAAAGATGTTAAAATGTGCTAGTTTTCAATTTCAGCTCCAAATTTCATGTTCAAAGATGAAACTGGTGTTGGGGATTTTCTTCTAACTTTACCTGGGTGCAAAATGGCTGCTTCAAAACAAAATGGCCGACTTTCCGACCAATTTTTCTCATGGGCCTTTGAAACTTTTAAGTGCGTGCTGTCACAATCGATACTAACAACCAGCCAATTTCATGTGCAAAAGTGGAAGTGGTGTCGGATGTTGATTTATTTTTTCTCCCAATTTTCCATGGCTGCTTCAAACCAAAATAGCTGACTTTCGCTTCAGTTATTGGCAAGGGTCTTTGAAATGGTTTTGTGGGTCCTGTTACGATAAATACTTAAAACCAATTTTATGTCCATAGATGAAACTGGTGTCTGCATAACATTTTTTCCCCAACTTTTCAAGTGGCTACAACTATCATGAGTGGGCTACTTGGGCAAAGCACAGTCAGCGGATTTTCAGCCACTTTGTTAATTTAACAAGCCATGTGTTCCTCGTGGTCCTGTGACACGTGTCAAGAAAGTAAGACGCGACAAAACAGCATCAGATTGCTTGTCAGTCGTAGTTTTCAGCTTAACAGAATTAGCAAAGAATTCTCAAGGTTTACCACTCGTCCTCAATTAGCCAATCATGGCATCGTTCTGGCTGCTTGACTTGCAAAAACTCATGAATGGATCTTGTTAAAACATACGTGAATTCATGGCCCCCTTTGTGAAAGAAGAAATGCCAAACATGGCGTCACATTGAGCTCATAAGTTCCCATCGGACTGACACTGACATCGTTGGAATCTTTGTTGGGGTGGACCGAAAACAACATTGAGTGTTTGCTTTGGAAGGTTTCAAACTTTATGTTTGGGGGAACATTTGAAGTCTGTCAGTATGGTTCATCATCTGGAACTAAAGCACATTCCCTCTTGTGGTATTTGGTAGAATATGTTATGAGGACCTTGCTTGCTATGAGGACATGAAGTTGACAATGTGTTGAAATAAAGAGTTTTCAGGCTGAATTTGAGCATTTTACCCATTACAATCAAAATCAACAAAGGCCTGATTAGCGGATGCCTCTGAAAGATTATTCTGAGGGATTATCATGTGGTGTTGGATGTGACGAGTGATTTATTATTATTTTTTTGCCTCCCCAATCTTCACTGAAAACTATCGGTGCCGATCGTTGTAAATCTTGGACATGTTCAACACTTATGATCGAAAATGCTGAGGTGTGCTGTCAATATGAAGTTGGGATCGAGCCACAGAATTCATAATGAGGATGTGAAATGGAACCCAAGCAAAACACATATCAATTGGGGAATTTCCCCCACCATTACGATGAAAGTCAGCAAAGTCCTTATATTCCTTAGAGTGATTCTTTTTCCTCCCGTTCTCTGTTCAGAAAATGATTGCACATCCAATTGGGGTGACCCACGATTTTAGTGATCCTGACGTGGAAGAGAAGAATAGCAAATTAATTAGGTCACACATACTAATAAGCGGAACAATTGAAGAAAGTCATTAAAGTCCCAATTATATGATGTCTCTATAAAAGTACCTTCAGCGATTATCCTGTCGTATGTGGTGTTTAAGAGTGATTTTGCTGTCGTGATCTGCTAAGAAAGTCATTGCGGCTAACAATCACAAATGTTCAACAATATTTATGAATGCCTAAAATACATATAGTACATTTTAAATGATATTTAGGAGGATGAATTGCTATTGTAAATTGAACAGGTTTAACACTTATGATTGTTGGCTTTGGGCCTAGGCTGTTTTCCCAAACACAACACAGGACAATCCCTCAAGATAATATTTCAATTACATTTGCTAATCTGTTTTTTGTTGATTTTGAAAAACTTCAGCCTGATTGCAAGTCAAATGAACTCTCTCTTACAAAAATATCAGAAATTATAAATGGTGTTTCACATGATACGAACTTTAAATAAATGGCCATAATATGATACAAGGGCACTGCAGTCAGGTTATTGGCATGAACCCCCACCGAATGTTGTTGGTACGGTACACTGTACTGAGTACAGTACTGATTGTAGTGTTGACAGACAAAAACTAAGGAGAAACACTGACACTAAGTGGCCAAACAAAAAAAAGCACCACTTTTTCCAAGCAAAAAAATGCAAGCTCACAGTCAGAGCATTCATTTTTCTTTTGATTCCTAAAGAGACACTTGAACAGGTCAATCTTATTATCACTATTAATTCTGCATTCAAACACTAATTAGGGGTTCCAACCTTGACTTGAAATCCCAATTTGAAAACCGAAACCTGTCTGTCTTGAAACCCTACTTTGAACCCTCTTTAAAGGATCCAGAGTTCCCTACCCCTGCCATAGCTCAATCTTTGAAACCATCAAACTGCCTGAAAACCTTAATTTGAAACCTTAACCCAAACCCCTAATTAGCAATCCTGTTTTGAAACCATAAATTGACACACTAATTCTGTTTTAAAACTTGAAACCCAATCCGATTCTAATTTGAAACCCTACAACTTGGTTGAAGCCTGAAAAATTTTACCCCCCCCCCTCCTCGACCTGAGTTTGAAACATTAACTGTTATTCAAACCCTTACCCGAGTTTGAAACTCCAATATGCAATATAAACACAGTCTTGAAACGCTCATTTGAAACCCTAACAGGTGCTGCAAATCCTTATTTTCAAACCTACTGGTAATTGTATTTGAACCGCTAATGCTGTTTTGAAAACCCTAATTTGAAATCTGATCTGAGTTTGAAATTCAATCGCTGTTTAAAAAAAACTAATTTGAAACCTTAATACTTATTTTGAAAACCCAAGCTTGTTATGACAATATGACGTCACTAATTTACGACAACTCAACATACGACGTTTCGAGATTACGAACGGGAAATTCACAAACTATACTTCCGCTCTTTCATTTGCCTTTTTCATATTCATAACTTGGAAGTGTTCCTTGTACAAATATCATGACTCATGACTTCACGACTGCGTTGGCTTAGCTGTTTACGTACAGATTCACCGCCTAGCTAAATTTAGACACTTGACCAAGGAGGATTTAAAAGCGTCGTTCGCACCATATTTGGAAGATCCGCCGGCAGCGAGTGGTTACATAAACCAAAATCTAACGTACAACTAACGTAGATTCCATACGAAAATGTAAACTGGCTATTTGTTGTGTATTACAATCGTGAAAAAAATACAAAATAAAATGAAATCTCAAAAGCCGGCTTTTGATTATATTTCTCATGAGTGTGGAGAGGGTGTGTTGGTTTGTGGGGCGGGCCGCCCGACCGGTCCTCCGGCCGTTTCCAGTCAGTGAATGGAGCGCACCCAGGTGGAACAACAGGTAGCGAACGACGTCAACTTGAGGCGTCCCCTTCTTCTTTCCCCTTTTCTTCTTATTTGGAGCCGGAAGCGCTTTCGCTTCCATGAGGAACGTGCGACAAAAGAGCAGCAAAACAGTGGAAGCAACAATAGCAGGAACAACACCGCTCTATTTGTGGCGCCGTGGTTTTTTATTAAGGGCTTTCCCCACTTCCACTTTCGCAAATTGGGACAATTTTGGAGGCCCAAAATCTGATTTGAGTGGACTTGGACGAGGACAAGTTATGTGCACGGTAAGACTTTGTGAAAAGCTAAAAGCGTACTGCTCATCTGGCTTTCTGCAAATGCATCAAGCTTCTTAATATACTTAAGGATGTGACGTCTTGTTTTATGCGTGTGGTTGTGTGTCTGGGTGCATGTGTGTACAGGTATGTATTGATTCGCTTATTTTATTGGTAAGGTAATTTATTCCTATTTTTTATCAGGACTTTCTTCCCAGATGTTTTAATCGGATGGCTGGATGGATGATTCAATTAATTTTTCTGTAGTTCTATTTCAAAGATATTGTATTTTTCCAACTATTAATTGTAATTATTTATATTTGTGCAGTTGTTGTTTTTTTAATATAATTTCTCAATAAAAATATATTTTTTCGTAAATGTTTATACTTTTTACGATTTTGTATTTAGAATCTACATTGCTTAAAATTAGGATTTTATTTTGTATTATTAAATGAAGGGACGTTGCTTTTAATTTTGTTATATTTCCTATGCATTTTTAATATATTTTTAAATCATGCATCTTTTTAATAATTTTATCTTACTTATGAATGAATTTTAGATACTTTTTATGTTGAATGTATATTTTGCCTGTAAAATTATTTTTAGATTTTGATATTTTAAATGTCTTTTCAATTTAGCATTTGCTATGCAATATTTCAAAAATATATTTAAATCATGATTTATGCATTTTTATTTAGTATGTATAAAAGTTTTTTCCCAACCAATCCAGCTGACTGTCTTGTGTTGTGTTTTCATGTGGTTGCATAATGCAAGACATAGCAGCAGCAATAGTATTATCTTGCCTTTGCCTGTGCGATATTAGCGCCTCCAGCCTATTCTTATGTAATTTGCTGGTCATAGTCTTCCACTAAAAATAAAGAATGGAGTGTGATGTTTGCGGGAGGTTTTCCAGCGTGATTCAAAACAAAGTGACTAGTGTCCTCAACAGTGTTTCCACAGTTAACTTGAAAAAGTAACAGAGTTACTTTACTAATTACTTGCTTGAAAAAAGTCACTTCGTTACTTTACTGATGACTTCCTTTTAAAAGTAAGTTAGATTACAAGTTGCTTTCATCGTTACATTCAGCTGATACCGAAAACACAGCAAACGTGTCCTTTTTTTTTCAATTTGACGTGAGGTTATTGAAGCTAGATAACACTTAACTTTTTTTTTTTTTAACTTGACACAAACTTGAAATAGTGACTATTTTCAGCGTCAAAACGAGAATCTTTGTTTATGTAGTATGGTATGGATATGTAATGAGTCATCGACGCACTGACTGAATTTTATTTTTCATTGTCAACTAGCATGGTTGCATGCGCAATATGAGCGAAACAGAGCGACCATGGCTGATAAATGTTGTACATGCTCTTTTATTTAAGGACCTCGGTTTTCGTCCATAATCCGTTCCAGAAGGCTGTTCGAAAACCGATTTGTTCAGAAACCGAAACCACACTCTTAAAAAAAAAAAAAAAACTTTATTGAAGACGTCTGCTCACAATAGAACGCTACACGAGGAAGCGTCACTTCCTCGTCTACCCAAGGAAGCGTCACTTCCTCGTGTCAGGAAGGCGGGAGGAGTCAAGTGGTGCATTCAAGTGCGCTCAGTTTGGTCGAGAACCGATTTTCGGTCGTAATCCAAAGCATAATAAACTTGAAATTTTTGGTCGAAAACCGATTTGGTCGAGAACAGAGACGTTCGAAAACCGAGGTTTGACTGTATTGACAATTATTTCACACTGCTCCAACGTGGAGGCCTTTAACTAGATCGTCCTTTTATGTTGACAGGTGCTACTTTTTGCTACACTGAGTAGAAGTCGACATGCTCTGCATAGTAGCATTTTGTGATTCTATAAATGTAAATGTAGTTGGATTACATGACTGGAAAAAGTAACACATTATTTTTGATTTAACTTGACAATATGCACTTTTTTTCAAACTGACATCACTGGTCCTTGTGCTGTTGTGAAGTCATTTTTCATTCTTCTTCTCGTGACAGCTGATTTGACATCGGTTCTCAAAAGAGTCGCCGGAAGGAGGTGATGGACGTTCTTCGCAAGTCGACGGCGTTCGCCGCCGAGGTCCTGGAGGTGTTCGACCGATCCCTGAGCGACAAGCAGCTGGTAACGCAGGCCAAGGCCTTATGCCGGGACTTCATCCTATCCCGACTCAACCAGAATGGGCTGACGTGGTCCAAAAGCGAGCTCAACTTGTCACCTTGCGGCACCGCCCTGGCCGAGGTCTCCTTTGTGCTCCTCTGCCTCGGTAAGTCCTTGCCACGCCCTGTGGTGCCCTCGCTTGCAAATGTTGCAAAAAGGCCACTGTGACGCATGCAAGAGCTTATCTCAGATGGAACGATCGAGAGTTTTACAATTTAGTTCCTGAAACGGTATTTCCCCAATGCTTCAAGTAGAGGAGTCAGAATCCCGTGGAACGGAATAAAGAAAATGTGCGTCCTTGAAAATTGATGAGTGTATTCCCATCATATTCAGACTTTAAACTAAAAAATCTGCAACTTTTCATCTTTTATAACATTCAGATGTTTATCCATCCATCCATTTTCTACTGCTTGGGTCGCGGGAGCAAAAGCTTTAGCAGGGAAGGCCAGACTTCCCTCTCCCCAGCCACTTCTTCCAGCTCGTCTCCGGGGATCCCAAAAGGGTTCCCAGGCCAGCCGGGAGACATAGTCTCTCCAGTGTGTCTTGGGTCTTCCCCAGGAACTCCTGCCGGTGTAGCTTTGCAATTAGCCTGGCAAATACAGTAGTGGTCTCCGGGCCCAAGCCGCCAATATTTGTTTTCAACAAATAACAGGAATTGTCTCCCCAGTACGAAAACAAACAATAAAAAATATTGAAAAATATTGGGGGAAAAAATCAGCAACTCCGTGAAGCAACAGTTGCCTAATCACAACTATGCAAAGGTCAACTGTATCCCTTTTTTTTCTTCTCGTGATGAGGAATGCCCAGTACCACTTTTTTTTTCAGACCGATACGGTAAAAATTTTCACTGGAGTACACATTTTCTTGTAATATTATGCTTTCTTTCTCAAATGTAACATTTGTATGAACAATTTAAAATGTTTGTCCAATTATTTCTTGGCAAGCATGCAACATTGGTGGCATGAATGCAATTTTAATTTTTAATTTTTGCAGCGAGCTGATGTTTTCTGCACGTTACCTAGGTGACGAGCTGGAGCGCATCCTTCCCAGCTTGTACAGGAACGTGGCCCGCCAACTCAACATTTCCGTTGCCATGGAGACCATGGTTTCTGACGCCTTCATCGGCGTCGCCACTGAGATCTTCTCCACAGGTACACCAGTGCATCCTCGTCAATACCTGTGGATGGCACCTTTTGTTCCTGTCATATTATGATGTCATCTTGAAAATATATATTTTTTTTTAATCCACCCCCCAAAAATTTAATTTCATTTTCATATGATGACTTTAGTCTTGAAAATGCCCATTTTTCTCTTGAAAAAAAAAATTATGCTACTTTAATTCTTGTTGCATTATGACTTGAATCTTGAAAAGACATGACTCTTTACCAAAATATTTTTTTTTCTTGCAAAAAATTAAATCTCTTGTAGTATGACTTAAATCTGGAAAATGTGTAACTTTGTACCACAAAAATATATATTAAAAAAACAACAACACTACTTTCTAATAATGTTATGACTTTAATCTGGAAACGATTACCATCTTGCTTGTGATTCTTTTTATGGCCTTAATAAAATAAAAACTAACGGAATAAAAATCTCCAAAATATATAGTGTTGTTACATAATAAACATTGGCTTGATCCATTAATAAATAAATAGACAAACAAGCAAATAAATAAATAAAGTACTTTTTATCTTGAACCCATCCAATGGTTAGAAAAATTGAGGCATGCGTGTTCGTGTGAGAGCGCACGTCTTGTCTTGACGCGTCAAGCCCAACCCATGTTGCGGACGCATTGAATGCCTTCTAGCACTGGCCTCAAAAATGCACTTTTTGTAAAGGCCGCACCCATTCAAGTGTAATCCACGTCACCTAATCTATGTCTGTGTGTTGAACAAAACACATACGAGATCAATACATGCAAAATTGTGGGGATTTTTGGAGGGAAATTTGCATGAAATGCGATACGCTAGAGAAGACGTGTTGAAAGTCAAACAGGGGGGAAAAAAATCAATCTCGCTATGAGACCAAAGTTGGAGTCTAATGAGAATAAATTCTATATTCTGAAATGAAGGCTCTTTTTCTTTAGATTTGTTATAAAATTACAATACATTGAAAGAATAAAGTTGCATATTATAAAATTGTACATTTTGGTTAGACAATAGATATCATATATATATACTTGTACAGATAATAGCAAGTTGCAACACCAACATTGTAATATTACAAGAAGAAAGTGATAACATTTTTTTGTTTAAATGTATATTTTCAAGAATGAAGTTATGATACTAGAAGAATAAAGCCAGATATGTTTATATGGAAAATAGGTATAAAATATCAGAGGAAAAAGTTGCATTTTCAAAATTAGACATTTGTCTAGATTAAAAAAAGTCATAAAACATATTTTTGAGAATAAAATTGTATGAGATTGATATTTCATATTTTTAAGATTGAAGTTGTAATATTATGACAATAAAGACAGATTATCTATTTATTTATTTATTTCGTGGATGAAGATGTGTTTTCAAGAAACTAGTTATGCTTCTTTTTCTCAAAAAATATCCATCTTTAAAATGAAAATTCATAGCAAACTTTCCAGATTAAACAACCCGACACTTTCAAGATTACAATTTTGAATGTTATTATTGTGAGAGTAAAAATGTATCTTTTTCGCATTTAAAAAAGTTTTTTTTTAATGACTTCAATCCAGTTTTCTTTTTAGTGCACGGAAATCCTCCAATTCATCATAAAAACATTTTGTACTTGATTTTGGCATTGCATTTTTGTCACACCGAATCATCATTTTCAAACATTCAGTCATTGTCCAAGTAATAAAACCGTGCTTCATCTTTCCATCTTTGATTTCGTGATCCAGTCAAAGTACGCCGGCTCCCTGTTGTGTTGACCTTGTCCGCTTGCCAGGAAAGTTTTCAAATACATCTGCGCTGCTTTTGCCTTTTTGGGAGGTGAGCACAGGGGATGTGCACATTTTGGGAGGGATGGCATTCCTCGAACAAACTTGTGAACTTCTGGGAGCCTTTGAGCTGTGGATAAAAATAGAAAAAGGAAAAAAAATAGAAACACACATACCCTTGATTTGTTCTAGGTACGGTTTATACCATTTTGTCTTGCTTGTCACGCGTTTGAGCTCCACAGAAGGATGAGAGTGTTCTCCGGCGTAGATCGATTCGTTTCACTCGCTGCAAGCGTTTGAGCTACTTGAGTTACTGGGACCACAAGCAGTAGACCCGGGGTGTCAAACTTATTTTTGCCGCGAACCACATTGAAGTGACAGTTTTCCTGGGAGGGCCGTTATGACTGTGAAAGCATTTAAAGAAGTCAAGAATAATGGTTGATTCGACGATTGTTTAAGTTACTGTAATTAGGGGTTTGGGAACAAGAAAATGCTTACAATATCTCTCTTATTTATTACATATGAAAAATTGAACTTTTGGTCCAGATTTTAGTGATCATGGTAGAAGTTGACATGTTTGATTTGTTTTCGCGGGCCACATAAAATGATGTGGCGGGCCAGATCTGGCCCCCGGGCCTTGTGTTTGACATCTTGCAGTAGACTGTACAGGTCAGGGCCAAGGGTCATTTGTAGATTAGTTTAAAAAAAAAAAAAACAAGTTCAAATACAGACGCTCCCCAGCTTACGAACGAGATACGTTCCGAACGATCGTTCGTAAGGTGAATTCGTTCGTAAGTTGCTTCAGTGTTATATTTTGTATGGAATGTATGTTTAAGGCTTATATGTTTGACATCCATGTAACGGGGAGAGAGCTTTTCGTCACGTTCTTCCGGGCTCGAGGGTTGGCTGCCCGGTAAACTAGCAGCGACTTCAGCTTGAAGCTCCCGATCTTTCTGTTTATAAATGGTACCGATGGTCGAACGATTCATGTTGTATGCACGTGCAACGCTCACCTTTTTCTCACCCGCATCAAGCTTCTTTATTATTGCCACTTTCATTTGAAATGAAATGGCTTGCCTCTTCTTTACATTTTCACTCTCACTAGAAGCCTTTCGCTTTTCACCAACCATATTGAATAATGGATGCACGAGATATTTAACAACTGGGCAGAGGAAGCTGGATTCGGGGTGGATGCTGGGCAAGCTCTCACAGCGCCTCACGTCGGTATTAGCGGCGGAAAGAAGCACTACAGTACCCGTACTCGGAAAAAGGCGTGCAATACAAAATCTAACTTTTTCTTTTCTTTCTCGACATACCCGTAAAAATGTTCGTATGTACCGTTGTTCGTAACTCGGATGTTCTTAAGTCAGGGAGCGTCTGTATGCCGCTAATGAAAGTTTAAAACAATCAAATATTCTTTCATTTTATCTTTTTAAGGCATTGGAAAATGAGTGAGTGGGGGGGGGGTGTCGGGGGGATTGTACATAATATTGAGATAAATGAGTACAAAGAGATACACCGTAGTTCACTTATTTGAGACAAAAACCAATGCACCAAATATTCCATGACTTTTGTGAATTTCATCCATAACTGCTTCAAACAACAAAGTGTATCCAGAAAAAGGTATTGTATTGCACCCGCAGCGGCTCCTCTCTCTTCTGTGGTTGAGACGAAAGAAATTTCATCTGTGGCGCTGCATTTGACAATAAAGTCGACTTGAATTTGAACTTGAACTTGAATAAGGAAGTACACCATATTCCAAATGTTTCCTGCCTGCGGCCGTTGCCCCGTGGCTATCTCATTTCCGCCCGGTTGGCTTTATCCCCGACAATCTCGTCTCTATTCTCGGCCGGCTTCTGTGAGCCCTTGACACTTTCTGTGGACGCTTATCTCGTTTAAGCTCGCCTCGGGCTGGGCCTCAGGGCGCCGTTGTGGGTCAGCGTCACGAGTTGATGATGCAAGCGTGCTTTGTAGAAGGAGGTTAATGTGATTACGTACTGTCGCCTCTATGGCTCCTAACACGAAGCAGCCAACTGCATGTAGAAATGATTTTCAGCGGGACTGTGTTCACTTTCTTTGGGTAAATATTGGAATCGACTCCATTTTTTTTCAATGACGTGTTTTGCTCATGACAGTTTAAGAGCGAGCTCTTATCAGCTTCAATGTGTGGCCACCGTTGTATATTATGATTAACAGAACAAAGTCCAATGTAGATAATGTGTGTGTGTGTGTGTGTGTGTGTGTGTGTGTGTGTGTGTGTGTGTGTGTGTGTGTGTGTGTGTTTTAAACCTCAAACAAACATGCTTGGATTTAACCGTGTGGCGAACGAGACGGTCATTGGACACTCGATTAGGTACACGATTACAATTTACCGGTAATATCCTGATGCTAGGAGGGAAAACAAAATATGCCTATGAAAATGATCATGCTAATTAGAATCTATGAAAATAAAATATATATTTAACTGCGGGTTACTGAGTCTTGCGAAAAGTGTGTGTTATGCCTGCATGAATCACAAATTGTTAAATTCTCAACATTCGAGTTATTTGCATTATTTGGGTATTTTTTTAACGAGTTCAGACTTCTACACGGGCTTGCGTCATCTTCGTCCATTTAGCATAATGCTAACAAACAATGCAAAACACCATAGATAGGCTAACAAATAGCATAGCATCTACACGGCAGTGCTTTAAGCCACAGATATTTGAACACCATCTATGGAGCAGCACGAATTTTATAACAATACTCAAAGGCATTTTTTTCATTTATTGATTTCTCTTATTCTTGTGTATATATATTTATACTTACGTTCTGCATTTTAAATAAACACAAAGTTCCCTACTTAGCTTCATGCTAACACACTGCAATAGAAGGGGCTGCAGTGTTATATCCTTGAAGCAACAGATATTTAGTCACAAATTGTGCAGTTAGCACATGTAGGAAGTTAATCCAACAATATTGAGAGGCATGTATTCCTTATCATCTGCAAAGAACTACTCATTTTACTGGAGCTTACTGGGTGCCTGTGTCCGTGTGTAGCCATACTGTATGTCTGTCGTCTGGCATACGCATCCACACCAGAGGGAGCAGCACACTCTCCAGCGAACTGAAGCAAAAAAACAAACAAACAAAAAACAATCACCACCCTGTTGAATGTTTGCGTTGTCATTGCAATTTGTATGAAGTAAACACAGATTGTGAGACGGAAGTAATACTAAGGTGTGTTTTTGGCGCTGCAGGCATCACGTGGGGCAAAGTGGTATCCATGTACGCGGTGGCCGGCGCCTTGGCTGTGGACTGCGTGAGGCAAGGACATGCCAGCACGGTTCACGTCATCGTGGACAGTCTAGGCCAGTTCGTCCGCAAGTATCTGGCGCAGTGGCTCAAGAGACGCGGAGGATGGGTGAGTTTCCGCCATTTGACTTCCGCACTGTTACGAGTTTATTTCTCCAAATATTAGTGTTATTTTGATAATCCTTGCACATTGCTGAGGTTGATAATAAACCAAAATACAATGACAACATTTCATATTAGAACAATAAATGGCTTTTTTTCCAAGTGTACATTTGCCTTGAACTAACATGAAATGTGTTGATGAATTAAATGAACTACATTTTCTTCTTTTACTCTATATGTAAGACAAATGTACAGTACTTCAAATGATGTTACAGTGAAACTCCTCTAGAACGAAACCTACATGGGCGAAAATACCCCCTTATGTGAAAAAATGTTCATGCATTAACACAACTCCCATTCTCCTGCCCCCCATACGACGAAACCCCCTGTTGCGTTATACGAAATCATTTTCTCTGCTCCAGCCTCGCGAAGACATTCACTACAACGAAGTCTTATCCAACAGCGACCTCTACTGGTTCGTTCGGAAACGGCAACAGCAACCACCACACTGGTTTAACGCTAACTGGAGCGCTAATTGGCGTAAGGTTTTTAGCCTTCGAGAGCTAACTAGGCCATCGAGGTCTACGAAGCGTCCCGTGGCTGTTTTTAGCATGATAACAAGTAAAGCATTCGAGGAAACGTTTGTTTATTTAAATGTCTGTCGAGCCACGGGATGCTTCGTAGTCCTTGATGGCCTAGTTAGCTCTCGAAGGCTAAAGACCATACGCTATTAGCGTATTCGTTTTTAGCCTTCGAGAGCTAACTAGGCCATCGAGGACTACGAAGCGTCCCGTGGCTGGCTTAAAAGTTCATTGCATGACATCAGCTGAGCAACGCTGTCTTGGGCTAGGGTCAGGTAAAGACAGTGAGATGGTGGAAAGAAAAGCCACCGGGTCCAGAAGTATTTGTTATTGTTAGATTCAGACGAGCGTGGACGTTATAATGCTAAAATGGCTACAAAACGGACCTTTGGATGTCAAGCAGCTAAGAGAAGAAGAGCTCTGATGCTGGAAGAGAGGGTAAAAGTGATCAAAATGAAAGACGGAGAAAGCAAAATAAAAGACATTATCCAAGAAATTGATGTAAGTGAATGCTGATTGTAAATTTCGCAATTTCTTTCCCTTTTTTTCTTTCTACACTGACAATATGAAGTGTGTGCTCATACTTATGCACTATTGGAATAAAAATAGAGTACACATACATTTGTGTGTGCGTGTACACATACGTTTGTGTGTGTGTGTGTGTGTGTGTGTGTGTGTGTGTGTGTGTGTGTGTGTGTGTGTGTGTGTGCGCTTACATCTGAGACCAAATTTGCTACAGTGAAAAACCCCTGTTGTGAAAAATTTCTTGCCGCAAACACGATTTCGTTGTAGAGGAGTTTCACTGTATACGCGAACCATAATTGCACTTGATCCAAGTATTGAAAGCCGAACGAAATGTAACAAAATAATTGTGCTGATATGAACAGCATCAATCATCGGTGCATAGAATAAGAAAACCGTGACACACTCTGATTTAGGCATGCCCAGACATCCCTTTTTTTTCACTACTTGCGTTTGAGTACTCTGCGATGCCAAGTGGGAATATTTCATAATGCCTTTGTTTCTCGCAGTTGTGAGGCAAATGTGTTTGACTTCAATCAAATATTGTTCTTGCAAATAGCACAAGTTTCACTCAACTATCACACTTTTTCGAGAAATAACTTACTGACATTGCATGTTCCAACTGCACATTTCTCCTAAATGTAGCCTGTAACGATTGAGGCATTTGAGTTATTAAAGAGAATTGTGGCAAGACAACTGAAGTGATGGAGTGTTAAATATCAGCTCCAGAATTGCTTTAAATGAGCCATTGACAGTCGGACGTTTGCGTGTACTTAGACTTTTATGGTTATTCTTTGAGATTATATGGGTAGGATGATCATATGGATACTAGCTGCAAGGTATGAATCATGCTGGTGAAGTAGTATCGGCGTTGGAGTATTAGAGCATTTTTATGACGATGGGACCCTCCCATTTCTTGCATTTAGAATGATCAAATCTGAAATACAAAATAGAACTTTCCCTAAAGGTTCTCTCTGATCCCTCCTGTAGCTGGAACTGACCAACTGCGTGGTGAAAAAGGACCTCTTCCCCGAACACCGCTGGCTGTCCTCCACCCTGGATTCCCTGCGATACTTCCTCACGTCCATGTACGTTTACATCATGAAGGAAGGGTGACCACCTCCCGGAATCCTCGATCCCACCGTACGACACAAAAAGACACTTTAGGGGACCCGTTATAATTCTTGTGTTGAGCCTGCTGGGCTGAGCTCGGACTGCTGCTGGGTGGCCATGGATGAATGTTTGCTCAGCGTGGTTCTCTTTTGTCACCAGGGATTTGGCTTTATCCAGAGTCTAGTCGCAAGATGGTGCAGGTGAGATGGGTGGTGGGCGGGGGGCAACTGCAATATTACAACTCCCCCGCTTCGGTCAATGCAAACAGTTTGGGTCCTTTTTGATCAAAAGTGCGGATTTCACATTCACTACCAACGCTGGGTTGCTTATTTTCGGAGGACTTCACACAGGCACACGCGTTCATGGTGTTCTCCTTGACTTTTAAACATGTAAATAGATTATTTATGATTTTATTTTCATAACAATTAAAGCCATTGCAGTATAAAGTATAACCGGGTGCAGAAGAATCTCTGATTCTTGATTGTGTGACATGCTTGGCGTTTATTTTTTATATTTTGGCTCTTTAAATAATATTAATTTATGTGCGAGAATGTATTTGTTATTCTGCAATAAATGACAGATCTTGCAACTATTGCTTATTTATTTATTCAGACAAAAGAAAACCTTGAGAGGATTATGGTTTCACTGATGCTAAAACAACAAAACTAAGACTGACAAATGGCTTTTGATAGCAAAACAAGTTATTTACAGATATAAAGCTATGAAATTCACTGTGTGAAACATTGACTCACCGCATGGCTCAAGTTCAATGTCAATGGCTTTTTTTCAAACGGCGTTAGCCTTTGACTCCACAAACCGCATCATATTTCCTCAAAATTGAGACCCACTACCGGCAATGGCACTTACTGTTAACATGCATACACACACACTTAGTTTGCGTATAACGTGCCGAAACTTGTCCAACTTCGAACATGTTTGCATTCTTCTCCTCTATCATTGATGTGACAAGCCCAGATTCACCCCCTCATCTTCATCAACTCAAAAGCTGTGCTGAACTCAAATCCAAAGCGATACAACGGCACCATCAACAGGCATCTTCCAGTTATTACAGTGGTTTACAAACCTGAATTTGCTGGTACAGAAAAAGAAACATACAAACACCTACCAATAGTCATAAAATGTACCATATAGTGGACATTCATCAGTGCTACTTTTGCTCTAACATAGTTTCCTCGAAAGATGGAACACAAACCACATGGTTAAAAAAAAAAATCTGAGCAGGACTTCCTCTGAATCATTTTGCTTCAAGACGAGCGGATGTAAGTGATGCGCAGGTGTTCCATCAGTGGCTGGGTGTCTGTTGCCATGGAAACCCTCTGCTCCAGTTTCCCGTCCGCGCGGAGCTGAAACACTCGTGAAATCTGTTAGAAACAAAGACCACTGTGTGAGCAATGCAAAAGAGGAAACTATGAGAATGTGATGGACCGGTTTAGTACCTCCTTGACGTGAGGCTCCTTGGCGAAGGAGATTCTGGCGATGGCATGACTGCGCAGGTTCAACTGCTGGCCTGTAAGCTCGCCCTCCTCAATCTCCACCAGACCTACCCAGAACCCATTTTCCCCCAATTTAAATTTACTGTAAAACAAACACATTTTATGTATTTAACCAAGCCACGTTATGCTACCATATGAAAGTCTGCTAGCCTAATGCTAAGACATAACAGGACACGTCGTAGACGACAGTACTCATAAAACTGTTAACTTATAATTGAACGCAAACGGTATCAACTGTTGCATATTATACTCCCAGGCATATATTCTTTGTCCTCTGTGAAAAACGATGTTGAGTTACAACTGTGTCTTCCACCAGGAGTGCCAAAACTTATCACCCGGAGTCTATTTGCGGCCTGCCATAAATTATTTTAATAAAAATTAATTAAAAAAAAAAGATACATTTCATAAGGGTAGCTAAAAAGAATAAAGGTGGAAGTGAACAGAATGAGAAGGGAGGATGTCGCAAAAATATGTGCCACTCTACTAAAACATTTATTTATATTTTGTAGCACTTTTATAGATATGCAAAGATACCAAAAAAAATTGTATTTTCTAAAATAACACGATGTCTCTTCAAGACACTGTGGTGGATACAGATAATTTCATTTTAAAAGTAAAGAGAGTTTCTTCCACTTTCTGCTGTCTGTCAACGTCCAATTTATGAACATTACAAATCTTAAATGCCAAACTATTTCACCTTTAGATGGCTGTTGTGTAGCAGTTTTGTAAACATTTCTAGAAAAACATAAAGTATTAATCGCTTGCTTGATTGATTGTCATGCGTTTTAATCAATTAAATAATTTCAAAGCGGCCCAGGCATTCTTTCGTTTTTCGGTACGCAGCCGTCAAACTAAAAAGTTTGGACACCCGTCTGTCGTCTGTCCTACGCCATCAAATCATGGTGTACTTTTTCAACTGTATTATATCGCCCTCTAGTGGCCAAGAAGCGCCACCTGGTCACATCATAACAAATGCAGCATACCTGAGTTCTGCGCCACAATAAAAGCCACTTTATTGGTTCCGGGCTGCATCCGGATGAAGCCACACTCTCGGTGCAGAGGCTTCTTAGAGTCGGCGTGGAAGGCATTGAACCTAAAAACAACAAAATGAGGAGAAACGAGAGAACTAAGTCAGCGGTTGAGTGGTTCCACCTTATAATTGACCTGACGTGAGAGAACCGACGAGAAGTTGACGACGGGTTGCCCGACGTGGCTGAACTGAAGCGTCTCGAAGTAGCGGAATGGTTTGATGGTGGGAAAGCAGCCCTCCCCTGGTTCGTCAGACTGCCAGGTTCCCAGAAGCCAGTCCAGAGGCAGCATGACGGGGTTCATCTCAGCTAAATATAACCAATGCAACACAACAAAAACCAGGCAGGAGGAAATAATTTCTTATACGTAAAATCAATTTCAAGTGTATTTGTCAGAAGTCAATTCTTTTGGATCACATACAGGACTGCCGTGGAACAAATGTTTGATTTTAGTTTTCTGTCAACAAAAAAGTCAGTAAAGTATTTCTTGGACTACCCCCCCCCCCTCCAAAAAATGCAAAACAGCCTTGTATTTGCATTACTAAAAGAAGTTAAAAAGTAAATATTAAATCGTGTAATATAACCTGGGATTTCCCCCTCCGTCTACAAAAATGAGCACGTAATTTGTGAATTAAAAGTAAATAAGAGCTCGCTCTCCAGCGACTAAATATAAAGCTCCTCTTTTCCAGCAGATGGCGGCGCCCGGACAACCACGAGTATTCCATCTTAGCGAAGAAGAATTGTGCACAAGTTGCGCTGACCTAACAAACGAGGTGACTCTTCTAATTTTACGGTGTAATTTGCAATTTCCCCCCCCCCCCCCCTTGAAAACGAGGCTGAATGATGCCGAACACATTTTTTAAAAAGCTCTCTTATCTCTTATGTGTGTTAGACAAACAAAAATTTGCGTCATGGGGAACGATACTTGAAAAGCTGGAATATTCTATGGAGCTGATTTCCTCCTCGGCGCCAACACTGGTTGTAATTTAACGACAAAAAAACGAATGTTAAGTCACATTTCAACCGTTTGATACCCTTTAATCACCTTCACTGTGCTTCATAAATCAGGAACCACTCCACAGTCAAATTGGGACCACTCGACTGCATTTTTTAATTTCATATTGCATTTATAATAAAGAGTTAAATGTCCTACCTGGTTGATGTGCAGGACAAGCCATTATTTTAATACGTGAAAGTCAGTTAAGAATGACTATAGCTAGAGATCGCAAACAACAACTTCGACAGCGTCTATCCTGCTGTCCTCACCAGCTTTTGATACGCCAGGGCATTGTGGGAATTGTAGTTCGGACTGCATAGTTTTTCATTGATCCTTTTTTAAGGGAAGGTTAAATTGACATGGCAACACAAAGAGCCTGAAAACGTATTGAATCACTAAATATACTGTACTACAAAGTTGTAGCCAAGAGAATCACAACAAAATGAAGAGAACAATCAATACAATTTAATGGAACAAATATCATTTTAGTTGGAAATGTATGTCAGTGCTTATGATGTGTTTGGGGTGAAAATAGACATTTGGTCTTTCTATGAAAATATGGGAAGCTTTTTCTGCCTCAATAATTTATTGCTTTTTACTACACAACAATGCCACACATTGACAAATCAATCCACATTTATTGACAGCTATCAGTGCATGATGCATAGACCTTGTGGTGTCTGTTTGCCACTCATTTCAAAAGTACTACTCAAAACAGAAAATAAATCCAAGCCTTAGCCTAAGTTTTGCAACCTTTTTTTTTTTAAGCCTTGCTCTTTTTACAGTTTTTCAGCGCATCTGCCAAGGCGTGCAGCGCCATGTCTGCGTTACTCTTCTCACAGTTGTATCCCATCAGTCCAATCCGCATCACCTAATGAAAAGGAAAGTAGCAAACATGGCATTATGGGCCTGTTACAAGATGAATAGTGGAGCAGGATCATTCACAAAACGGTTGAAGCATTGCAGTGTCTCTCGCATCCAACAACAGGTTGTCATTAATACATTTGAGTATTTCATTAGACTCATAACGTAATTACTTTACTCCGTGTCACAGTATATAGATTTCAACTTTGCCTCACAGGCTAGCTGACCCACATTAACATCAACAGTTTTCCATCTTGCGCTTGGTCAGTCAGAGCAAAACTGTCTCAGAGAAACGAGCAAAACCCATATGTAGCTATTTGCACATATTGAGCATTTTAATTTTTAAGACAAACTGACTTGGTCTCAAAGAGACTTAAAAATCCAATTTCTTTTGGAATTTTGCCACTCCCAACGCTAGCTAGCCTGTCAGTTGGGTCAGTCCTCAATGGAGGCCCAATTAGCGAATGAGAGTCCCGCCCCTGCTTTGAACGCAGTAAAATGTTTCCTTCATGCCAGCAGATGCTCACCATGCCGACGGAGGGGCCCAGGCCTCCTGTCATCTCCATTCGATGATTCTTCATCATATACATCAACAACTCCCTCCAGTTGTAGCCGTTGGGGATGGCGATGGTTGTCACGGAGGGAAGTCTCAAATCCTGCAGAACATTCCACAAAATCAACACTGAGGAAACACGCACAGGTGATTAAACAATCCCACAAAAACTCACATTTTCTCTTCAATTCCTCTTATTTAATGCAGGTTCTTTCTTTCTTTACTTATGTTGTCTGCCTCACCTTGTCTGAAATGAAAAGTTTGAGACCCAAGTCTTCAAGTCCTCGATACAGATAGGCTGCCACCTCCTTGTGTTTCCTCCAGGACTCCTCCAGACCCTAGAGGGCGACAAAGAGAAATCAATGACACTATTTATGACAGGATTCCCTCAACCTCAACTTAGTTCATATTTCAAAAGAATTTCCAATGGAAATAATGGAAATTGAATTGATATTCTCACCATTCTAAAACCTTTGCACAGCATTTTCCTCTTGTAAGACAAAGATTCAGGTATCAAATTACAGTTTCAAACTAGGGTTGGAAATTCAAGTGGATAGCCGGTGGTTTCAAGATATAGGTGAAGTTTTAAATTAGGGTTTGAGGTCAGGATTTGGATTTGAAATTAAGATTATGCTATCAAATTATGCTTTGGTATTAGGTTTGGGGGCTAAAAGCAGCCACATTTAAAGGATTAGGATTCCTAATTAAATATACCCCTCGGTTTATGACGGCAGTTCCTACGGTGTAATTGAAATGCTTTGTTTTTAACTACAGTTAGGTTTTAATATTCTGGTTTTAAGCCAAGGAACAGTTCAGCTCAATCTTGTTTTGTTTTCTGATTGTCACTGCTATCAGTTTCTTTAGCGGGTAAAATGCATTCTCTATTGGCTTTAAGTCTGGAGATAGACTTGGCCCGGCAGTTCACCGCAGCTACTTTCAGCTGTTTTTGTCTGGGGCTGTGGTGGGTATGGTTGATGTTGGACTAGTCCTGTATTAGTTTTTTGGTTTACCTTCTCAGCTAGAATAGCCAAACTCTCTCTCAAGGCGAAGAAACCCGACACTGGACCAGTGTGATGGTACCTAAAAAGAAAAAAAATACAACAATCCTATGTAAACTCGATTCGATAAATTTGTCGCCTAATGTCCAGTTGTACTTGAATGAGTGTTTCAGTACATCAATCATTGTGGATCTGCATTTGTGTGTTCAATCAATCCAAAAAATGATCTTACATTCGGTCCGGTTTGCCATCACACCCCCAATAGTTGGACAAGTGTTCCATGTCAAAGAGGTACGAGACTGGTTTTGTTTTCCTGTTGAACATCTTGTGGCTGCACACAGTTGAAAACGGAGACAATAGTGAGTTTACTTCCATCCCACGAGCGACGGTGTTTGGTGGATGTCTTGTGCTAAGTCTTTCCTTACCACGCTCTGTCATTAAAAGAGATGGGAGCCGTGCCAGGCGGTGCGTTCAGGGCCTTCTGAGAACCCGTGTACAAGATGTCAATGTCTACCCGCATCACAAGGCAAAAAGAGTGTTATTTTGGCAAAAAGTTAGCTAAGATTTTGGCGCAATTCTTGATCAGTCTTTATCTCATACTTTGCTGATCCATAAAAATGGGCGCCGCCCCGAGTGATGCAACGGTGTCCACCAGGAAGAGGCAGCCGTGTCTAAAAAGAGATCACGGATCAGATGAAATAAATCAAGAACAGGTTACCCAAATTCATTTGCGTAATGCGACAGGTGCACTAGGGGGCGCACTTCCTGCAGATGTCTCCAATGCCGTCGATTGGGTGGCACAGACCGGCAGATGACTCTCCATGTGTTAGGAAGAACAGCACTGGCTTGTGTTTCTCGATAGCCTGCAAACATGTGGTGGATGTCGGTTTATTCCATGAGATTTGTTATTTTGGTCGGGGGGCGGGGGTACACAGTGGTACTTTGAGATACAAGAGACCCGGTTCAACTCTACGAACTTCACAACAAGCAGCAGTTTGCTAGATGGTCGATAATTTTTCAAAGAAGCTGTTTTTGCCACTCAAAATTTGCTGTCAAACAAAACATAAAACAAAAAGAAGTGTGTATTGAAACAAGCACATAGCTTTGTCCGCTTTGCTTAATGCTAACAAACAATGTAAAATGCCGTAGATGGGCTAACGAGTAGCATTGTGCCACGCTGTCTTCGACGGGAGAATTTAGTTTTATGTACTTGTGATTTGTTTTCATCAAGTTGTTGCTTTACTAAAAGTGTTAAAACAATCACAGCTACTGTGTATACGGATGAACTCCATTTTGATAAATCACGTGATGTTTACATTAATCTGCGCATGTCCCATGGCTGAAACATGGCTGATCTGATTAAGGGAGTGGAGCATGGAAACTGCAGATCGTAAAATGTCTGTCAAATGTAAACAGTTGACCAGAGCTCTTCATTCAAAATGATTTCACTTAGAATGACAGAAAGGTCTCTGTGTAAACCCGGCTAATTATGAGTAGCATCCATTGTTGAATTTTTCGATTAGCGGTTGGGCTTGGTTCCATATCCATGGCGTATTGTGGGAGCCCACTATATTCTTTATCCTCTGTGAAGAACGACTATTACTTTGGCTTTCTGAGGAGTGACCCTTCTCCATGTCCCCTGGTCTATAAGTGAATCCAAATTAGACTGCTCCCGTGTGGCCAAGATGCAAAAATATGGCAAAAAGCTATTGCTGTTTTCACATTAATTCCTTTCTTTACATACCACACATTCATGGCATTTCCATCCATTTCGATTGGGAAAGGTGATTTGAGTCTTTTGAGATCACAAATGTGATCACAGAGCAAATTAAAATCCTATCTCAAAGCACCACTGCAGTGGACAACATGTTAACTTTCACGTGATCATTCTTACCTGTTCGATTTCTTTATTGCTGAAGTAATTCCCTGGTGTTTTCTCAAGTTTATGTACATTTGCTCCTACAAAAAAACACACCATTCAGTGACTAAGCCAAGCAATGTGCCATATTTCTTAGTGTGTCTGTCGTGTAGATAAGTCCAAGTGTAATGACACGTGCCCATTCGCTCTGCAATTTCCGCAACGCGCTCCCCCCAAATCCCATTGATAGCGATGAGCACGCTCTCCCCGGGCTCCACCGTGTTGAATACGGCACACTCCATTGCAGCGTGGCCCGAGCCGCTCATGGATAGCGTCATGTTGTTCTCGGTCTGAAAGGCGTACCGGATCCCCTTCTTTATGTCGTTCATGATCTAACAGAAGAACAAACATGAAAACAACACGGTAAGAAATTTACGCTCCCAACGTGCACACTCATAAAACATGGTTAATTCAAGGCTCCCTCTAGTGGTACATGAAATAATCGCCACTTAAGTGCAGTTCAGTTGTTGAACTCGGTTCCATTTTTCTTTTCCGTTCAGTTGTATTTACGTTTTGGGTACTGTACATTACATTTGCATTTAATCTTGCTCAATTTTTTTTTACTTTATTGGACTTAATGTAAAATACATTCTTCATTTTAAGTGGTGTTTATGTTGCAAATATGCATAATGTCACAACAATAATAAATAGCCGCTACTTTTTGCGGTAAAACCTTATTGCAGTTTTTGGTGAACACTTGCTGGCTACTGCATGTTAATGTTGGCCATTTTGGTAGCACTTGGAGAGCTAAGTATTTTTTTAGATGGTTCTTCCTGTAAAAAGTGTGAGAACAACTCCTTATGTAAGTAATCCGTCTCCGTGGATCCAGATCCAAACAACAATCCATTAGAAGTGAAATGAAAAAACACAACTCCATAAAAATTTTCTCACAAAGAGCAAGCCCTCCATTTTTAAAATTTGGGTTAAAAAGTGCCAAACAAATGCATTACCTCATACATTTCTGGATGCAGGTGACCGATTATGGGCTTGGCCCCTGCAGCGAGGACACGCGGGGGGACGTTGGAAGGTCCCGGTCCGAACAAATAGCGCAGAGGCACCTCGAGTGGCCGCAGCATGCACGCGGGTGGGGGGATGGTGACGGAGGACGCGGAGCGGTGGTCCAGGCGCAGCGCGAGCGGAACGTCGAGGGCCGCGGCCGCCGCCTGCTGGGCCAGGAGCCCGCTCCTCCGGCTGAACAGAGTCCGCTGCATCATGGCTGTTGTGTCCTGGGAAGCCCGGAAACCAGGGTAAGACTGACGCTGAGCTCTGAGCCCCGTGCGCGTTTTGACTTAAATGTTTTGAAAGACAACAGGTCTTTGACCTATTGGGCATGGGGCGGTGTGCGTCACTGGATGGAGGGGTTTAGAGTGGAGGGCACTTACACGGGGATATTGACATGTATTTGTTGCACTTTTGATAGACAGCACTGTGTACACAAATAGGCCGCCTGCTTTGCCTTATTTTACTCTAATCGCAAATTTATCAGCATTTTTAAAACTGTGCATAGTCAGGAAAATACCCAAAAAGTACAAAGTGAACAAAACTAACACACTTTGCTCTGACATCTTAGACTTGAGCAGTATCAAGAATTTCAGTCTTAAATCTAAAGATGGAAACCTGATTAATGTTATATTGGCTAAAATATGCATCGGTGCATCTCAATAATGTGACAAGGAAACTTTGATTGGCTCCTCTTTAATCTATAACTGTTTCAAACAACAAAGGGTATGCGGGAAAAGTGGTTAAGATTGCACGACTGTCTGTGTCTTATGTGTTGTATTATTTTGTCATTTTATGTGAACTGTTTTTTTGATGGCGGCGCGGGCACCCGCAGCGGCTCCTCTTGTTGTCTGGTTGAGAGGGAAGAAATTTCATCTGTGCTGTGTGTTGCACGTACAGCGCATTTGACAATAAAGTTGTACTTGACTTGATAAGGGATGGGCCGATGGGCTGCATGGTTCATGACTATGCTCTAAGTGGCCCTTGCTTAGTTAAAAAAAAAAAAAAAATCAAGTCCTTTATAAATAAGTGTGTGCGTGTGCAATAATAATCGGTATGCGGAATGATATGCAAGAAAAACATAGATCTTCCATAAAAATGTTTTGACTGAGTTGATTTCAGTGAAAAAAAAAACGATTTCTTGCACTGGATGGTTGTTTCTTTTTCAGCAGTTTTGTGCTGTTCTTAATGGTCAGCTAGGAAATGGAAGACACTCAAAAAAAAACAACTTAACGATTGACCTCACAGTGCAGCAGCAGCTTAGAACTGGTTAGGGTTAGCTTGCAGCTCCTGTTTTTTTTTTTTTGTTGTTGCTACGTATCAGTTCTTCCACGGAGTGACATTGGCTTTGGGGGAGAGGAGGCTCCTCTCTGGTCAACCAATCAGCGGATATCCAAGCACACAACACACACACACACCCACACGCGTGCACACCGGCACACTGATTATCAGCACGTTCAAAACAATTGCTACGTTTTACTGTACGTCCACGTCCGCCTTCACAATGTTACACAATTCACGTTTAAACCCGATAGTTAAGTTTGAATGCACTTTGGGTTGGGGATGATTTTATTTCACAACACGTGAAGCGGAAGCAAGATGGAAAAAAAAATTACATTCAATTATTTATTTATCTATTGAAGTTGTTTTTTTAATCTGATTTTTTTCGCAGCAATTGAATCCACTCAAATACTTCTTCTTCCTGCCGTTATGTCATGCGTTGCAGGCTGTGTTCTTATCTGCGTCTGGCTTGGTAAATAATTAGACCTTTGGTAAATAAGTGGGGCCCGTTGTTACCCTATAGCGTTCTGGCCTTTGTACTAGACGCAAGACTTGAAATGTGGCCAAGCAGAGCAGGAAGGATGAGTACGCAACATGTAAATAACCGCATGCCAGCTATTGAATTCTGCCCGCCGTCATTACTTGATCCAGTTTACTGAGTCTATGTTTTTGTTTTTGGAGCCCTTTGGCTCAAAACATGTGATGTGTGAGTCCCACACTTGCGCTAGAAAGGGCACATGAGGGGAAGTTGCTGTAGTGTGTTTATGCTTCAATCTTGTTGTTTTGATCTGAAAAGGATCTTGCTAACGCAGTTGAGCTGATAGCAAAGAACACAACAACTCCCCCATTTGAGGTTGAATGACTTTAATGGCTTAATGGCCTGTTGACAGAATCTGGAAGAGTCCACGCGAAAGAAACAAAAACAGGTTAGAAAGAAAAAAAAATAGAACAACAGAGTTTTGTCGCATGGATGTTGGCTTAACTTTGATATGGAAAGAAACAGTTCCATGGGGTGTGACACTGATAAATAAAAGCTTTATGACAGCTGTCCCTTGAGATGCAAGTTCGAGTTCGCATTTTTTTTCCACTCTGACTTGCAGGCAAACCATTCTTAAATAAATAAATAAATAAATGAATCTCCACTCATCAACCACGTAACTTTGCATTTTGGTCCGCTAGCTTAATGCTAACACATAATATGAATTGCCTTAGATGGGATAATGCCGGCATGTATTCTTTATCTTCTGCAATGAACAACTAATATGACCGTCGCTTACTGAGAAGCTGTCTCCATGTACGCTTAAGATATGTCTATATTTTTGTCACCACAGGTGACCACCAGAATGAGCACCATTTAAAAACGTTGTGTCATGACTCTCATTCTTCTTCTTCTCCTTTCGGCTTGTCCCTTCTCAGGGGTTGCCACAGCGAGTCATTAATTTCCATCTTTCCCTGTTCTCTGCATCCTCTACTCTGACTCCAACTACCTGCATGTCTTCCCTCACGGCATCCATGAATCTCCTTTTTGGCCTTCCTCTCTGTCTCCTACCTGGTAGCTCCATCTCTAACATTCTCCTACCAATGTATCCAATCTCCCTCCTCTGTACGTGTCCAAACCATCTCAGTCTGGCCTCTCTCACTTTTTCTCCAAACTTTCCTGTCTGAGTTGTCCCTCTGATAACTTAATTTCTGATCCTGTCCATCCTTGTCACTCCTAAGGAGAATCTCAGCATCTTTAACTCAGCCACCTCTAGCTCTGCCTCCTGTCTTTTGCCTATTGCTAGTGTCTCGAGACCGTACATCATGGCTGGTCTCACAACTGTTCTGTAAACTTTTCCCTTCACCTTAGCTGACACCCTTCTATCACAAATCACTCCTGACACTTTTCTCCAGCTGTTCCATCCTGCCTGCACTCTACTCTTCACTTCTCTTCCACAGTCTCCGCTGCTGCCCTGGACTGTTGATCCTAGGTACTTAAATTCCTGTACCTTCCACTGGTCTCCCTTTCATTTATGCACATGTACTCTGTCTTACTACGACTGACCTTCATTCCTCTTCTCTCTAGTGCAGACCTCCACCTTTCTAGGTTTTCTTGTAGCTGCTGCCTACTCTCACTACAGATCACAATGTCATCTGCAAACATCATGGTCCAGGGCGACTCCTGTCTGACCTCATGTGTCATGACTCTCATTATTTTTTTAAAATACAATATTCCTCAGAACATGTTTAACTATCCCAAAATGTCTGAAAATAAAAAGAAAACACAATCAATATTTTATTCACCATTTCAATTAATATCTTTAGTTAATTACATTTCTTAAGCCATTATGCCTAACAGGTAGATGCATTAACTGTCCTCAATAGTAATAGGATGAACAATATGGCAAATAATGAATGGCCTGTGTTGTGTATTTCTGTCCGGTGCCCCCCCCCATTCTTCATGCATGGCAGCAGATAACACCAAGAGGCTGCCGGTATTTGCCAAAATGACCTTCGCCCTTTGAGAGTCTTCAACTTGGTAAACAGGGCCAAGGTCTTCGGGCAAACTTTAACATCCTGCTCTGATGTTGTGAAACCCTACAAAGATTAAATAAATCGTATTTCAACACAAAATGATCACAATGGAACCCTTTAAATGTGCTGCTTCAACATAAGTTGGCGCTCATCTAAAGTGGCTGGCATCTGTCAGAAACATTGACAAGGCTTGATGAGAAATTTTCTTTTTGGGAGTCCATTTAAATAGGTTTTAAAATGTTCCAGCTTAGTTTGTCCTTTTCGTTTGATTGCTTGACAACATGACAATTGTATGTCAACTATGTTTGCAAGGAATGCTTTGTTTTTCATTCCACTTGTTTTTCAAACCAGCATTGCCCATGACGCTAAAATAAACAGAGTGGTTTAAGTGGACAGTATTGTATCAGTCTTACTAAATAAAATTATATATATGTATGTATAGTGGGTGAATGTATGTTTATATATGCGTCGAGTGTAAATGTATTAATTTATGTATTAATTTGTCTGTTGTTATTGTTCACAGCTACATTTTTCAATTTTTAAAATTCCGTTTCTGTATACTCAGACTGTTCCTGAAGGCAACACGATATTTTCGATAGATAAATAGATAGATACTGGTATCGATTATAAATACTGTATTGTAGCTGCTGTATAATGGCTGGTGCTGATGCTGATGCGACGTCATCACATGTGGCAGTGTTCCTCTTTGCCCCGGTTTTTGTCTGAGTGGCGAGTTAATGTAGCATCCTTTTTATCCGCTCCCCCTCCCTTGCCTCCCTCCTTCCTCGCCGTCACCCATTCTCGTCTAAATTGACACTCTACGCAGCCAGGGCTCCCACCCCTCCATCCATCCGGCTAACATTCCCTCCTTTCCCCCGGGCCGAGTGCAGTAGGGAAGGGAGGCTGCAAGCGGACCAAACGAGGACGTCGGAGAGACCAAAATAGGAACCGGCGAATCCTTGTGCTGATTCTCGCGCGGCGCCATCGAGGTAAGAATTCATTTATGCTGCGTTTGAGTCATTTTATCGGCGTGTACTCCAAAACGCATCTCACTTTGGTGGCGGTATGGCGGCGGGGGTTGTTCAGGGAGGCCTGGTTTGGATGTGACGACGTCAAAACGGTTTGCTGCGTCAGAGTATCCAAGAGGACAAGAAAAGACATAAATCCATTTTATGCGATACGTGCGCCGCCTGCATTTCAGCTGTTGACACGAATTTGTCATTGTCAACGCCACCCAAACGCGTTCGTGCTGACGCGGTGTCCAGATGGGAAGATTTGGTTTGTGTTTACGCGGCCTGTTTTTGAGGTGCGGCAAGATGGAGGAGGCAGTGCATCCAGCCCGCAGCCCAGTCTGAAAAAATACAATGAAAATGTCGCCTCGCTCGCTCGATGCTTCACAGATAACGGGCTACACATAATAATGGCACCATTTTTTAAATTGAGAAAATCGTGGAATTGAATGTTTTATCCGGGTCCTTGATTGAGGTCCCCGTTTTTTTTTAAGTCAATCGAGGCAAACTCAGTCAAGATGTTGTTTATGTTAATGTTTATTACCAATTTAAAATGTGAATTTGAGAAAATTCTCGTTTCTTGAGCAACATAAAGGCCTTAAATCCTCACGGAAGATGGCTGATTATCTAACAAGTGAATCATCCAACAAATGTAATTACTCCAATGAAGAAACGACTTTAATATTTACATCTTTGTGATGAAAGTGCCCCTCTCCAATTCGTCTCGACTGCATTCTCTTCGGCTGACACTGACCGCGGTGCTACTACTGCTCAGAACGTCAGACTCTTGCTGTTGTCACCTTCGCACTTTCAGTGTCAGCGTGAAACAAATTTGAAACATTGTGTAGTTTTATTCACAACTGTCTTGCTTTCCTCTCTGCTCCACTGGGATAAATTATCATTTCCATTTATCATTTTTCACGGCAACATGTTTTGCTACCCTGTTTCTGAATCAAGTCTGCATAGGTACAGTGACAAGATGGAATCGTCTATTGCATGAGAGGGGTGGCAAAGCACTTAAAATGCTCAAATTAGGTCGCTTGTCAATATGTTTTTACCCCATTTAAGTGTTTTCATAAATTTATTTGGCTCCATAATCAAGTTGATGACATTTGCTAACATTTTAGCCATTTTGATACTAACAACGGCTCACTTGGAGCAAATCTGATCAGATTTGGTACCTGTTCTGAAAAGTCTTTAATTATTCATTCATTCATTCATTCATCTTCCGAACCGCTTGATCCTCACTAGGGTCGCGGAGTCTTTAATTAGATTATCCAAAAATGAAGGCCTTGCTTATCCCTAAAATTGACACTCCAGCAGCAGCGACACAAACATGCTGGAGAAGAATCAGAAATTATTCCTACTTCTTTAAAAAAGTAAAAAAAAAAAGCCAATTTTCTTTGACAGGCTTAAGTCTTAAATATTGCATAAACGGCTTTGTTGAATCTGAAAATTCACTCATCATCAGATGGAGACTCTTCAAAATGTCCCTGCAAATAAAAAGGGATGTCAGACTGGATCACAGACTGTTGAATTTCCACACAAATGCCAACGTATCCATTGGAAGATTGATGAAAGAAATAATAATTGCCGTCTTTTTTTTCCTATTCATCACTTTCCAAATCTCTCTCTTTGTCTACCCGTGCAGGTGTCCAGCGCGTGTGCTTTTAGTCACACAGCTTTTCAGCACTGCCGCCCACTCCCACAGCCATCAGTAACATGGCCGGGGCGTCGGTAAAAGTGGCGGTGAGGGTGCGGCCCTTCAACTCCAGGGAGATGGCAAAGGACAGCAAATGCATCATTCAGATGTCAGGAAACACCACAAGTGAGTTGGACTCTTTGACTCATGATTTATTGCTAACAACCTGACATCAGGGGCAGAGGTTTCGCATGGATGAAGTTATCCTACATCCCTTGATCCTCTGCCACATTTCATTTCTATTAACTAACGGTATATATATTTAAAGAACAAATATACAATTGGTCCGAATGCAAACTCCCAAAGAATCTGTCTTTAGCAAAGCATGTTTTAATCTTCCACTCAGTGTCAATCAAAATCGTTACCTTCCACACCGTAGAAAGCAAAAGGCATGGCTGAGAAGTCATTGTTTATCATACCATCCACAGTCACGGTTTCACGAAATAAAATTCAAACATATCCCAATTCATGTCACACTAGTAGCTGCGTCAAAATCCATTGACTGCTAATGTAATAGTTGGCCTGTTGTTTATTTACTATTACTTTGTTTTCCTCTCAAAACTGCCTGGTCTCTCGCTGCTCCTTGCTGGCCGTCTGCCTGTCTGAAACGCACATGCCAAGTAGTAATAATCCGGGTCATCCGTGATGTAAACAGAATTACTCAGCATGCTGACCACAAAGTAATAATAATACAAATAATCTTGATTTTTTTTTTTATGCCACCTTTAAAACTCATTCACTCCCAAAGACGTATTTAGATGTCTTTTCAGATGCCACACATTTAATCCCAGCTCCTCCTTTTATATTGACTGTACTTGAAAAGGGTCTGAAAATGGCCTTTTCAATGGTTCATTTCACTGTGTGAAAATGGCCTTTCAGACCCTTTTCAAGTACAGTCAATATAAAATGAGGAGCTGGGATTAAATGTGTGGCATCTGAAAAGACATCTAAATACGTCTTTGGGAGCGAGTGAGTTAAAAACACGTGTTTACAAAGTGCTTTAACAGACCAACCCCAACAGTCACCCGTTTCGCTTTGAATCAGTCACTCTTCACTCAGCTCCTCTCCCTGAAACGTTCACTCAACACCAGTTTTACTGATCGACATGAACTTGCGTCTCAAAGTGAAACACGGCGACTGCCATTTTGCATTTGGAGCAGCCATTTTGCGCTCTGTCGCACCTCCCCGGAAGAGAGCTTTGGGAGGAACACATGCACCATGCTGGCATCATCGAGGGAAACAGACAAAAGCTGCAGTCAGGACAGAGTGAGCGTCCAAGATCTTTTCTGTCATCACACCATCGTCAGGGATCTACAGGGCCGCGTTGTTGTAGTTTGGGACCAGGGTCAGCCGATACTGGGGGGGCTGCGGTAGGGGGCGGCGTTTCCGTGCCGTTGTGCCTGCCGCTGTTGTATGGTGACCTGGTTTCAGCCAGAGATGTGAACATTTATCACTTTGATTTGTGTTCTTAGGTTTTCTTATATTTCCCCGTTTTCCCATCATCTTTTCCAGTAACATCATTTTAGAAATATGAACAGTGAGCGACAGTAGGATGAGTTTGTGTTTAGCTTTTTATAGGGTAGGACGCCATGTCAAGTAACAAACATTTCATCGGGTGCTACAGGTGCATCTTGGTCAATTCCAGTCTCATGAGAAATTAATTTTGGTTGTGAAATTCAAAAAGTGAAACTCACATTTGTTATCGATTCACTACACACGGAGGGAAATATTTTCTGATTTTATTTTGTGTCATTTGAACGATTCTGGGTTACAGCTACGAAAACCCACAATCCACCATCTCAAGAAAGGAAAATGAGACCAGAAATGTTTTTTAAATACAAGATTATGTGGGAATTTTTTGTCAGTGTTTTTTGTTTACCAGTAAATATATTTTTTTTTAATTGAACTGCTACAATAAATTAACTTTTCTAGTATATTCCAATTTGATGACATGCACATATATGCACAGCAGAGTGTAAGTAAAATGTTTATATGATTAATAATTTCACTAACAATAAAATATATGACATTAAAATGTAATTTTTAAAAAAAGGGAGCGAAAAGAAAACAAATTATACTGCAATGATCTAACGAGGTGCAATTTGGTAATTGGGTTCATTTGACTGTGTGAGCTTTGATTGACTTTTTCAGCACTCATCATAAATTATAATGCCTCCATATTTTGTGTGATTGTAGCGATCCTGAACCCCAAACAGCCAAAAGAAAACAAGAGCTTCAACTTCGACTATTCCTACTGGTCGCACACCACGGTCAGTGTGATTTACTTGCGTTGACCAGCCACTTAGGAAGTCACATATGAGCCATTTAAAAACATATTTCTGCTGCGTGTACAGCCCGAGGACATCAACTATGCATCCCAGATGCAAGTGTACAAGGACATTGGCGAGGAGATGCTGCTCCACGCTTTCGAAGGCTACAACGTGTGCATATTTGCGTACGGACAGACGGGAGCGGGCAAGAGCTACACCATGATGGGACGGCAGGAGACCGACCAACAGGGCATTATACCTCTGGTAGCTACGCATTTTCTTGTTTGAATATGTTCATAGAGGAAGTGTGACTCATTCCTTTTTTTTCTTTCTAGCTCTGTGAGGACCTTTTTACCAAGATCAGCGACAGCAATAACGACAACAACTTGTCGTACTCTGTGGAGGTAAGTTCATGTGCAGCCCAGAACATAATACTGTAGATTTTTTTTTTTGGCCAGGTACAGTGGTACCTCGGCTCACGAACGCTTTAGCTCACGAACTTTTCGCCTCACGAACATTAATTTCGCGAGAATTTAGTCTCAGCTGACGAACTAGTTTTCGGCGGACGAACCAAACCAAGCGGTCGAACAGCGCCCCTGTGGCGGCCGCGAGAAGCTGACGCACGCTCACGGCGTTCACTTCGTCACCCCCTTTCTTTGAAAACGGACGTGGTTTGTGTTTGCTAGACATTTTGGACCATATTGAGTGTACTTTTGCTATTATGGGACCGAAAAAGACCCCGCCACAGGCTAGTGTTAAGCCTAAGAAGACATTAAAGAAAATTACGATCGAGTAGAAGAAGGAGATCATTGAAAAACACGAACGAGGTGTGCGTTTGTGTGACTTAGCGTCCCAGTACCAGTACGCTAACACGCAACAGGTGTGAATTAAGAGGTTTTTAGTCAGCAAAAAGGATAAAGAGTCTCCTTCTAAGAAGCAAAGAAGAGAAGCCACACCGGAGGTTGAGTTACCTACAGTCCTTATGGAAGGTGACTCTCCTTCCAAACCGTAACTCCCTCCCTCCTTCTCCCTCCCACTCCATTCCATCAAGCCATCAACTACGATCACAAAGATAAATAAAACGACTTTATTATACAGTACAGTTTATTTCTTTAATTTCAATACCATAGCACATTTATTATACATAAAATAAGGTATATTTTTGTGTAGTTTTAAGGCTTATTTAGTCGAAAATTATGTTTATGGGGACCTGGGAACGGATTATTCTCATTTTAATGGTTTCCTATGGGAAATAAATGTTCGGAAGACGAACTTTTCAACTCACAAACCTTTTCTGGGAACCAATTAAGTTCGTGAGCCGAGGTACCACTGTACTTGCGCTTTGTGGCACACTCCGACATGTGACGTATGTTCCAGGTGAGTTACATGGAAATCTACTGTGAGCGTGTGCGCGACTTGCTGAACCCCAAAAACAAAGGGAACCTGCGGGTAAGAGAGCACCCGCTGATGGGACCCTACGTGGAAGATTTGTCCAAGCTAGCCGTCACCTCGTATAACGACATCCAAGACCTGATGGACTCTGGCAACAAGGCTAGGTAATCTTCAAGTTGTCCCTCTCAAATAAATAGTGAAGCAGGGTGGTGCGATGCCAGTTATTTATTTATTTTTTAATTCTTTTTTTGGGGGCTGTACTAGAAAAAAGTGTCTCGGCCCAAATAATAAATATTTGCCGATTGTGTTTACTCACTCTAACCATTTACAGCCCCTGTACACAAGTAACACTGGCATTTATGTATTTATTTATTTACCATGCATAAATCTACACCATAACCTTGTATCCTCAACAATTTATCATGAAATGATGAAAACAGAGCAAACCTGAATTTATACAAGCAACGCTTAGGTGAGCGATGCAAGTTGTGCAAGGACACCACCTAAAACCACAGTTTGTTTAAGAATAAAAATACAAATGCAAAACACTAAAATAGATGACAGTAGTGCAACGTAAATCAAACAGAATTGTGTTCACGGTTAAACAGGACACACATTAAACTCGCGGTAACACAAACACACACGACAATGATTAATGTCTTGATAGCTTCATTAATTAAATGCCTTGCACTAAGCGATGCATCCTGGGAACTGAACATTGTTTTTAAAATTGATAAAAAAAAAATATATATATATATATATATATATATATATATATATATATATATATATATATATATATATATATATATATATATATATATATTTTTTTTACAGTTGACCGCCGCTAATCGCGATGAATAGGGATCAGGTCGGCCATTGAAATGCATCGGGGGACACAATTTTTTTTAAAGAATTGGCCAATTAATCTGAAATCTTTTTTTCTGACAAAAATCATCTGTCCCAAAAAATCCACATCGGTTGGGTCGCAGTAATTAGGCATCCACTCCAATAGGGGGCAGTGGCGCTTATTTTTGAATTACAGGCAAATTGATGCCTTTTAAATCTTTTCTGTACAGACCCAAAAAGAAATTGCTGATAAAATGATTCTTTGTTGTAGTTGATCAACACTTTCATTTGTCTTTAACTTGAATAAGGATACATTGTAATGCAGAGATGTATTCATAACAATTTCAGAGACAAATGATACTATTTGTCGTCGTACGGAGAGTTGGAGGGGGCGGGGCACAAAATGTATACTTTTTCCCCAGCGGGGACCTAACGGAAAATAATGAATAAATGCTGCCTTAAAGAAACTCAACTTTATTTATAGGTGCACTTTAAAAGAGATATTGCTGTATACAATTTGCTGCACATGGAGGAACAATTTGTCACATGCTAACAAAGATACAGGATAATAACTACAAATAATAATAAAGTTTATAAAGTTAATAACATTCAAAAATGTTGTTGTTTGCTTGTATGTTTTTTTTTGGGGGGGGGGGGGGCAACTCACGAGCATTCTCTTGAGGTCTTAAAGCCTTCAATTTAGCCAAGGAATACCCACCAGCAGTTAAAATGAATTGAGATGGTGTCATTTGTCTCCAGGACCGTCGCTGCTACAAATATGAACGAGACCAGCAGCCGCTCCCACGCCGTCTTTAACATCATCTTCACTCAGAAGAAACACGACTCGGAGAGTGAAAACACATCAGAAAAGGTACCAGAGCCGACATCGCTTCTTCCAAGTGTGTTATTCTAAAAATACCTCGGGTCTGCTCCTAGGTCAGCAAAATCAGCCTGGTGGACCTGGCTGGGAGCGAACGGGCCGACTCTACCGGCGCCAAAGGAACCAGACTGAAGGTAAAGAGTGCTGCTTAAGTGGTTTCAAGATATGGACTGTGAATTTCTCCAGGTTGTTTGACTTGGAAATATTTTGGGGGGCTTTAGGAAGGCGCTAACATCAACAAATCTCTGACAACGCTGGGCAAAGTGATCTCCGCTTTAGCCGAGCAGGTAGGCTTGTCCACCCAAGTACACTCCACTCATTACTGAATACATCTTCAAACTTCTTCTTAACAACATCTCTCGCCTACATTTTGACAGGACTCCGCCCCAAACAAGGTTAGTTCTACAAAACGTGACCAAACGTATGTCCATGTTCAGCAACTGAATGCGGTACTTGAATGTGTGTAGAACAAGAAGAAGAAGAAAATGGAGAGTTTCATCCCCTACAGAGACTCAGTCCTGACATGGCTCCTGAGGGAGAACTTGGGTATGTATACGTCCAAGTGCAAACATTTGATTTTAAAAACGTTAAGCTGTTTTATTTTGTGGGGGGAGATATGGTGGGCAAGAAAAGTACATACTTTTTGTTTTTTAGGTGGAAATTCTCGCACCGCTATGGTGGCTGCTCTCAGCCCTGCTGATATTAACTACGATGAAACCCTCAGTACACTCCGGTGAGAGAATCTCTCCTTAACACTTTTTCAAAGTGTAAATCACAGGTGTCAAACTCAAGGCCCGGGGGCCAGATCCAGCCCGCCAGGTCATTTTATGTGGCCCGCGAAAGCAAATCACGTGTGTCAACTTGCTAAAATCCGTACCGAAATGTCAAATTGTCAAATAACGTTGAGATTTTGCAAGAATTTTGTTACCCTGTTTAACACTCATTTGAACAGTAATTATTTGAGTCATTAATGATATTAATAAACAAACTATTCTAATTGACTGGACTGATTTCAAAACTAGTAATCTATTGCTTTGTTGTGTACAAGTAATAATATTGTGGTTCAACGACCCTCCGAGGGAAGATATAACTCCAAATTGGCCCGTGACTAAAATTAGTTTGACATCATTGGTCTAAATTATTGTGCCTATTGCCACGTTTGGCGGAATCCTCGCATCTCCAAAATCACTTCAGCGCCATCTTGCTTGAGTTAGCGTTTGCTTATGTACCAAAGTTTGACAATGATCGATTTTTAACGAAACAGCCATAGTCCAATGTATCGAACCAATTTTCACTCATTATTGTCTAAAAACATCCAGACTTTCATTCTTTAGGCGACGAAATGCCGCACGGCTCCCACGCAGAGTAAGCTGTGACACTTCTCAGGCAGTTCATGTGTTCCAAGGGTTTTTTTTTTAATGCCTTTTCCAGGTACGCCGACCGCGCCAAGCAGATTCGCTGCAACGCCGTCATCAACGAGGACCCGAACAACCGTCTGGTGCGAGAGTTGAAAGAGGAGGTGGCCCGCCTCAAAGACCTGCTGTACGCTCAGGGCCTGGGTGACATCATTGAGAGTGAGTGTCAGGACGGAAACGCGGTTATTTTTTCAACAAGCACACATTTACGGTCCCCACAAAGACCATTTCATCAAGATGGGGATGGTGTGTGGTGGGGGTGGGGGGGGCACATTAGCCAAATGACTCGACTGGAGTCATACTTAAGTCACTAATTTTACGACTTGGTTAGCTTAAACTTATGAAACACTCGACTTGATACATATTTGAATTTTAGGGCACATGTCTAAGCCCCCAGTCATTGTTTGAAGCAGTTAAGTCTTTACACGGGCTTCACATGTATTTTTTGAGGGGTGGGGGCACATTCGTCCTTTCAGGGACAGCGGGTACTACAGTGGACAGGTTATCATGTTATCAGGTTACAGGGTGCAAGAAAGGGTTAAGTTGCAACATTCTTGAAACTTGAAGATTAAGATTTGAGACTTGTGTGCCTCTCCCACGTATGTGTGTGTGTGTGTAGGGGGGATGGGATGAAAATGACGCTTGGAGTGTTAAGTGTTTTCCTCCTCTTTTGTCCTGTCAGCATATCGATGCGGCGCACCGGTCATCAGCAGTTTACAACGTGTGTATAACGCGAGCACGCCTGCGCTTTGCAACTGGAAAAAACAAAAACAAGATCCTCCACACCAGAGAGCAAAAAATAACAAGCCCCCAGATGGCAACAAAGGGAAAATGATACAAATTGGTCATTCTACAAATGATTTCAAAATGATCGATTTCGTACACGTCGGTTCATTCGGTTCCACCTGCACATTCTAATCACATCCAATTCACTACTTCTGCTTTTACAAAGAGCATTTTTTTTTTCCAGAGATGCCTTCATTCATCTCTCCACGATAATCAAAGTTATTGCAATGCACCTTTTGGCATAATGTACCATTTCGAATACCTTTAAAATCTAAATGAGGGTCAGCATGTTCGGAACAGCTCTCAGTGCGACGCAGTGCCGTCCTCAAATCACGTTTGAGCATTTACATCGTCTTTGTAAAGGCAAGATCTCGTATTGTATCTCATTCGATTGTGCACTTGGATTTCATGTTTGTGTCTGGTCATCAAGCTGAAGCTTCCTGCACATTATAGTGAAGCGTTGCCGACAAGAATGAGTGTCTATTTCCATGGGGGTTGGTTGTTTTGCATCTTCTGCGCGTGGAGAGCGATGCTTCGGAGCGTGCGCTGTCCAGGATTGAATAGCACGTAGCGTCAAACAGAAAAATGAGTCGTATGAATCCTCAGGCTGTGGTGACTTGCTTCATTGCTGTTTTCTTTCTCATACACACGCCAAGTACAGATGGGTGACAAATTATTGGAAACGAATGAATGAGTCAGTGGAGAAAGGCCCGTTTTTTTTTTTTCAGGTCGAGTTGCGTTGGTCTAAATCAGGGGAAATTTGGGGACAAAGCTGAAGATGATGTTTATTTGAAACAGTTCAAAGTTATCTTTTCCTTTAATTTGTCATTCCTTTGTAGTTCCGTGCAAATGGGAGTTTAAAAAAAAATAAGATCAATAAAAGCTTCTGGTCATTTCTGTCCTTTTGCAATGGCTTTGGTACGATCCATGATTCTATTTATTTGAGCTTTCTCTTCTTCTTTTCTATTCCTCCCCGTTTTCCCTCCCCTCGTTTGCTTCCTATTATCCGTGACTCTGCGTGCCCCCCTCCTCCCCCCATGTTTCTCCTCAACGATTGTCCTTTCCCACCTTCCGTCCGTTCGTCCGTCCATCTCTTTCTGACAGACCTGTGCGATTACAAGAACTTTGTGAATGATCGCCAGGCTGTCAATCAAAGGGGTGATCTCTCCACAGTGACCAACGCCATGACGGGCATGAGCCCCTCGCCGTCGCTGTCGGCCATGTCCAGTCGCGCCGCCTCCATCAGCAACCTGCACGATCGCATTTTCAGCCCGGCCAGCGAGGAGGCCATCGAGAGGCTCAAGGTAGGCCGGATGGAAGCAGAAAACGGGAGCGCTCTCGTGCTACCTTGACTAACAAATGCCCCTATTTAGCATTTTTTTTCCATAGTCGTGAGCCGTCACTTAGATTTTTGTGTGTGTGTGTGTGTGTGTGTTACACGCAAAAATGTAACTTGAAAGCAAGCTTCAGATATACCACAGCTATACTGAAGTGAATGTCATAAATTAGTTTCAAATGAAGTAAACTCTTTTGTGATCATAATTTGTCGTATATTGATCCCAAGTATGATTTCAACTATGAATATAGGCCATTCTAAACATTTTTGATGAGCATCGTTAAGTCATATTTTTAGCAGGGGGAGGTTACTCCGCATGATATGATTGAGTAATCTATTTGTTTCCCCCCCCCAATAGGAAACAGAGAAAATTATTGCAGAACTCAATGAAACTTGGGAAGAGAAACTACGGCGTACTGAGGCCATTCGCATGGAGAGGTTGGTCCATTTCTTCATTTTACAATGGATTTACGCTGTAGCACAATTCTGATGTTTGGTGCTCGAGTGGCACAAATGGGATACGTGTCATCAAAAATGTTGAAAACATATTCCTTCTGATTCATATTCCTTTTGAATCGCATCCAATACTCCATTAAGCATCTCCAGTTGGTCCAGAATGCTGCTGCTCGCATCTTGACTGGTACTCCTAAGAGGCAGCATATAACTCCTACTCTAGCATCCCTTCACTGGCTCCCTATATATTTAGAGTTCTTTTGAAGATCCTCCGCCCCTAAGCACCTGCCCGGCGCCTCAGGTCTGCGGACCAGACGTCATTAGAAGTACAGTCATACCTCGGTTTTCGACCATAATCTGTTCCAGAAGGCTGTTCGAAAACCGAAACCACTCTCTTTAAAAAAATATATATAGTTATTGAACACGTCTGTTCACCATGGAACGCCAAACGAGGAAGCGTCACTTCCTCGTGTAAGGAAGGCGAGAGGAGTCAAGTGACGCATTCAAGTTTGTTCGAGAACCGAAATTCAGTCGTCATCCGAGGCATAAATAAAAACTTGAAATTTTTGGTCGCGAACAGAGACGTTCGAAAACCGAGGTTTGACTGTGCCAAGAACTAAGCGGAGGCTCAGAGGGGACCGAGCTTTTTCCGTTGCTGGTCCCTCTCTTTGGAATGACCTCCCACTGAACATTCGGCAAGCACCCTCGCTGCTCATCTTTACAACTCGTCTCAAAACTCATTTGTATTCTTTGGCTTTTGAGTCAGCATGACTCAGACTTGATCTTAGTTTTACTGTTTTTCGTGCTTTCTACTGTCTTCGTTATTAATTTATTGTTTATTGTTGTATATGTGATGTTTGCTCCATGTACAGCACTTTGTATACAGCGGTGGTTGTTTTAAAGTGCTCTGTAAATACCGTTGAGTTGAGTTGAGCTGAGCTGACATCTTTGCACTAGCTGAGTCAACAAGTCACATGCAATTTGACACACTCGGTTTGAGCAAGTGGCAATCTACTTTATATCTTTGTGTGTTTGACAAATCCCCAAATCAGTATTTTGCAACGTAAATGAAACCAATTAACTGTGCAATTAAATACAGGGACCATCCAACAGCTAAAAATCGTACCGGGACTCACAATGGGACTGTGTTCCCCGCAGAGAGGCCTTACTGGCTGAGATGGGTGTTGCTATGAGAGAAGACGGAGGCACCGTTGGCGTTTTCTCCCCCAAAAAGGTAAAGTGTTTTATGATAGACTTACTGAGTCCAAATCTGATTGTAACTTTTTTTTTTCTTTGCCGCTTTAGACGCCTCATCTGGTCAACCTGAACGAGGACCCGCTGATGTCTGAATGTCTACTGTACTACATTAAAGACGGCATCACAAAGTAAGTTGCATTGTATTCTTTGTATTTTGAGATTCTCTCCGTGCCGCTTGACTTAAAGTGTCCTCTGCCTCGCTAGGGTTGGTCGTGAGGATGCCAAGGCGCGCCAGGACATCGTACTCAGCGGGCATTTTATCCGAGATGAACACTGCACCTTCAGTAGCACCACCGGCCCGCAGGGAGAAGGTGGCTGGATTTATTAACAGAATAAAATGTTGGCCATGAATGACCATGAATTCAATAACGGTATTCACGTGTCCACCAATAAAATTGTACGGCCATGACATATGTATAAGCCGAAAATTAGCATTTTGTGCTCACTTAAATCCATATTGTGGCCACATATCTGATTGAATTTGACTTTGTTTTTTATTCACACCAGCATGAAAAAAGAGGTGTTTTGGTCACACATTATAAATTCATACAATAAAAATGTCATGTCATTTCTATCATTCAACAGGTTGCGTAGTTCTGGAGCCGTGTGAGGACGCAGAGACGTATGTTAATGGGAAGCGAGTCACGTCGCCCACTGTGCTGCGCTCAGGTGTCACTCCCCCCCCCCAAAAATAAAAAAATAAAATAAAAAAATGAATTGATGCAAAATGATCCGCCATTCGAAAGGGGAAATTTTGACCAGGAAAATGTGCCCAATTTAGGCAACCGCATCATCATGGGCAAGAGTCACGTGTTCAGATTCAACGACCCCGAGCAGGCCCGGCTGGAGCGCGAGAGGACGCCGTGCGCTGAGACGCCGGTGGAGCCCGTCGACTGGGCCTTTGCTCAGAGGGAGCTGCTGGAGAAGCAAGGCATCGACATGAAGCAGGAGATGGAGCAGAGGTGCAAAAGACAAAAGCAAGAGATTTTTTTCAGATTATTTTTTTTTTAATACTTTGGCCGTTCCCGCCATTTCTATTCAGGTGTGACATGTATTGACCCGTTGCAGCCACGTCACATGGTCACGTGAGTGCACCATGACGGATGGCAAAAGTTAGAATCAAATTGGGCGGAAAACGGAGCCATTTACTGATTGTCTAAGTTATTTTTGCCCATATAGCCATGGAACCACCACTTCAATTGCTGCCTGCTGTGTTCAAATTTATAATCAAATCGCTGACTTTGACGTAACGCGCAAAAGGTGAATATTAGAGTATGTTAAAACTCCGACTGGCACCCAAAATCTCTGTTCGCCACCTGTGTTGGCTTACTTTTGGCGGTTGGTGAATATTGGCCAGAAAGTGTCGGTAATATAGAGCAAAAGCACCCGTCAACCGCCAAAATAAAGTAGAAGAAGAAATGGAAATGACATATAGCCCCCCCAAAATACAAGGCTATGAGGAATTTAATACTGGCAAATCTTTTTGCAGGCTTCAGGAGCTTGAGGATCAGTATCGTAAAGAAAGAGAAGAAGCCAGTATCTTGCTTGAGCAACAGAGGCTGGTAAGTACAAGTTTGATAAAGCTGTCAGTAGAACATACCGTTCTACCTTTTTTATCACTATGTCCACTTTTTTTTTTTTTTCTTTCTAGGATTACGAGAGTAAACTTGAGGCTCTCCAGAAGCAGGTGGACTCACGCTACCTGGAGTCACCCGAAGAAGAAGAGGAACCAGAGGAAGAAGGTGAAGTTAGCAGTCAAGCAAGAAGAAATAATTCAAAGCTTGTATCAAGTTATAATTTATGGTTTCCCTCTGCAGTGTCATGGAGCGCGCAGGAGACGGAGCTGGCTCTGTGGGCCTTCCGGAAATGGCGCTTCTACCAATTCACCTCGCTGCGGGATCTGCTTTGGGGCAACGCCATCTTCCTCAAGGAGGCCAACGCGATAAGTGTGGAGCTGAAGAAGAAGGTGGGGGCGGAAGATGCAAAAGAATCAGGACTTTACTGACTGATTGGCATGCGGGGGACAAAATCTCAATTGATCGGAAGCAAGGACAAATGCTCGTATATTATTGCATTACACATGACAATCACGTCCAAACTCAAGACTGAATCCTCACCTGAAATGATCCCGTTTTCCCCCTTTTTTTGAATTAAAACAAATATGTTAACATCTTTAGGTCCAGTTTCAATTCGTCCTTCTGACGGACACGCTGTACTCCCCACTGCCTCCCGACCTGCTGCCTGCCAGCGAGACCAAGGAGAGGGAGAGACGACCGTTCCCTCGGACCATCGTGGCCGTTGAAGTGCAGGACCAAAAGAACGGCGCCACGCATTACTGGACTCTGGAGAAGCTCAGGTATTTTTGGATTTGGCCTTGATTGGCGTCCTACTTTGTACAATGGAATTCCATTGATGCGGCAGCGACACCTGAATATGTATGGAAATTAGAACACCTTCATGAAGTCATAATTACACTAAATATTGTATTGTGTTCACTGTTTAATTACACATTAAAAGCAACCAAGACATATCCAGGACGTTTTTCACAGCTCTCTCTTTGTGGCCCCTGTAGGCAGAGGCTGGACCTGATGAGAGAAATGTACGATCGGGCCGCAGAGCTTCCGAGCAGCGCCGTGGAGGACTGTGACCACGCCCTCACCGGCGGAGACCCCTTCTATGACCGCTTCCCATGGTTCCGCCTGGTTGGCAGGTCAGTGGCTGTTCGGCAGAACATATAATGCAAGAGCAATTTTTAAAAACACTTTGAAAGACCGTAATCATAGATATAGGTGGTGGTGGGGAAGGGGAAGGGGGAGGAGGGGGGGGTTGACCCAGATTTAAAAGCATTTACACTTGGGGCTCACTTCATTTCTGTTGCCAGCTTATTCCATTTGCCTGCAGCGTAACAGCTAAATGCTGCCTCACCGGGTTGTTTTAACTCTGGGCTCCCTTAATTGACCCGAGTCTACACACCTGAGAGGTTTACAGGGTTTATATTAGCATTTAGCATGATACCATTAACATTTCTTTAAAGGGGAAGTGGAAAGAAACGCCATTCAAATCCCATTTCTATGCTTCTCCTCAGGGCATTTGTGTATCTGAGCAACCTGCTTTATCCTGTTGCGTTGGTCCATCGTGTGGCCATCGTGAGTGAGAAGGGCGAAGTGAAGGGCTTCCTCAGAGTGGCTGTGCAGGCCATTTCAGGTTAGAATTCAGGAGTTTATTGAAAAAGTGCATCCAGTACATAACCTTAACCTTGAGCATTGTCCTGTCTCTGTAGCGGATGAAGAAGCACCGGATTATGGCTCTGGTGTGAGGCAGTCAGGCATGGCCAAGATCTCCTTTGAAGATAAACAGTTTGAAAAGGTGATGGAGGTTTTTTTTGTTTTGTTTTCTTTTAGTTAGCGCATCAGAGAAAAAACAATCTGCAGATTAAATTCAAGTCGAAATAGTTTGGAGAACTTCTCTGCTCTCTGTGATTTAGCTGAATATTCATATGACTATATAGCTGCGCTCAGCTCTGCCCTTTATGAATCTTTTTTTTTTTTTTTTTTTTTTTAATTCATGCTTTTCTTTCTGTCTGGTTGTTTCACTCCTCCAGTTCCAGACCGAGTCGTGTTCACCAGTCGGTCTTTCCCATTCCAACACCTCCCAGGAGGAGCTCCGCATTGTGGAAGGAGAAGGTCAAAATGCAGAAGCGGGAATCTCTGCAGATGAAGTCAACAACAACACATGTGAAGGTGAGAGGAAGCGCAAAGCTTCACGTGGTGTTGGAGTCTTAAAACGCCTTTCAGTGCATCTGTTTTTTTTGTGTTTTTTTTTTTTTACTATTGTCCTACGTAGCTGCCCCCGAAACTCCACCCAGCCCCGTGAAGAGCTCGGGACTGGGTCTGGACCTTCCTTTGGAGCTCTCGCCAGAGAAGGCTTTGTCCCACCTGCAGATAGGCAGCACCTTCACCTTCAGAGTCACCGTCTTGCAGGCCTCCAGCATCTCGGCTGAGTACGCCGACATCTTCTGTCAGTTCAAGTGAGTGCACAAAACTACATTCAAGCCTGTCAAAGTTCCTTCCCATTCACGTGAATGTTCTGTGACACAAAATCCCATTTTTTAATTGAATTTTCAAGTATGTGAACCCTTTGGAAATACCCGGATATTTTGGATCAATTGGTCAGAAAATGTGATCTGATCCTCATCTAAGAGTCAAGAGTCCAATCATTGCGATGAGATTGGAAGTGTTGGTTAAAGCTGCCCTTTCCTTTAAAAATGTACACACCAGTTTTGAGGTTTCTATTCTCAAGAATTGGATGATGTGACCCACACCTTGCACAAAGACAAATGATTCAGATTTGGAAACTTGCATGACTCACAAAAATCGGAGTTTACAAAGCACGGATAGATGAAACCAATGTTGCGTTGTCTGGAAGGACGAATGAGCCCTCACTTTGGTTTCCCAGCTTCATCCACCGCCACGATGAAGCCTTTTCCACCGAGCCGCTGAAGAACACTGGCCGGGGGCCGCCACTTGGCTTTTACCATGTGCAAAATGTAAGAACTCAACAAGCTCATTCTCAGTGACAAAAAAAAAAAAACAAACAAACAAACTGATTTTTCCATGGACAGTAAGACCAGTGGTGATTTTCTTCCCTTAGATCTCAGTGGAGGTGACCAAGTCATTCGTGGAGTACATCAAGACCCAGCCCATCGTCTTTGAGGTGTTCGGTCACTATCAGAAGCAACCTTTCCCACCCCTTTGCAAGGATCTAATCAGGTCCGGATTTAGTGGGTCAGCATTTAGTATATTGAAAGAAAGTGCGTTTCCTCATTGGTGATTTTCTTACAGTCCATTGAGACCTTCCAGAAGGCAGTTCCCCAGAGTGATGCCTTTGTCCAAACCGGGTGAGCTGCACATCATTCTCTAACACACGGGTGTCAAAATCAAGGCCAGGGGGGCCAGATCTGGAGCGCTACATCATTTTATGTGGCCCGCGAAAGCAATTCAAGCATGTCAATTTCCATGATGCTCGCTAAAGTCTGAACCAAAATTTCGAATTGTCATATATCGGTGTCAAACTCATGTTTGTTGTGGGCCACATTTTAGTTACCGTTTCCCTTGGAGGGCCGTGATGACTGAAACTATATAGAGAATAATGTTTTATTCAACTATTGTTTCAGTAACTGTCATAAGGGGTTTAGTAACAAGAAAATGTTTACAGTATGTCACTGATTTAGTAGATATGAAAATTTGAAATTTTGGTACACATTTTAGCAAGTATCATGGAAGTTGTCATTTTTTATTTGCTTTCGCGGGCCAATTAAAATGATGTGACGGACTACATCTGGCCCCCGGGCCTTGAGTTTGACAGGTGTCATATATAATGTAATAATTGCAATGTTTGAGCAATCCATTCCTCTTGACTACTGATGTGAAAACTAGTTATCCATCTATTTGTTGTTCACTGTGTATGTAATATGTGGAGGTGGTTAAACATTTATGTGGTTTTACTAAATTCACAGTCATAACGACCCTCCAAGAGAAACCATAATTACAATGTGGCCCACGACAAAAATGAATTTGACACCACTGCTCTCACATCGTCGTAGGCCATATTAACAGATGTGGCAGTAAGTCACAAATGTGAGCACAGAGCAACTGCGTCTGACGCGGAAAGTCGCGCACACATTTACAGTTGGCGACTCAACAGTCGCACAACTGGCGATTGAGCCTGGCACACATAGCAACTCACTGCAAGAGAAGAACTGGTGTTGTGATCGTTTTGAGGTTCCATATCTGCTCTACTGTATTGTTTTTATTTTAATAGGACAAAGGGAGGAAATTGGGAAAAGAGAAGTGGTGAAATTTGAGAGGCTGTCCACCTGATTTGACTTGAGTCCCCCACTTCCTGCATAGTAGTTATTTTAGCCAATGTTCACAACGCTGCCCTAACATCTGCATTAAAATAGGACTAACTCCGTCCAGACTTCTGTCATTCCCATACACTCTTCATCCAGACGAGCAATTCATTTTAACTAATTTCCCAAGGCTTCCTCTCAACCCTGAAGTGCACGAGAGGTCGAGAATTTCGATGTACCAGTGTGTGCAAGTTGTGTCAAGTGTTAATAATTCATCAGATCAGTGCGGGGGATAATGTAGTTACCACGTACGTATGGTTAAATATATCCTGGTAGTGGAGGTTTTTGACCCGAACCAGCAGATAATCAATGTGCAGTGTATGAAACGCGTAAAAAGCATGGGCGCTATCAGCGGTGTGAAACCAGAGAAAACTTGTTTTTGCATCATAAAAGACTCAGGAAGGTTCGTATTATCATATCTGATGACTAATGAGTCACACGTGGATCTCCGTTCTGTTAACTAATGATTCACAACCACTGTGCATGTATCGGGTGTGCCAAGGGCGATTTTCCAGGATTACGTAAGTGGTTCAAAAATGATTTTTTTTTCTCAAATAATGTGTCCTTGGTCATTTGTCTATGCCAGCGGCATATCGCGACAGGCAGAAGAACAATTAAATACTGTTGACACAGAGATGGCATAAATACTCACACTCTGTACCTAAGTAGAAATAAAGATATTGCACTGTCAAACAGTGATGGTAAAAGTACTGATTTCATTCTTTGATTAAATGTCACTTACAAGTTCCATTTATTTACAAATCTCAGTGTTAACGTCTGGCAATTAGCATTCTTCTCGGCTAACCATGCTAACTTTGCGTTTGTGATAGACACTAAAATGTGTGTTGCTGTTTCACTAAACCGCTGCTGTGTTGCATTTTAGGTTATTTGTTTTGATGAACCAATGCTAAACGGTCGTAAAAAATCACCTTGTCTCAGCAACTATTTATTTATTTATTTACACGGACAAAAGTTGTTAGTTTTGAGGCTGGCACCAAATACAACATGAATCATTCTTGGAGCCAATAACATCAAACAATTGTCTTAAATAATAAGGCCATGGGTGGAGAATACATTGTTGCGTCATCGTAGTTAATGCTCTCCCACAGTCACTTTCTTCTACGTCGCTGCATTTACTGTATTTTCCGACTTGTAAGACCCTTAAGATACCCGATAATTCAACTTCAGTACAGTGTACCGACTTGTAGGTAGATAATGTCTCCATGTTGCATGTCTTCTCTGTTGCAGTGCCGGCCACCAAGCTCAGCACACTTACGCGCTCCCCCGCCGGACCTTGTCACTCCAAACATGACCTCATGGTCTTCTTTGAGATCTGTGAGCTGGAAGCCAGTGGAGAGTAAGTTTCAGCTCCATCTTATTCAGTCATGTGATACAAGTTATTATTAGTCTTCACATATTTTTATTTTCCTATTGGCGATGTATGATAATTGCGTCCATTGCTGTTGGATACCAGAATTTCTTTGGAGATCGTTGAAATCAAGTCTCCCGAAACTCCGGGGTGAGCGCGCTGTGGAGGGATGGGTCAGGTCATTCGTGGATGACGTAAAATGTGTAATAATAGATTTTATTCGTTTAATTATGATTGATTTTTATTTTGTTATCTTATTATTGGTAATTAATGTTTTGTGCAATTAATCAACAAATCATTTAATAAAAGAAATGATGAATGTGAATGCAAATTATTTTTATAATAAAATAATTGTCAATTTCAAGAGAACCCACACTGCCTGTTCTGAAGTCAAGACAATGTCCCACTACGCCATCGTTGTGACTCAAAATTGTTCATTCAACTAATATTCTTTCTAATTGACTATGAATCAATTAACAACAACTCTAAGCGATTATTTAATGAATGAGAAAATAGTGAAAAATACAGTTCATTTTTACATTTTAGTCGACTAATTTTTGAAGGAAAAAAATGGCTAAATTAATGCAAAAAAAGACTCAAACTGTTGATAATGTAAACACTTGGTAGGCCAGATTAAAAAATGTAGAAGGCTGCGTGTACTTCTACTTTATACATACTCTGTGTGAACTTTAACCCGAACGTTTACATGTGTTGGTTGTCTTCCTGTCCTTAGTTACATCCCAGCTGTTGTGGATCACCGAGGCGGGATGCCCTGCCATGGCACGTACCTCCTACATCAGGTTCGAACACATCAATATTATGATGACAGAAAGAGAAACGTTGATTTATTTATTTTTAATTTAAATCGTAAATGAAAACTATTGAAACGCTTTATAAGCCTCACCCCGCCCCCCCAGCTTTAACTTCAGTGACTCAACAAGGACGTTGCTTATATCCAGATGAGAGCCAGTGTTCTTGTTTCAAGCTGTCCATTTGTCACGATAAATGTACTTTCACGACAGCGCCATCGCCATTCTCATTAGCCTAATGGAAAGCCGCTATCTTAATGACAACATCAAATGGGGAATGCTATTGACAAGCTAAGGATTAGCTTGATTAAAGATTAGCATCGCGGTAGCAGCCATTTTAAACTGTCAAATAAATTGTGACTCAACAGAAGCAGCATTGACAAGTAGAAGATAAGTCGGTAGTGGCAGGCATATATTCTCCCTGCTTTGTGGAAATCATAAATTCAATCTTTGATGATTTTCGCTTCTACTTCTTGACATGGTCAATCAACCCCACCTGTGTCACACTACTGCCACCATTAGCCTGCCACACTCGTATTTGTCTATGTAATATGTACATTTTATTTTTTCCCTTGAGGAGCATAATGCTGAAAAATTCTGTAATTCTGCATTAAAACTAAGAATTTGGCTATTGGAAAGAGTGTGTTTCAGCATTATCAAGTTGCAACTTCCTGACCTTGCAGGGTATTCAGAGGAGAATCACAGTCACCATCGCTCATGAAAACGGGAACGACATTGAATGGAAAGAAGTGAAGGAACTGGTGATTGGTGAGTTTACAGAAAAAAAAGTAATCTCAAGGATTTTAAGTGATCTGCCCCCCACCCCACCCCAACAGCATCAATTGAAACATATTTGGTATTTATTCAAAACCAGGACGCATCAGAAACACCCCGGAGGCTGACGAGACCATCATAGACCCCAACATCCTCTCCCTGAACATTCTGTCTTCTGGATATTTCTGGCCAAAACATGACGACAAGTATGCATTTACTCACAAGTGAACCTATTTTGCATACCATAATACATTAATATGTTCTATACGCCAGTTTTCTGAAGCTGAGCCATGATTGGTTGTTACCTGAGCCCTGAGCAACTGTGATATCATTTTCAATTGACAGAAAACTGGCAAAATGGCCGCCCCGTGAGATGAACAAAAACAGGAAGATTTTACAACTTAACTCATATTCCACAAACGCAATTTTAATCAGAATGCCGTAGTGGGCCTGCATACAACATAATATTACTGTACAAAGAAAATTTGGAGTTTTTGTTATGTTACAGCCTTTTTCCAAAATTGAATTAACTGAAGTTTTCCCTCAAAAATTCTTCATACAACAACCATACTAACAACATGAAAAAACTATATTTGCAGTACCTTTCTAGCTACATCATAATGTAGCACAATTTGTAAAAAGAGATGCCTTCCGAATAGTTTTAGATGCACTGTACGCACAGGCGAGTCCTCTGTTTACAGCGGTCCCACCATGCAGCATGTCGAGGTTACGATCAGCGTGCAATGGGCTACTTTTCGCAGTAGTGTGTGATTGCGCCATATCAAAAGATAAGACAACATGGCAATATCTGCCTCTACTTTTTTTTTTCAAACTTATAATGAATGCTTCTATGATATACTTGCATGGATCTAATTTCCCGCCTTTAACCTTTCATTACCTGTTTCTTTCTTCCCGACTGGCAGCGTCTCCTTGGGAGTTGATCATAGGTATTTTGTGATCAGTATAACTGATTGCTTACCGTTTCTTCCACGTGGCGAACTCATTCCCTCCTTCAAAAACATTTACGGCGAATCCTAACAGTGATTTTTCATATGTCAGAACCTTCTACCGGTTCGAGGCAGCGTGGGACAGCTCCATGCACAACTCCCTGCTCCTGAATAGAGTTACGCCATACGGAGAGAAGATCTACATCACCCTCTCAGCCTATTTGGAGGTAGAGTTTTATCACCCACCACCCTAATGAGGGCAGATGCTCTAGGACATAGGTGTCAAACTCAGGTCCTGGAGGGCCAATGCCCTGCATGTTTTCCGACTCTCCCTGTTGCAACACACCTGATTCAAATGAACAGGTTCATTGTGAGGCTTCCGCAGAGCTTGCTGATGATCTGATCATTTGAATCAGGTGTGTTGCAACAGGGAGACTTGGAAAACATGCAGGGCATTGGCCCTCCAGGACCTGAGTTTGACACCTATGCTCTAGGAAATGTTTTTGAATTGTGTTGTGTGTCTCTAAACCAGATGGAGAACTGCACTCAGCCTACCGTTATCACCAAAGATTTCTGCATGGTGTTCTACTCCCGCGACACCAAACTTCCCGCGTCTCGTTCCATCCGAAACCTCTTCAGTACAGGCTGCCTCAGGCCTTCAGAGAGGTTGAGAATTTTCACAGTTGTCTGACTGACATCTTTTCAATTGGTTTTAATTGCGTGCACTGTGTAATCACTCCCCTCTCAGTAACCGTGTCACCGGAGTCTACGAGGTGACGCTCTGCTACGTGGCTGACAACGGGAGTCCTGGTAAGAGCTTGTGCGACTCAGCCGCAAATCACAAGTGATTGTGCTTTTGAATTTGATTTGAAAGCATTCTGAGTTTTTTTGGGTGTTTGTTTTCTTCAGGAATGCAACGGCGTCGCAGGCGAGTGCTGGACACCTCGGTGGCGTACGTCCGAGGGGAGGAGAACCTGGCTGGGTGGAGGCCTCGCAGTGACAGCCTCATTTTGGACCACCAGTGGGAGCTGGAGAAGCTCAGCTTGCTTCAAGCGGTGAGTTAAGCGGGGTACACATATCCCAACAATTGGGGGAAAAAAGTCAGCAATGGCTCAGTTGTTTGATGTCACTGAAAAATAATCCCGAATGCTTTTCCTTCCTGTTCATTTTTCTTTAGATAAAATGATGTACCCTATTTATCTTCAAATCATTTTAAAGTTAGTAGCCACTGGTCGTGTCATCAATATGCTATTCATTTGCAGTCTGTACCACATCAAGATGTAGATACATATTTATTTGTTGCTAGTCACATTTTGGGAAAATGGTTAAATACAGCGACAAAGTGGTGAAATTGACTACACTGAGTAGCTAGCTCCTTCAGCATTGCCCATGGTCGCCGTGGTAATGGAAACCAATTCAGCATGTGTATTAGATTGATCCTTTGTGGAGATTGTATTGAAGAACGCCACAGGGCTTTTACAATGACTGGGAACTTTTGTGAAATGTGAAAAAAAAAATTGCATGATTTTGTTTTGACTTAATGTAACTACTGAAGTCAAGGTTTTATTGCGTGTGCCACTTGCTATATATTCCAATTTTACCACAACACAAATACATAAAAAACATAGTGTGAGTTCATAAATAAGTAAATTTGATCAAAATCGAGAGTTTATAGGTAAAATAACAGAGGGTCGAGAATCCAACCTTGTGGAATGCCCAATATTGTCGATTCACTTTATCATTGTGGATCCTCTAATTAATACAAGTGCATTTGGTGTAAATTTTAAATGACAGCTTAAATGTAGGTTGATCACAGATCAAGTAGTATGGAATCCTACAATCTTCATGTATTAAGCCAAAATTATGTGTGAATGTAAATGCATTGCGCAACCCCACCTATGTTTTATGCACGTCTACTACGTTATACGAAGGTGGAGAAGACCCGGCATTACCTACTACTGAGGGAGAAGCTGGAGGCCACCCTGCTGGCTGGCCAGGATGCTCTCTACAAGGGCAGCGAAATCAACGACTTTGCCAAGAGTCCAGTTCTAAGCCAGAGTCCTGCAAGCAGCCCGGCACTGGACAGCCCCAACCAGAGGCAGAGGGAGCTGGCTGCCAAGGTGAGTCCTCCTCAACTCAAGCAATCATTCTATTTTTTGGACATTTAATAGTATATATTTTTTCTTTCCAGTGTCTGCGTCTACTGATGCACACCTTCAACAGGGACTACAGCCAGGTGAGCAGCAGTGCCAGTGAGAGCAAGGTGAGCCCCTGCCCAAACCCTTTAATCCGGCCCGTAATCCCCTCAGAAACCTTGAGTGACCAAGACCTGCTCTCCATTCTATTTGATTTATTTTTGTATTTTTTTTTTAATCATCTCTTATCTTTTATTTTTTTCTCACCTTTGTCACCACGCTCTATTTCTATTATTAGACGATCCTGCATTGGATCTTTACAGAGCATCATAAAATATTCCGTTAATTTGATTCAAATGTTTTTCGGATTTCTCTTATCTTTATCAGGAATTAAAAATGATTTTCCCATTAAAAACATTTTTTTTTTTGGGATGGACCATGTGTGACAAGTAGTCGCATTTTAAAACTTCTAAGAAGAACATCTACTCTTGATTGGCTAGCTATGTAGGGGGGCGATCCAGAGCCACTTTTAATCAACAGTACACTATCATGCAACACCCACATCTTCTGCAATCATGCCAAAGCCAAATTGTAAGGAACGCTGCATAATTTCATTGAATGCAGAGGTTAGCGCCAGCTAACACTGAAAAGTAGCACAATTTTTTAAACGTGTTTTTTAGAAGCAAACACGTGGCTTCGCTTTAGCTCAGTCTGCTTAGCTCAATGCTAACAAACAATGCAAAACGCCATAGATGGGCTAACGAATGGCATTGTTGTGGCCATGTTATAACCCTTTCGGCAACGAATATCTGAACTCAAACAGTGCAGGAGAACATGTAGATGGAAAAAAGCAATACTCACACATATTCTTTATCCTCTGTGATGAAGTTTTACTGTGATTGACTGATGAGTTTTGACTGGCTCCATGTACTGTATATCCATATGTGTGTGTGTATACTGACCCCTAGTGGCCAAGTCACACATAGCAAAATGAGCAGCACAATGCCCATTGAATTAAACACACTTAAAAAAAATCCACAAAAACTATAATTCCCTACGTTATAGTTCATGATGTTAATAAAAGCATGTGAGACATTTTATAACACTGCCAAAGTGTTTCAAATTGTGGAAAAATGCATAATGTGTCTTCTTTAAAGTCTTTTGTTGTTTATTAGCATACACTAGCGATGATAATGGCTTTTCAACTTTAGCCTGACCTCCATCGTAACACATCATTTTAATCACTCCTTGAATCTGCAAGGACGTGCTTCCTACTAACCTTCCATGTTACTCCTCCTGCATGGCCATTTTAACACCACACAAGGGGCCCTTTAGACAAGCCAGATTGTATCATTTCCGCAAATTGACCAATTCCGGAATGCTGGAGTGTGTGTTACATGTGTGTTTTGTGGATGTGCCGCGTCGTTCCACGTGTGCGAGTATCTCCATGCGTGTCTGTGTGTTTCTGAAGCTCTCCGAGATATCAGCGTCGCTCATGAGGGAGGCGTCCGTGTCCACGCTGAGCACGCTCACGCCGTCCTCCACCTGCCCTTCGCTGATTGAGGGACACTACGACATCAGGTGTGGGACTTTTAACAAACACACCATTACATCCATTTATATTGTCACCTTAAAAAAACAAACAAAAAAAATCTCAAAATATGGCAAACCGAACTAAATAGTGCCGGTTATATTTATTATTATAATAATTTTGTATCAGAGGTAGAATTGAATACTCTGTTCAACAAAAGGTTTTTAATTTTTGCATGAGGAAACATTTAAGGCCCACATATAATAACGTAACTCTAATTTAATATAGAAACACCAAATACATAATAGCAATCACCATCAACATCTGGAACCTTTCTAGCAATTCCCTTTTTTATGCTCAGGCACAAGCAGTAACGGATTTGCTTTGGCACTATCGGGTGGCATCTTGGTGTCAAGGAAGTATCTTGTCATTTCTGTGTTATAGACACACCGAGCCTGGTTCCGGAGCGTCCACCCCTGATCTGGACCCTTTCAGCCCGGTGGACAGAAAGAAAGCTCTCAAAGGCTGCAGCTTTGTTCCGGACATACAGGAAATTCGAGTCAGGTCGGGATAATTGCACTCACACACTTGTTGGGACTTTAACCAGGCTTCAGTTAATATGTATGTACATATGTGACATATAATGTGACAAAAAAAAACATTGAGATGCCTTTAATGAACAGTTTTGATCTGATCAACAAGAGAGGGAAAAAAGGCCAAAATGCTGAGGTTCCTGTTGGTCAGCTAGCTGGCCCTGTGAGGATACAGTGAAACTCCTCTACAACAAAACCTGCATGGGCGAAAATACCCCCTAGTGTGAAAAAATGTTCACGCATGGAAGCCATTCCCACTTTTCTGCTCCCCCTACAACGAAAAGTCCCCCTGTTCCGTTATATGAAATCTTTTTCTCTGCTCGTGCCTCGCAACGAGATTCACTGCAACGAAAACAAGCCTTCCGCAAAAGTGTAATCCAAACTCAGCATGCCACAGCAACCACCACACTGGTTTACACATGCGCAGTAGTGCAGGAAGTATTTTGTTTCAGATGCAGCAAGAACATTGCATTGCTAAAATGGCGACAAAACGCACCTTTGCATACCAAGGAGTTAAGAAAAGAAAAACTTTCACGCTTGAAGACAGGATAAAGGTAATAAAAATGAAAGATGGAGGAAGCAAAATAAAAGACATTATGCAAAAAATTGACGCAAGTGAAAATAAATGCTCATCGTAAATTTCACAATTTCTTTCCCTTTTTTTCTTTCTACACTGGCTATATGAAGTGTCAAATAAGTGTATGCTCATACTTATGTACTATTGGAATAAAAATAAAAAGTACACATCTGTTTTTTGTGTGTGTATGTGTTTACGTCTGAGATAAAATTTGCTAGAGTGAAAAGTCCCCTGTTGTGAAAAATGTCTTGCTGCAAACAGGATTTCGTTGTAGAGGAGTTTCACTGTAATATTAAAAATTTGAAAAATCGGATTGGTTACAAAAGCAGTCCCGTTACTAATAGTTCACGTTGCATGGGTCCCCATTACTGATTCTGAAGGCTCTGGACAGATTAGATTCACATAGCAACAAACAGAGGCTGAGATCTAATTTGACAACAAATTCTAACATCCACGTACTGGAAGCAGTGCAGCCCAGAGAAAGACAATATGAAATTAATAGACTTAAGGGAATCATGTAATACAATTTCATGGAACAACTATTAGAATTTAGGATGTGGGTTCATGTTTCTGACATTATTTTGTGATTATGTACAGCCCAATCGTGTCCAAGAAGGGTTACCTCCACTTTCTGGAGCCCCACGCCAGCGGTTGGGTGAAACGCTACGTGGTGGTGCGCCGGCCCTACGTTTACCTATACCGCAGCGAGAGGGACAGCGTGGAGCGAGCCGTCATCAACCTATCGTCTGCCAAGGTGGAATACAGCGAAGACAAGCAGACCTTGCTGCGGGTACGAGCCAAAAGCATCGCAAGTGTTTTCCCTGGGAAATGAGTGTCGGGAGTGACTTGTACTTTCTTTTCTTTTTTTCTCCTGTCTGCAGACTCCAAACACTTTTGCAGTGTGCACCGAGCATCGTGGGATACTACTCCAAGCCAACAATGACAAAGAAATGCATGACTGGCTTTATGCTTTCAATCCTCTGTTGGCGGGTACCATCAGGTGAGTGTTGGCAGTCGCCATCAAGTAGATACCATAGGCCAGCGGTCGGCAACCTTTGACACCGAAAGAGCCATTTGAATCTGGTTTCCACGTGGGAGCCGCACATCTAAAATGAAAAAAAAAACCTTCTACTACTTTACCGCAGCATGTTTCTTATGAAATCCACGTGCTACAGAGAAAATTACATTTATTCATTTAATGAACACATTTTGACCGTCGACCGGCGCGCCGTACCACCGCCCCGCCCGTGCCACCGTCACGCCCGCCCCACGCCTCTCCCGCTGCCGACGTCGAACGCCGCCGCCGTCGCCTCCGCCGTCCTCCTCCGCCCGGGCTCGAGGCCGGGCACGCGCTGGTGCGCCGCGCCGCCGCCACGGGTCGGGCGCGGGGCCGGGCGCTGGTGGTCGTGGCGGGGTAGAGGAGACGACCGGTCGTCGACGGCGCGCCGTACCACCACCCCGCCCGTCCCACCGTCACGCCCGCCCCACGCCTCTCCCGCGCCGACGTCGAACGCCGCCGCCGCCGCCTCCGCCGTCCTCCTCCGCCCGTTCGGCACCTCTCACTCCGGGCTCGGGGGCCGGGCACGCGCCGGGTGCGCGCGTCGTTTCAGCGGGTATACCAGCTTCCGCAGTGTGGCGTCTATTTTGAGCGACGAAAAATAATATCAAATAATTTAATTAATATTTTAATATTTCAAGATCACAATAATCTTCAAATTTAGAACTAAAATAATATAAAAACTAACACAAATAAAACACACTTCAATTAAATACAAAAAAAAAAAAAATAGTAATTTATTTTCCTAAGCCAATCAGAGCCGCATTATAAGGATGAAAGAGCCGCATGAGGCTCCGGAGCCGCGGGTTGCCGACTGCTGCCATAGGCCGTATTCCTGTTTAATTTTATACATGGGTCCTTGAGACTTTTGTTGTCCGTTCTGCCGTGATTGACGTGTCCACCTCATTTTGTGTTGATAAGAGAAAATGGATGAAATGGAACTGGTTGCTTAAAACCCCAAACTTTTTTGAGACATGCCCACCACATTTCGTGCTGATCAGCCGAATCCAGGTCTGGGGATCTTTTTTTTCAACAATGGGCCATTTTATGACAGCTAAATGATCATCCAACTTTAACTTGATGCAGCAGTCACATTAAATAGTTTCACAATTCAGCATTGTCCATCTGTCTAGGATAAGTGCTTGCGATCGGCTCTCATTTAGACAAAGTCCCTGATAGGAAGTCTTGGAACCCGCCCGAACCAAAATGATCGGCTTCCTCTTCACATGAGCACCATGAGCCAGAATTCTGGCTGAGCATCACATCCTGACCTGATAACTCAATCCAATGTACTTTTTTTATTATTATTTTTTTATTTTTTATTTTTACTGTTCCCGCAGGTCTAAACTGTCTAGAAGAAAGTCGGTCCATTCGGCACCGGTGGCCCAGAGGATGTGAGCCTCTTCACAGGCATCTAAACACCACCATCTCTCTTACCTTACATAACCCACTGAAATAACCTTCTAAATATACTGTATCTAACATGCTATCACTGTTACAAAGCTGCATGTTGACAACACCCTGTACAGCAGAGTCATACACATGCAGGTGGCCATCCTTTGTGTTTCCAAACTGGCTAATACGCAAAGTGTGTTCTTTTTGTACACAGTGACACCCGGTGGCGGGGAGGTTCCTCTGCATGATGATCGTGCTAGTTTGTGTAGTCTATTGCCTTGTACACGTTTCGCTTCGAAGGTGTCACAGTACATTTAATACTAGTTCAGCTATCATGTGGCTTTGGAAAAATGGAAAGCCGTTTGAGCATTTATTCAATATCCTTGATCTGTGTACTAGTACGCTCCGGGTTGAGAGAGCGCTATAGAAATAATGATGTATTGCATTGTCATACAGCACACTAGGAGAACAACTGTGTCTTAGTCGTACCAATTTTTAAATGAATTTATTTATTTATTTATTTTGTTACTAGTGCCGCTTTTTGCCTTTTGGTGGTATCAAAGATCCTGATTAAGTGAACCAATTTCAGCATTTATTCAATATCTTTGATAGTCATGTTAATGTCCATAGGCTTGTAGTCTTAGCACGATTTAGCATGGCGCTTTTGGCCTAATCGTATGCCATTAAACCTTCCTAATAGACTCCTGTCCTTCACTAGTAGCACTTCTAGGTCCAACTAGCCTTCATGTGTCACATACTAGTAGCCTTGTGAGCCCTACTAATAGCACCAATCCTAACTAGGAGTGTTGCCTCACTACTGGTAACTTGTACTTGTCGTACTAGGATGTTCGAGTTGTCCTACTGGTGTGCGGGAATGTCATGCAGTACTGGGAAACAATTTAACTCGTAAAACACATTCGATGTACTTGTGCACTTACCATAAATTCTGCATTTTTTTCCCAACCGAAGGTCACCCAAGGCTATTAAGTGACACCAGTAGAGGAAGAAATGTTCCTAGTACGCCGTTCTAATAGTGATCTGTACCACTACTACTAGTGACATTGTGAATTACATGTACACTAGTTTATATTTAGCGCTTCAGTAATAGTACTAGTAGGGCACAGATGTCAACAGTGCACAGTTTTGCCTCACCAGTAACATGAAGTTGGCCTACTATGATGCCAAAGAAATGTAGTGGAAAAAAACAGTACTACTTAGACACAGTCGTTCGACGACTGGGCGGAATTGTCTTACGGGTGATGACGAAGAATGTACTAGTACGTGGCCCTTTGTATAGAGATCAATCCGATAAATGCTCAAACATCTTTCCAGGTTCGGTGTAAAGTAGGACCAAAGGGTCAAACGTTCTCCCATTATTTTATATTTTCCTCAGAAAATCACATAATACCCTGGCCTTTGAGAAAAAAAAAAAGATCATCCCTGGTATGTAGAATCACAAAGTAATGTTATTGATTGTCGCATTATGTTTTTCATTATTTGTGATGGAACTACAGAACAATTTTGCTGCACGGCACTTTATCGTCCTTGTTAAGTTGTTGCATTACCAAAGTGTTTTCTTTATTGTTTGTGCATAATTTACACTTGTCTCACCAAATTATATCGCATCAAGATGACAAAGGGTACACACATACCGATAATCTGTCTGATTATCGGATGCCGCTAAAGGATTATCCTGAGCAGTTATCCTGTGGTGTGGGTTGCCTTAATCGTGATTTGTCCTCCCCTATCTACTTGGGAAAACAGTCGGGAGCCATCAAGGTAAATGTTAAACCTGTTCAGTATTTACGATGGGGTATCGTGTGTGTGCGCTCAATGCTGAGTAGGGCCAACGACCAGACTCTGATGTGATGCAGAATGATGCTCAGTTGAGTACACACATACCCATCGTTTGGCCGATTTTGAGCCGTATTTCACTCCTTCTGATCAAAGTCAGCAAAGTTCTGATTATCGCTAACATCAAAAGATGATCGAGTGTGGTGTCGTGTTGCTCAGGAAAACTGTCAGGCTGGCCTTTGTAAGTCCTGATCCTGTTCAACATTCACGATGGCAAATCCGTGCCGTATGTGTGTGGTCAACACTGAGTTGGGCCGAGCCACGGTCTTGGCGATTATGACATGAAATGGAATGATAATCAGTGAAGCAGGATACACGCATACCGATAATTGGGGAGAATTTGAACATTTTCCCTCTTAATCAGAATCAGCAAAATTCAGATTATTGGATGTCTCTAAAATATTATCCTGAGTGATTATCTGTGGTGTTGGTGTGTGTTCGGAGTGATTTTTCTTCCTACATCTGCTCGGAAGAAGTAAATATCAAACTTGGTTAAGATTTACAACAGTGATTGTCGGACGTTTCATGCTGTACTGTATATGGTGTTATGTATTGGTCATCTGGAGCACACCGCACATTCTGAGATCACAAGTGGCAATTTTTGTTCTCATCATGTGCCTTTTTAAAATCGACAACGATTTCAGTCGATAATCGGCATTTCCTAGTCTTGTTGTACCACAGATGACCAATACATCCGACAACCGGGGCCCTTCTAACTCTGACTGGAAGGGAGGAAAAATTATGTAATTCGGCCTGATTATCGGTATGTGTGTAACCCGGCTCATTACGTTAAACATTTCTTTTTATTTAAAAAAAATTTGGGTCATGTCAATTCTATCCATTCTGTCTTTAAAGGTCAAGCGTGAAGTAAACTTGGCAAACCATCTTTTGAGTTTTTGCTTCGGGCTAAAACTATTTCAAGCATACTTAAAATTTTTTTTTTTAACGCAACCATCCTGAGCACCGCTATTCTTGTTTTAAGGTGACATCACACTTGTGGGTTCGGCGCTCGTCGGGAAAACGATTACTTTGTCAAATTTACAAAATAGGATTTATTTCATGTGGCATTTTTTTAAAGTTACTTCACTGCTGACCTTTAAGAGCTGCTTTGTCATATCGTCACCGTGGTAAAATGCAAAAAATTGACTTTTAATGCAGGAGCCTGTCATAATGGGAATTTTGGAGAATATCTTACAAAAACGAGATCCAGTTGGTAGGTTGTTAATGAATTTTGTGAGAATAAGACATCATAACCTTTGAATTTCTGCCAAGCTGCGCATTTAAATGTTAAAACCTAGAAAAAATGTTGCACAAAACAAAATTGAGCATGAGATACGTAGCACTGTGTGTTTTCTGTTTGTTTTGCTTTATGTTGCCCAGTCCAGAATTAATCTTTATTTTTTGTTCCAATTCCCCCCCCCCAAAAAAATTTGGTGATTATGAAGAGGAAAGTTCCACACAGAAGCTCATGCCTCCCCTTTTCTCCACCTCCTCTTGTTCAGCTTGTTTATAGGCTAAAAGTGAATACTATTCATTTTTGACATATACGAGTGAATATACTCATATCGTCGTATGTTGTGCTAGCCTGTGATGTCCATGGTGTCCCTCAGTATCACTTGTAAGCCCAAATCCGACTGTTTGCATGGCCTTTTATGGAATTGTTTGTAGTTGGTTTTAATGCCGGTTTTTGCCAACCTTTATTGAGCCAAAGCACAAAAGTTTGCACCAAACAAAAAGGCCATAAAAAGTATATTGTTGCTTCTTGGGCGGAATCTTCGCATCACCAAAAAACAAAATCAAAAAAGAATGAGCTGACTGAACAGTTGACTAGGCGGAAATGACTTACCTTTGTGGCTGACTTGTTCCTTCTGCACCGATGCATTACAGCGATCCATTTTTACCAAAAACGGCTTGATCAAATGTATCTCACCTGAGTGTTTTCACTCATTATTCTCATAAAAAAAACACACACACACAAAAAAACATCCAGTGTAATGCCTCCGCGGAGTGAGGGAAGAGCCGCAGCTTTGCGGCACACCTCAGTCAGTTCAACAGAGTTAATCGATTTTGCACCTTCTGCCATCCAGTGGAAGAGCATTCAATTGTTCCGTCTGTCACTAAACGTCACTGGCATCGATAGACAAGAAGAGATCCATTGTTTGTACACTAAAATAAATAAATCTGAATTTCCAGGGCAAATAAAGTGACATTGGACCATTTCCCAGGTCACATTGTCAGGAATAACTGGTCTGCGCCAGACTGAGATAACACCCCTCCCGCCCTTCAAACCCCCCACGCTATTTTAATCAGGAAAATGAAAAAGAAAGGTTTGTTGAAGACATGGTCTGCCAACCATTTGGTCTTTTGTTTTGCATGCTCCAGGCCAGCCAACCTGTTTAGCCATGCAGCCTGATAGGGAAAACCTGGAACGACGATTTGAATAGCACTTCCCAACAATGTGATTTCCTGCATGTTTTGGGGTCATCTCAGTCTCTTCTTTCTTTCGGGCAAAATGTTAATTGTGACCATATGAAAATGAGATTCAGTGGAATCCTGCACATGTGCATTAGGCTGAATTGCAATTCTGGCCAACAGTATTTCCAGTCTATTTCTACGTTTCAACTGACGCGCGTCGCATAGTAACAACACAAGTAAACAATAAATTACATACAGCAGCGTTTCGTTGGTTTGGGCAGACAAGCTGGGCAACACTCTCTTCAAAGAACTTTAATTGACACCCCCCCCCCCAAGAAATCTCAGTTGTGTCACTTCAACCATCCAGTTTAAATCTTCTAGAAATTGTACCGAGGCTTGTATTCAAGGGATTATTATCTTTTAGTGCATTCGTTTAACAAAGCGCCCCTTAGTGACCTCATTTGGGGACATTGTCTACATTTGTGTGCACTGTGAGCTCTGCTTCATGTCGGGCTGCTTTTTTAGCGTTGGATCCCAGCATGCGGGTCCCACATTTCGTCCTCCGCTCTCCACTCCTCTTTCTCCTCCTGCCTGTAAAAGTTCAGCTGTAAAGTTTAGTCACTACCCACTCTTTGTAATGGACTCTCCCTTCTGGCTCTTTCTTGTATATAAATGATGATCCGCAGTGTGCCCGAGTTCTTTTCTGTCCACTGTACGCCACCACGAATGAGAATATCCATTTTCAAAAGCAGTCTTGCAGGGTGATCGTTTTTTGCACTTTTGTCCCCGTCTTCATCTCACTTTTATCTTCTTTGTTCTTCTCGTAGCTTGTCAAGAGATAAAAAAAAAAACGTAATCTGAATAAACGAGTGATCAAATGTATGCTCACATCGTCATATTGTCGTTGTTTTCAATTTAAAATGGAGTGTCTGCTAACTTCGGTGGAAGTTTTGAAGTATAACTGCTCAAAGTATTTCCTTAAATTTCATGATACATATGTGACTTTGATCATTATTGTTCTTGTGGGTATCCATTTGAACACATAAATAATTACCAGAATCGTAATTGCCCAATTTGCATTATTTGCGGTTGCATTGTGCATCCACTAGATGGCGCTATGCCGAAAGGAATACAAAACAATACAAAACAGCTTTATTTATACAGTATAGAACTTTCATAACTGCTGCGGCTGTAACAAAGCGCTTTAAAGAACATTTAAAATACTATATATATATATATACTGTATATGTGTGTATACACACACACATACAGTTATAGCGCTGTTTTCGACCATAATCCGTATTTGGGTTTACTCAGTTTGATCCAAAACCGGTTTTCAGTCGTAATCTGAGGCGTAAAAATCTAGAATTTTCTGGTCGAAATCTGATTTGGTCGATAACAGAGACGTTCAGAGACTGTATATATGTGTGTGTGTGTGTGTGTGTATAAATATATATATATATGTATATATATATATGTATATATATGTGTGTGTATATAATATAAATAAGGCACTTCAAATTATAAGACGCACTGTCAGCTTTTGAGAAAATTGAATGCTTTTAAGTGTGCCTTGTAGTGCGGAAAATATGGTACAGTAATTGTTTAGCTGTGGTGTCATCATCTAATTGTTTAGTTGTGTGTGAGTCACTTGTTTATATTGATGTCCTGTTCAATACAACCAACTAGGCTTAGGGAAGATCCAGAACCACTTTCAAGCTCTTGCATACATCGACTTGGTCTATACCTCCATGTGCAGGTCACTCTACCCGTCCTTCCTCTTGAATTATGGACAAGTGCCCGGCCCCCCCAACTGAGCTTTAGGTCCAGTAGACTCATCTTCAGTGGTTTTCGGTTTATTAAGTGACCAATGAGCACAACGGCAGATTCTGGATTTCCTTTAGGAGTCAGCACATTTTTTTTCAACTTTTCTCCATCCACGACTTAACGGTGAGTGTTGTTCCGATCATCCTGGTAAGATGTTGATTTTCAAATGAGGGCAATGTTTTCTTGTTGGGCGGATACCACTTCAGTGAGATCCTAAAATGCATATCAATGGTTTCATGTTTGATGAAAAAAAAAAGTACATAAATAATGTAATGTAATAAATAATGACAGCTGTGTTGTATTTCATCGTTCAGTGGAGAGCAGTCATTTCAGGGAAAAACAAATTCCGAAGCACCGCCTCCTCATGTCTGAATTAATGGCATTTAAATGCATACATTGTTCACTAGCAAATTAATTTATGATTACTTTTTTTTTTAATATATACTGGTTACAAACTTTCAAGGGGAAATTTGACAAAGTAAAAAAAATGTCAGTCTCATATGTCACCATAACGGAGGGAAAATAAAAGCATCGGAAATGTGTTTCCACAAATTTATTGATCATATTATGAAGGTAATGCAAATTTTGCTCATTAAAACACACTTCAACAAAATATCAGTTAAAATGAGAAAAAAAGATCATTCTTGAAATGTACCTCGATGTGGGAAATGGCAATTAATGTAAAGAATCTTTATATATGCATATATATTGCATTTGCCGTATCCAGGTATGACTGTCATTTGACATTTGTCTTAATTTGTTGAATTGCCCTTTGAATGATTCGAACCAGTATAATAAATAAACAAAACAATGCAACGTGAAATGAATTTGTGATCAATGCAATGCCAATTCATTTTGCATTCAAATTCAGTTTAGTTAGTTTTGCACCAACAAGTATGAAAATGTTGCATCCATATTCCTAATTTTTAACAGAAAAAAGGACATTTGGGCGAATTAAAAAAAAAGTTGATGCATGGTTGTTATTGGACAAAGGCCGTATATGATAAGTGACAAAAAGGTGTTTGTATTACTAGTATATTTCATGCACCATTTAACAGTGCTTAGTGGGTTCAGGTGATCTTGGGCAAGGCTCCAGGACACTGTTGAGGTTACCTGAAGCACAAGATCACATTTCCACTGAGTCTCACAAGCTTTCTCCTACATGCCGAGAAGCTTCACATTTCACCGCCATTGTTCTTTTCATTAAGTATGTGTGTGTGTGTGTGTGTGTGAGTGTGAGTGAGAGAGACGGAGGGACTTGATTACTCAGAGATGTGCCATGTCAGGTCCAACTCCTGCTCATTTTATCTTCTTCCTGTTCTTTCAGATTCGGCCAGCTGCTGCTGCTTCTTGAGAACTTTTTCAATCAACATGGAGAGCAGCAAGGTGTTCACTGGTCAAGTCCCGTTATTCAAATTTTGTATGCAGATGAGAGAAAAGTATTAGGTTACATATTGTGAATGATGAGCCACCGACTCAGGTGGCCTGAAAGGAAAAAAAAAGTGGAATTACGAATTGAATGTATGAGTAGTCTTAAATCCATCAAATCTATAAGGATGTCGTGGCATCCAGGCAAAAGTCCTGCTCAGTTCAGAGTGTTCCATGAACCTCCGAACCAGTCGTGACACGTAACTGACACACGCAAACACCTAATTCGTAAACAAACGCGGTGCGGTTCAAGTAGCAGACTAGCTAGCCGTGCGTTGACGTGCCAACAAACCAGTTGAGAATCACTGATTTCAAGTCTTCAATTAACCTACCCAAGCATGTATTGGCAATGTTCACAGGAGGCCAATGCAATGGAGTTTTTTAAGAACATATTATGCAATTTCTGTCACGATTTAAAACAGTTCCAAAGTGTCTATATACATGTTTTGCTTTTATCAAAAGATCATGTATTATGCTTTGCGTGAGTCCAATAGCCGGTGAAGGAGGTGCTCCCCCTTCCTCGACTCCAGGAGATTGATTTATCCCCGCCCCCGAACATTCGCCAAAGACAAACGGGGTCCATGCAGTACATCCACGCGGCCTCCTCAGGTAAGCCACGTTTATGCTGTTGCTGTTTTTAACTGTAAACTAGGGACGGTACATTCTGGACTGGCTGCCGGTCAAGCAGAAAAAGTTTTTCGAGATACAACCAGAACCATTTGACAAATATTGACCTTTATCTCAGTCTCATATCGATTTATTGATTTTATTCTATTTTATTCTTTTTTTATTTATAAAATGCACTAAGGAGTAGCACCCAAATTTCGTTGTATGCTATACAATGACAATAAAGGCGATTCTGATTCTGATTCTGACCACAGTGTTGCATTCTTCATTTGAAATGCTTTTCCAGGCCTTTACCGCAGCTTCTTTCAGTTCTCGTTTGGTCCTGGGGGGGCTTTCTCCCTTCCCTTTGTTGTGTTCACAGCTTCCCCTAATTAATTGTAAATGCATTTTTCTATAACTTATCTCTCTGGTTCAGTCAGTGGGTCGCAGGCTCGAGACTTAAAAGGTTCTGACGTGTAACTGAATAACTCAAGCTTATGAATAGAAAAACAAACCCAGCTCATTCAAGTGCTCGTAAACTACGCCCATGTTTGGACTCCCTGCGGACGGCATATAGAGGGAACAGTGACGGTGTGTGTGACCTTGCGATTAGCTTGCGACCAATCCAGGGTGTGCTTGGGATAGGCTCCAGCTTCTCCAACATCCTCGAAGGAAGATAAACACTTTACAAAATGGATGTCGTCACTTCATTTATTTATTTGGATTGGTAAAAATGATTTGTCATGATCCACATCCTTTCGCGGGGAGTTTTCATCTCTATCTTCATTTATTTATACAGAGCTGTTCTATTATTAATCCTACTAAGCCGCTAGAATGACAAGATAAATGAGACGGACGTCAAGCCGTTATTAACCCGTGTGACTTCATTTCTTTCTTTGGCGTTTCAGCATTTCTCAATCTCGAGATTGATTAGAATATCTCGCGGAATTGCAGTTGAATTGAGCGGAAAGGATCAGCGCTACAAAATCGCGACCAAATAACCGAGAACTCAAGAGACTTGTGTCACATGTTGTGATTGGTTTCTAGTGATGACATCATTCAACCAGCTGAAGCCTCCGGAGCGAGATCTCACTCTGACGTCCCACGTGAAGTCCATCAAGTCATTGAAGCAGGCTGGCATCACTGCGGCCATTTTCACTGGCCAAATGGTGAGCAACCGCTTGCTAATTGATCAAACCTAAATGCAACTCTCGGGATAGCTTTCGATGTAAATACAGGTATTGGTTCGAGGGAAGGGTTTGGTTCCAGTTCCCTGAGGGAACCTCAGTGCCAGTCTCAAGGCAGGATAATTGGTTGGCTTGTGTGTCAGGATGGGCGTGAAAAACAAACCGAGTATGAGTTTGGAACATGGCTCCAGTTTTTCTTTCTTCCTTGGGGCACAGGGAGGTTCCTCTGTATCACTTGGTCCCGGGCCATTGCCTGCATCTGATTCCAGTTGCCAAACTTGTTGGGTTGACCTCCTCCAAGTTGTCTTTCGTCACTCTTAGCCTCCCTTGTGGATTCCAGCTTAGTACGAAATGTTATGTTTGTTGTTGGTTTTCAAATTGAGTCCAACTTCCATTCCAGTTTCTCTCCAGCAATCACTCCCGATATTGAATATCGGTAAGTAGTGGCAGGTCTGTCATAGATTTTGAACATTCAACATTTGTAGCTCCCAAGCCAAGTACTTTGAGGCAAGTCTGGAAGTTCCGCCCGATTAGAACGCGTTCACTTCACAATTTCCGCGGCTGAGACTCAAACCCAGGCCCTCAAGACACCAAATCCCAAGCACCGGGTCACCAAAGATCCATGCCTGTCACCACAGAGCGCAACTGACGACAGATGTGCAACAATGACATTTTCTCCATGCAGAAACTTGACAGCGAGGAGTTTCCGCTGGAGGAACCGGTTATGGATGCGATCCTGGCCGACATTGAGGCTCTGGTGCCCACTCACGACCAGGCTGGTCGTCCGATTGCCGAGTGGAAACGTCAGGTGATGGTGAGACAGATGCAGACCCGACTGCAGGATGAGGCAGACCAGAGGCGACAGGTACAGTTAGACCTCATCTCAATCCACCCGGCGTTGAGTGTTTCTTACTTTGAGGGAGATTTGCGTTTGTCTGCTCAGTATGATTCCATGTATGATATTTTTTTCCTCCCCTCACAGGACTTGACCACTGACTGCCCGCCTGTGGACGGCTGGAAGTTTTCCCAGACCCACAATGCCATTCTCGGGCCCTTTGGTGAGCTTCTAACCGAAGAAGACATGCTGTACCTGCAACAACAGATCGACAACGTGTCCCTCCAGAAGCGTCACCAGGCCTACGAGTTGGAGCTGACCAGGTTGATGAAAGAACTAGGGTCTATGTTACCGGACCAGATCCTGAACATCTCCCCGAAGAAAGAGGGTCTGCACCAAATGGACGAGCGGCGAAGTCAAGACCTGCCGGTCTGGTGTAGTCGCGTCTCGGAGATAGTCAGAAGTATGTCGCTGTTGGTGGCCAACCTGACCCAGACCATCGAGGATGGATCTGTGAGGCCCATGGTGGAGCGTATAATGAAGGGACGGCGGGGTCCAGGCGATGGTCTGGAAGTAGACCTGACCAAAAAAACGGTGCTGGACCAGAACGGACGTCAGAGAGTGTCCATTTTTGGGCATCGTTTAGACAGCAATAGGAAACGAGTGGAGAAGGAGATCCGTCAGTCCGGGTGTCCGTCAGAAAGCTTCGAGCCAATTTTGAAGGACAGATTGGTGACATTTATCCCTTTGCCGGGGTGGTTCCAGGTAGCCAGGCCTCAAAGAACGAAAAAGTATCCGAGTTGTCAGGGATGAGCAAGCCAAATGGTGGTGTGAGATTTAGCAGCGATCCTGTAAAGCATTCGCCTGTGATCGAGACCACGAGTCTAAGGAAAGAGCGCATTGTAGTGTTGTTCCTGAGCCACTGGAAAAAGTCGGCTTACGCTATCGCCACCCGGGCGGCTACGCGAGATGCGAAATCGGAACGAGGCCAGCAGAAAATCCCATCCTTGTTTCAGTTCTGCCAAAAGCGAGGCGCGGTGGACAAGATGTTAACTTCTTGGAGAAATAAACTCCAGTCGCGTGGTGTTCAAACATCCCATTTGACATCGTCGCAAAGTCAACTTCAAGTGTTCTCTCCGGAGCAATTCCTACCCGAGGTGGACGGCACGGCGGTGAGCCACGATAGTTTGACATTGGATCTCTTCATGCTGGGATACTTCAACATTTTGGAGCAGGAGTTGTCGCCGGTTGAGAGGAAGATGAGGCATCTGCTCTGCTTCGAAGTCTTTGACCATGTGGGGACTTTCCCCTGGGAGACAGTGCGGGAATTCCACAAGGTTGTTCTTGAAGAAATCCGAGCCGGAAGCCGACATTGGAGCGACGGCTTCGACGACATCAAACTCCGCTTCTTCGGCCCATCACAACCAAAGTCGGATAGCGGGCCAGTGCCTTCAGTTGTAGTTCAGTGTGCTTTGCCGGATGAGGGCAGCTATGGCACAGACTTGTCCTGTTTCAACGACGAAGACATTTGTCAATATATTGATCGCAGCTTTGCTTTCTGGAAGGAGAAGGAGGCGGAGATCTTTGATTTTTGAACATTAACCACGCTCTAAAACCTGATGCTTTTTTTTCCACTTAGTGTGTGTCGAGTGTGGTTATTTGACATGGGCTGAAGAGTGACTTGGACGTAACGTAATTTACATTGATCCTAGCATGAGGGCAGCAGAGTGCTCTAGTATTTAGCATGTCTGCCTCACAGTCGAGTATCACAGGTTTGAATCTCCACATTCATACAAATGGACAATTTAGAGTATTCAGTGAAGCGAACATGAATAAATAAAACCTTGTTGAAAGTGCACTATGCATTTTCTGCATGTGAATGGATAAACCGTGTCTTTGTTTTCCTGCACCTTTCATTCTGCCTCCCTTACTTCATGCTTCCTTGCATCCCTCCTTCCATACTCACACAATCCTTGTCGCCCTCCTTCCACCGAACTTCCTCCCTCGCTTTCTTCATTCTTCCTTGCCTCTCTTTTCCTTCCTTCCTTCCTTCCTTCCTTAAAAAGGGCAATTTAAACAGCGTATATCTACTTTTATCCCCCAATGTACATATCTCTCTCGTCCACTTTCCGCTCCAATGCAATAAGGTGAAGATGGAAATAGGTGAGGTCGCGCATGCGCACAAGCGGCGCCGAACTGCCAGGAGGACGCCGAGCTGCATACCCATCAGTCGGAGCGAAGAGAGAGCATCATCTTCATCAGTCTCATCCTGCCCCCATTACCACCACGCTGCTACGAGCCAGCCGAGACAGTTTTTTTTCCTCTGCAATAATCCACCCTTGGAAATAATAACAATAATAAATAAGCGCCATCATGTCAGCCGGTGGAGATTTGGGGAACCCCCTGCGGAAATTTAAACTCGTCTTTTTGGGAGAGCAGAGCGGTGAGTCACACCATCACAGAAGCTTCCCTTTGCAACCCACCCTTAGCGGCCAACATGTTTATTATGATGCGACTGTCAAAAAAAAAAAAAAAAGCTGGGGGGATTTTGTTCAATTGCATAAGATGACGTGGTGCCCGTCTTACTTTTCCTTCTCGTCTATTGTGGGGGAAACGTGTTTAAACGAGACTGAGGAGAGGCACGACCGAATCCAAACAAAATAGGATCAATATCTCTTATTAGTTGTTTTTTTTCAACATAAATTGCTGCGGTTTAGCCTCTGTTGCGTGGGGCGGTGTTTCGGTGTTTAGACGTGCTGCAGTGGCCCACGAACACAAGCCGACTCTTTCTTTTTTCTTTCTCTATAATCTCACTTTTCTAAATCCTTGTATTTGTTGTATACATCTTCAATCCAACCCATAACACGACAGACTCCTCTATTATGTCATAGAATGGCGTTGTTTGTGTACGAGTCCCATGCATGTGTCAGTTGGGGACACACCCAAGGCTGCCGATGTCTGCTTCTTTCTGCAGCCTCCGGCTCGTCCCCTCTCATAAAACAAGCGCACAGCCAAAGACGTGACGTTACACAACGTTTTTGTGTGTGTCTGTTTTCATGTGTTGGAGTTGCACGATGACCGTTTGTGTCATGCAAACAAATGGCAGGCCTTCCAGAAAATAATACATCCCCCCAACACCACCTTCGTAAAAAAAAAAAAACCCACGCAAAATAATACGTGCGCGTGTGTGGCCTTGTGCTGCAACGTTGCTGTCCGTGGTGCTGAACAGAGGCCCTGCCCAACACCCTGTTCGTGTCTGTTTGCGCAAAAAAAAAAAAAGGCACCCAGAAGGCAGCATCTCCAGCTTTAAAAATATATTAAAAAATTACATTACTAATCAGATATAGATATCTGATTGTTACGGGTAATATGCACCGGCTAGTTGAGATGCGAGGCGTATTGGGGGAAAAATAGGAGTTGTAACGCTCGGAATCGAAGAGGTGACTTTTGCCTTGAATACAAGGAAAAAGAAATATGATGATAAATAATAATAGAAATAATAAAGTGGTAATTCTGATAGCAGGCCCATACTTGTAATTTGTATTACAATTTCCTATGGTGAGAACAAAGTCGCAATATTAAGAAACAAAAGTCCTCATGTTGCTGTTTGTTAAACAAAATGTAAATATCCTTGATTCATTTTTGACTGTTGGTTTCAAAAGTTGTCTTTTACACTCCTAAATAACGAGTCTTCGGCGAGTCACGTTTAATGTCCTTCTGCTATCTTTCAGTGGGAAAAACATCTCTCATCACCAGATTCATGTATGACAGTTTTGACAACACATATCAGGTGAGACGCAAATCTGTCGCGTAAATATAGCAAGTGTGTTATAATTCCCTTGTGATCTTGTTTGGGATCATATGAGCACACTACAAATGTCATAACGCCGCCTTTAATCCAGATTACAATCTTGTATTTGTATAGAAAATACTGATTATATTACTAATCTTGGTGTCATTTGGTTTGCTATCAAATGTGGCTAGTGAAGCAATATCGTCGACATAAATGAATATGGATTTATCTTGTCCTTGGCTGTGTGATTAAATCCTGAAGAAGACAATTAAAGTGAAGCAGATTAAATCGGATTTATGGCTCCGCCTTCTATATATCTTTTGTCATTTGGAATTAATGAAGCTGCAAATTAGCCTTTTTCCTTGTGTGCAACAGGCCACCATCGGGATTGACTTTCTTTCAAAGACCATGTACCTGGAGGACCGAACAGTAAGAAGCATTGGTTGTCTTTTAGAATGACTTGATGGGCAGAAATATTGAGCAGGTTTTACATTTATGAGTTTGCATCCGCCGCGTTCGATCAAATCGGGGAAGGGGGACAGAAAAATCACTCTTTACAAAGCCCCAAACGAAGGGATCATTTCTCTTATAAATGTGAAGGACATTACATAATCTGTTGTATGATGACTTTGATCATAAGAGGTGGTAAAAGGTTCAAATATTGCCCGGTTGTCAGTATCGGGGGGTGCCCCATACTCTGGTTTATTATTGACAAAATGCTTTTCCAAGAAATTTGTGGAGGAAAAAAAATGCTTTTCACTCACCCCACACAGCAAGATGAAGGATAATATTTTAGAGATCAAAAATTTTAAAATTTGACCCGATTTTTTGTATGGTTTTTTCCGTTCCGGTTTAACTTTTGCGACAGTTGGCTTAAACTGTTTTACAAGGAAATCATAGAAGGAAAATCATTCTTTAATCCAAACCCACACTACAGGCCGATTGCTCAGGATAATCTTTTCGAGACATCTGATGAGCAACCCCTTTGCTGACTTTAATCAGAAGAGGTGAAAAATGCTCCAAATTGGCTAGAAAGCCAAAAAGTGTATACACTGTTTATCTGACTATCGTTCCGCATCATGTCACAATCACAAAGTTCATATGATGATCGGCCTTGTCCATTTTTTCAATAGCTCAGGGAGGAAAAATCATTTTTACATTCTTAACAAACCCCACGATGCAGGATAGTCACTTAGGATAATCTTTAAGAAACATCTGACAGTCGAGATTGTGTTGATCGGAAGGTGTGAAAAATGCCCACATTTGGCCCAATTGGTATGGATGTACACCATTTTCATTTGACATCACAATTATGGAGTATGGCTTTGCCCAACTTTTTAATAGTGATCAAGTTAAAGATTTTACAATAATCAGCATAGGCTATTTTCCGAGGAGATTGTGGAGGAAATAAAAAGCACTCTTGACACAACCCACACCACAGGATAATCACTCAGGATAATCTGATAATCTTTACTGACTTGTGTGTGCCTCACGTTTGCAACTTTTACGATTACATGACTCCAGGTAGCCACAGTCTATGCGTCCCAAACAACTGAAGAATAGCTCAGAATAAACTCCTAAACATTTGAAAATTTGGCCTTAACTGATGAAAATGCTCAAATTTGGTCCGATTATCCATGCTTCTATATCCTGCTTCAGCAAATTTATAGGATACCTGACCCCAGATTGTCACAGTGCATCCACCCCTCTGCATCGGATAAATGACACAGGATAATCTCTCAGAGACATTTGATAATCTGCTTTTTGATTATTTTGTTTGGAAGGGAGGAAAAATCTTCAAATTTCATCCCGATTTTTGGTATGTGTGTACCCCGCTTTAAAATTGTTCCTTGCTGCATAGAGAGTGCCATTTCAGCTCAGTAGGAAGAAAAAAAATCCTGTTTTGACTAATCCATGATGGGATTTCATTTCTGCCTAACACGATTAGCCAAAGGTTATTTCTGATGGTAATAGCATCAGTGTGCTAAAACGTCTTGACTGATCCTTCTTTTTTTTCTTTTGAATTGGGAAGGATGCACGATAGTTGAAAAGTGGTTCATATCGTATACTGTCTATGTGTATAGGTGAGGCTGCAGCTGTGGGACACAGCTGGACAGGAGCGTTTCCGGAGCCTAATCCCGAGCTACATACGGGATTCCACAGTGGCCGTGGTGGTCTACGATATCACAAGTGAGCAGCTCACGTGTTTTTTGTCCATCTGCTGAAATGGGGCACCCTCGCTGTTTGTGCTTCCCATCCAAAACTGTTTATGATTACCTGTATTAATAGTTTGAAAACTAAATATGGAACAAACTATAACCACAAAACACAAATGTACCTCTAATCTAATCTTCCAACGTTAGCTCCACATTATCCCTCATGTTTGTTTCTAAAGTTATCTTGAATATTAGCTTTCACAATTCTTGCTGAATTCAACCTCCAACATTAATGAGCTTCTAACATTAAATCAAACCAAGCCTTGACATTAGCTCATAAATGTTAGCCATGGATGACAATGTTAGCTTCCCTAACGTAAGCTACAGATAGATGTTGGTTTCCAAATTTATCTTAAATATTCAACATTAGCTATTGACATTAGCTCCAAGGGTACCTTCTGAGTTTAGCTTCCAACAGTACAGTATTTCTAAGTAGCTCCAATGTCAACTTTTAAAGGTAGCTTGAATATTAATAACTTCAATATTAACTTCCAATTTACATTTTCTACGTAAGATTTCAATGATTGTTTCTGACGTGTAATTACTCTGTTAACGTTAATGTTACCTCTAATTTTAGCTTCTAATGCTAGTTTCAAGATTTTCTCGAACTTAAGCTTCCAGTGATAGCTTCCATTGTTTGTTTAAAACATTATCGCAAATTCTAGTGCTAGTGTCAAACTATGATTTATCTCTTGCTAATGTGTTTGGCATTTGGCTATTAACACATCTTGATAGTTGTTCTATGAGAAATGTTTTTTTTTTGTCAAATTTTAGCGTTTTGCCAAAGATGATAGTTTTCATTTTGATTAAGTATAATGACATAATTATCCAAAACTAAGGTACTGTCATTTTCAGTCAAATGGGTTGGATCCCTGTCAGTATTATTTATCTAGTTTAAAAATCAACAAACTGGAATTTAAAAAAGTTCAGTGCAATAATGGTCCTAGTCCAAAACTGGAATAAGCCCGCGATCGTTGTCATTGCCTCCCTTTAATTGACTAAATAAAATGATGTATGCATGTGACATATTCCTCCCCAGATGTCAACTCGTTCCAGCAGACCTGCAAGTGGATCGATGACGTCAGGACCGAGAGAGGAAGTGACGTCATCATCATGCTGGTGGGCAACAAGACGGATCTGGAGGAGAAGAGGTGAGGTGGCAGCATAGCATTGCTCATCAGGAGGTCGATGCTGATCAAAATGCCCCCCCATCCCTCTTCAGGCAAATCACCATTGAGGAGGGAGAGCAGAGAGCCAAAGAGCTGAACGTCATGTTCATTGAGACCAGCGCCAAGACGGGCTGCAATGTCAAACAGGTGACGCGCTCTCCTCAGACACATCAAGGACACTACAGTTGATGAATATCTGGTCTTCTTCTACTGTAATATTTCCCAAAATGTATTGAGCCAAGGCATATCCCAGCAAGCACGTCACGGCACACCCCCGAGCAAGAATTTCACAAATATCAGTCCTGTATAAATAACCTGAAAGCCATATTTGAGTAATATGATCAAAACAGAAAATAACTAAATAACTACGAAGGTAAAGTGACCTTGTAGAATATTACGTGTCTAACATTTACTGCACTTGAAAGGTGGGGTTCGCAGTTTTTAACCTCACTTCACAAATCAGCCCTCCCCAACAAAATAACTGCGCTAGCATCATAAAGCTAGCATTAGCACTCTGAACAAGCCAACGTCAGCCACGCCTGCTGAGTTGGTAGCGTGACTTATTCGGAATAGTGTTACTACAACACAACATTTATCAGTTTGGCGTTTTATTTTTTGAATGTACAATCAAGTAGAAGTCAAAGAGAGGTGATAAATGTAACTGTTGAGCTGAAATATTGTTCATTCCTCATATCTTTTGAGATCCCTTTCCTTGGCATCTGTTTGCTAGCCTTGCTCAGTTGTAAGCAATCTGTGAAAATTCTACTTCACTCCAGTCACAAAGTATTTGCTTTCCAGACTCACAACACGCATCATGTACAAAACACTGCCTTGCATTCAGCAATAGAAATCTGAATCGAATATGAAAATGATTTTTCTCTCTGCCTTCTTCAAGCTGTTTCGTCGTGTTGCAGCAGCTCTTCCCGGGATGGAGAGCCTTGACGATGCCAATCATGAAGGCAGTATCCTTAACGAACACGGGCACTGAGTCACTGTTGAGTAGGCAAACATATTGGCTGCCTTCATTTTGAATCGCTGACAAATGGTTTGCTGACATCACTGCACAGGAAGCTCAGTCTGGTTCAGGAACATGACCTCACACACTACCATCTAGTGGACATTTGACAAACTGCACACAGGATATTACCCTGCACTACGCCACACAATAAATACGATGCTTTACCATACTACAGTATATATGTATATTCATACCATACTATAATACAACTGACATACCATACTATTCTACACATGCTGTACCATTTCAGAGCACACTGTAGTAGACTATGCTGTACTACAGATATAGTTTACTATAATATACTACATTATAAGTTTTTAAAATGAAGAGACAGGGGACTTGTCTCATGTTTGGCAGAAGTTCATTCCAAAGGGGGCACCGGCTTAGTCCTTGGTACCTCCAGTAGCGGTCTGGTCCACTGAGTTGAGGCACCAGCCAGGTATGTAGAGGTGGAGGAGCTCAGGGAGGTAAGGTGGGACGACATCATTTAAAGATTTGGAGGCAAATAAATTCAGCTTAAAATTAGTTCCAAAATGTACAAGGAACCAGTGAATGGTGGCCAGAATTGGAGTTATCTGCTCCTGAGTAGCTCTAGTTAGGAGGCGAGCAGCAGCATTTTGGACCGACTGGAGATGCTTGAGGGAGGACTGTCTGACTCCAACATAAAATGCATTACAGTAATCTAGACAAAATGTAATTTAGAAATGGATTACTGTTTCTAAGGGCTGTTGAGAAAGGAGAGGCTTTACCCTAGCCAGCTGCCTAAGATGAAAAAGCTGGTTTTAACAACAGCACCAATATGAGAGTCCAATTGAAAAATCACTGTCCAATTTAAAACCCAAGTTCAGGGCAGTTGGCTTTAGCTGAGGCACCAGGGGGCACAAGTTAACATGGTAGGTTGTAGGACCAACCACCATGAACTTGTTTCCTTTTCATTGAAGTTCAAGGAGTTCAGAGTCACGCAGGCCTTGAGTTCCTCCAGTCAGGACAAAAGTGGCCTTGAGGAGAAAACCTCCTTTTTCTTCAGCAAGACATTGATCTGAATATCATCCGCATAACAATGAAAGGAAATACCATGCTTTAGATGTAACCCAGGGGCAGCAAACACCTTGAAAACAGCAGGGGCCCAAAACGGAACCCTGTGGAACTCCCACCACTATGACCACACTGTACCATACCATAAATTATACTTCACTGCACTGTACTGTGCTCGATTCTATATGTAATATATTTATCATATTGTGTTGCTTTGTATTTTTCCTTAAGCGGCACTTTCCCAGTGATTGACATTAAGCTGGACAAACCGGCGGAGCCGAGCGTCCCCGAGGCCGGGTGCTCATGTTAATGCCGAGCTGTGATTGGCCACAGCTCCCTTCACGCCATTGGCTTGTTGTGTTGCTTTAACAACTTCCCGGTTAGCCTACAGTTGACTCTAACTCCAATTGGATGTACTCTAGGATGTATCTGATTGGACACATCAAACGTTCTCTCGCAATCAGTTGTTCAGTTGTAAAATATTGTATACTTTGTCAATATGTAAGTGACCAGAGGACGAAAAAGAGAAAATGAAAAGGAACACGAAAATGTTTTTGGTGGGGGGGGGATAACTGCAAAGGGAGACCAGTTTCTTTTCGCTATTATGTTTTGTATTTTTTTATATATAAACAGGGAACGCACCAAAATGGATGCCTAAGCATCAAAGGAGAGTTTTGGGCGAGAGGCTAGTTAGTGGGGTGTTGGTTGGCCATTTTCCACCCTTAAAATGGCGGAACACGTCTGAATGTCTGCAGCACGCATGCATGCTGATCCGATTTATTATTGTTTTGGGTTTTTTTAACCGGCCTGACTGCTCTCAGAATGTTTTCTAGCATCTCTCTGTCTTTCTCTCTATAGCATCGTCACATCTCACTCAACTTCCTGTAGGTTCACATAACGGTAGCTGTGAAAAACGTGGCACTCTCTATCTCTCGTTGGGTTCAACTTTTATAGAAATTGTACTGTGCATTAAAAAAGATGAATAATATGAATGATAATAATGTACAAAGAAGACAACCGCCTTTCCTACCCTGCGCTCCCCTCTTAAATCCTAATCCTTCCCGTCCACATGTTTAACGATCCACGGTAATGCACTGCACTGTATATAATAATGTAATATGTATGTTGTGAACGTCCTCTCTGTCCAAGTGGTCCTTGTTCACCAGTATGAATACTGTGATAATGTTTCATGATTAATAAATGACCGATTAAAGGGCTTCACTCTCCTGACTCGCAACACTTACATGGTGCCAAACGTGATTTTCTGGGATCAAATGCACATTTTGCATCACGCATAGCAGGGGCCAGGACATCCTTCGGATGTGGATAGTCATTAAATTTGGGAAATGAGCCAAATTAACAATGGGCTGACTGAAAAGCTTGATTAAATTGATTTTATTGTATTTTATCACATTTCTGCTTACTGGGGAGCTGGAGCCTCATCTGAAAATCTTGAATTTTAATTGATTCCTTTACGTATTTCATGTAAGCTTTAATGTAATTTAAATTTAATCTGTTTATGAAAAGCCTTATTCATTTCAGGGACATGAGGTAGAGCCTTATATCAATTGAGTCTATTTAATATTTTGTGATTTCATTTTTTTTCTTTTATTTTAATATATCCCAGTTCCTTTTATTTTTAAATGATCAAATATTTTATGTGCTTTTAATTTGTGGAACCTTGTCTGCAAAGCTTATTTTACTTTATTTTCATTTGTTCCACTTTTTGTTTGCACTTATTTTATTCCATTTATTGTCTTTTATGTATATTGTATGAAATTATTTTTTATATCTTATTTTATTTTCTGGCACATTGTACGCAAGGCGTATTTTATTTTCTAAACATTTATACCATTTAATGTTTTATTTCATGCAGCCTTTTCTGCAAGGCCTATTTTATTTGAATGTTTTCCATTTATTGTTTTGTTCTATTATCAAACAATAAAATATTAAAATATTCATGCGAAATGGTCTTGCTGAAGCCTTCTTTCTGGTTTGGTGCTGACAAGACAAGTTGAACTGGAAAGAACCTTTTTCCGGGCGACTAAACGGACGCCACGATTGCTTTCCTGCTCTGAGGTATTCCCCTGGCTGGATGTCGTGTTACTCGATCCCCCCACGGGTCTCTGGGCAGGCAGGCAGTTGCATTTGTGGTTGATTCATTTGAAGGAATTTGGGCGTCCCTCGGGGTACTCTAGTCTACCCCATAGGACTTCTTATTGGATTCCAAGATGAGTATTTGTATCTATTCCAAGTTTGGAAGTTCAGTATGTACGTTCGAGATAAAACATTAGAAAAATGTCCCATCTTTGAATTAGCCACGCCTTAACGGTTCCACTCCAAGTAGCTGCGAACCACTGCAGGTATGTTCTCAAGTAAAAACATGACGACGGTCAAAATGCAAATCCTCCTAATTGATGGAGGTGTCAAATTCAGGTCCAGAAACGAAACCTTGCCAGTTTGTCTTTCGCCACAGGTGCGTCAACTCAAGAGCTCGTTTACATTCAGGTTGAGTTGACGATTCTGTGGCTAAAGACAAGGACAAACCGCGGCACGGTTTATTTTCTGGAACTGGATTTGACAACTCTGTCAAACAGGAGGGTTTGCATTTTGGTCCATCAATGACTTTGACCACTAAATACGCAAATGATCCTTTTTTTTTTTTTTTTATTCTTGGAAGGCCACACCCCATCCATGTAAAAGAGCATTCCAGTGAGTTTGCGATCCACCTCCAGTACATTGTTTGAGGCTCAACAGGTGCATCATGTCCCGAGTGGAGGCCCTGGCAGACCCCCGACTTGACTCGCTCTTGAAGGGTCTTCGTACGGACATCGCCATGGCAGTACACGACGCCTTCCCTCTGGTTCACGGCTTGGCTGACAAGAACGTCATCAGTGAGCAGATGCTGAAGGTGAGCCCACTTTGCGATCATCAGCATGCTGCTTTTTCTGGTTTTGACAACAAATCGATGCGAAGTTTAGAGGGGAAAGTTTTGTAAATATTCAAAGTTGGCTTTACGATTACAGCCAAAATGGTCATCGCAATTATTTTGATCAGTGTGGTGATCATGATTTAGGAATCACAATTCGTTATGTTTGGGAAAACATCTGTATTTTTACTGCACTGCTCTTCAACAAAAAATATGGAAACAGTTTTCAGTGCAAAATGAAACGTCCAAAAATCAATGATTAATTTAAAACGAGGAAATGTTGAATGCTGAAAAAATGTTGTGTTGAAAATGTTTTTTATTATTGTTTTATTAAATTTTGTTTTTTAATGTTTTTACAATCCCCAGGAATTCTTCAAAAACGGTTCACTATACATTTTCCATTAGAAAAAGGGAAAATCGGGGGAGATCCTGGTAAAACTTTAAACATTGAAAAATATCTATAAATATATCCACAAAAAAATATATATATATATATATATATATATATATATATATATATATATATATATATATATATATATACTGTATATATCAACGCTTGCTTGTTCGTTCAGCAGCCAAATGAAACTGAACCGTGCCATCGCCCCCTGGCGGTAGGCTGACTCCTGGTTAATAACGTGCTTTATTCGATATGCAGCAGATCCCGCAATGTAAGTAGCTCAGACGACCACGTTGATTTAATCGTAGCAGACAAAATCTCCGTCCTAATTAAAATTCGATTCATTGTGCAGCCCTCCAGCAAAAGCAAACGGACCGTTTTAAATTACGCCCACAATTCGTATTTTCCTGTCTTTTGAAAGCAACAATTTGTGTTAGCGGTTGCCACATATGCCTGGCAGTCAATAGATCCAAGCTTGAGTGCCCATGTCAACATCTGTGCGGGTCATTTGGTAGTTAACGTGACATTTCATGACACCCTTCCACCAAAATTCGCACTTCAGTTCCCAAGGTGAATTTGGGGACTTTTTTGTGTGTGCGTGCGTGCGTGCGTGCGTGCGTGCGTGCGTGCGTGCGTGCGTGCGTGCGTGTGCATGGTTAAGGACACGGTGGCGCAGGAGGCTCGAGACGGGATCCACAAGGCCATATACTCGCTGATCTCGTGGGTAATGGAACAGAGTGCCTCCACCATGCAAGCCTTCTGGAGGAACCTGAACAAGACCTACAACCTGGACAGTTACCCCAAACTTCGAGCACTACTCGCTCCCCACATTGCCTGTACGTGAAGCTCACGCTCCATACAAAGTGACAACAACTTTGAGGTTTTCGCCATCATTTATCATTTCATTGATTCTTGCGTCCGATTTTGTATGATGAATTGCCGCATAATTCCAACGCAGCAAGCCGCGTCGCGTCTCCCCAAGGCAAGAAGAATCGCGGCAAAAAGAGGAGCCACAAGGACAGGGAAGATCAATATCGCACCACGACTTGCGACGGGACTGCAGGTAGGACGGTGTTACCTCCCCGAAGGAACATTTCATTGTTTTATGGCTTAGTCATAGAGCTACACAAAACAATACAATAAAATACATGTTTATTTATATAGCACTTTATTTGCAGCGCCGGCTGTAACAAAGCGTTTTACAGAAGAGTTAAGATGAAAAAACAAAATATAACGCAACACATATCATAAGACATGGACAGTCATGCAATCTTAATTACTATTCCTTGATACGCCTTGTTGTTTGAAGCAGTTATAGATGAAAGAGGAGAGAATCCACCTCTCCTTTCACCAGTCACACGAAAAAGAAGCTGAAGACTTTATTCATTTATTTATTGGCAAAGGAATCAATTTAAATGCCGAAACTAAAATTTTGATCAGTAGATATAAAATTGTCGGTAAAATTTGACTCCTTCTTTCCCTCAAGGGGAAATTCAACAATATTATATTTATTCATTAATAAAAATTATATATATTTTTTATTAATTTAGTAGTCCGCTTCCCCAAAGTACAATATTTAGTTAAATATATCAGAATTGCTTTTCATTGATATTGTAAGTGCTATATGTCATTAAAAAAAGAATTACAATAATTGTGTAAGTCTTACAGTACAATTATCAGCAGCCCCAAACAAAAGTCCTCATTTTAATTAAATAATCATGCATACATAAAAAAAAACACATTTTTAATAAACAATCAATCATTTCCCCTAATGTCTCAATGAAATAAACTAATGACAAAATCTTACCTTTCCCCCCCATCAGCGGGTAAATTCAAGTTATGCAAAGTGAAGAGTGAAGCTCCTCCCCAGCAAGCCGCGTGTGGCACTAGTAAGTTCCACTTCACACTTTACGAGAACTTCCATTTCCAAATCCAAGTGGATCTTTAAACGCTGACGCTTGTGCTTCAGTGTCGATCCCCACAGAAGGACGACTTCCCTCATCGTCATCTTCTCGTGCTGCCACTGAGCTGTCAGTCAAAAATGGATCTTCCAGAGATGAGGTTTTCCACTCAGATGGCAAGTCCGCATGTTGGCAACACACTAAAACCCTCAAAGACCAAGTTCCCTGGTGTCTTTTTTGACATATGTGCACCACGCCTTAAAATACTGCAAGGATCAAGAATTACACTTGACACTCTCTTTCTTGTCTTGCTGAAATTAGCCTTTTTTTGAGCCAGAAGCAATCATGGATTTTGTTACCACCCAAAGTGCACCACAAATTTTATAACGCAAATGATAGCATGGCTTGTGTTTTCCCTTGTGGAGGCAGCACTTCATTTCCAAACTGCCCCATGGCCATGATGTAAACGTTGTCAAAATTCCTCAAAAAAGAGGCGTCACGGATGTCTCAATGTTTCACGAAACATATTTTTGATGCAGCTTTAAAAAAAAATCTTTCTTTTTTTTCTAGCACCAGGTTGTTGTGATATTTCATTTTTTGTTTTTTAAAATCTTGCACAATACGGATTATATCATGCGTTGTAATTTACTGCTGTGACGTTTCACAAAAATAAATGCTGTTGTTTGCCAGAGAAAAAAAACAAGGGCAGATCAGAATCAGTGTAAAAAAAAATCTAGAAAAGTTTTTTTTCATCCCTGATAAAACAATGAAAATGTTAACAAATCGTTGACCAGTGTTATGCATTTAATTATGTCCTGAGAATATTTTTTTAACAAAAGTACAGTGTTATATAATTTGTTTTCTATCAAAAAAATATTAAACTTTAAAAAAATCTTTTTGGAAAATGCTGGAAGGGATGAATGGCTTTTGAATTCACTCAAGGCATCACTGCATACATCACTTATCAGAAACTAATGAATACAAGCTCATTGCAGCTCTGCTTACCTTTTAGCTTTGTCATAGTGTGCCAATATCTGCAAATTAACAGCGCTTGCTCATACCACTGGCTACTTTAACCATATCGACTCCACCCGTCATTGGTTCTGGCTCTTCTGCCAGCCTGGCTTCCAAGTCACGGATGGAGAAAAGCCGTGTTGGCTTGCTCACACACAAACATTTTCACTCACTTGGTTTAATTTCAAACTTGATGGATGGGCAAACACTTCGATTTGTGTCAAGGCACTTCAAAAGGTTTTTTTTCCCCATAAACGACACTATTAGATATCAAAGTGCGCAAAATATCTCAGCCTAATGTTTTCTCCTCAGGTTCTGCCAGAAAGTGCATCAAACTGCCAGGAAACTTTTACAAATGTAAAGAGCCCAAGTCCAAAGTTGCCATGGCAACCTTTCAACACAGGAGGGAGACAACAGCAGCTTCTGGACAGGTCCCACCGGTCCACATACTCAGGAATGTGTGAGTGTGTTCGTATCAACGTGTATGTTTTGTGCCTGTGTGTGTGTGTGTGTGTGTGTGTGTGTGTGTGTGTGTGTGTGTGTGCGCATGCAGAACCATCACAACGATGACGAGTGTGCGGCGTGCAAAGACGGAGGCCAGTTGATCTGTTGTGACGGATGCCCGCGAGCTTTTCATTTAACCTGCCTGGACCCTCCACTCACATCCATCCCCAGGTTCAAGCTTACGCCTGCAAGAATAACAAAGGAAACACTAGACGCTAGGGCGTTGCAACCGAGCAAGCCGCTACTCAGTGTTGCCAACTTTGAGAAATTTCTAACCCCATTAGCTATTATTTTTGTAATCTATATATATTTAGTGACTTTTGTGGTGTTATTTAAGAGTCGGGATACTCTGAGATGACCTCATGACCGGATGCTCTCCCCTTTGCGTCCAGACTGTAAATGAATGGCGCAAAGCCGCGACTGGCTAATTTGACCAAACAACAACAAAAGAACAGTAGCAACAATTTTAGTGACTTTTGTGGTGCGACTTGAGACTTTTGGAAATTTGGCTTTCCCTCCAGGAGATTAAATGTTCACCCCTCTGCATCCAGACTGCAAATGAATTGCACTGGCGAATTTAACCACAGTGACCCCCCCAAAAAAACAAGCAACAAATCAAGCAACCTTTTGTGGTATTATTGGAGACTTGCAGCATCTTGAAACTTTCTCTGGAGGAGATTTCATCTCGACGTCCAGACTGCAAATGAATGGTGCAATGCCACCACTGACGAATTGAACCACAGTGACTATTTTCGAAAAATCAGCAAACCACCACCAGAGCAGCAAATGGCTCACCCCTCCGCGTCCGGACTGCAAATGTATCGTCACCACTGGCTAATGTAACCATATATGTTTGCATAATCGATAAATACTGATAATAACACACTTTTGTATCTGCAGTGGATCTTGGCGTTGTAAGGAATGTGGTGGCAGAGAGGTCAAGGTACAAAAAAGCCAGCAAGCTTTGCAAGTAAGTGACACGTGAGCACTTAAAATGATTGGGATTCCTCTTGAATCCTCTTCAGCGCTCGATAGCGAGTTGGCGCCGATCCGAGCTAACTTGGAGCAAACGGTACATTTTAGATTGTCAAATCTTCTTGCTTTTTTTTTTTTTTTTTTTTACGGGTTCAGCTTGAAATTTAAGGCTATATTATATTATGATATAAATAGGATGATTCAATGAAAAATTCATGACTGAACTAAAAATTGGCAAATTAACGAGTTACTAGTGCCGAGTATTCTTGCTCTTTTGCCAGTCCACCTTTCTTGAGTCTTTTTTTTCTTCACCCTTGGAGCTAAACACCAACTCATCGTGCTGCTTAATAGATTTAATAAATTACATATGAGCAAAATATGAAAGTATTCCAATTACCATAATATTAAAAACTAGTGTGGCCCTCTTTCCACAGCCTCCGCAGACAAACTCTAAGACCTCCACCGTCGACATGTCATTGTTCCCCTTGCTGTCCTCCACCACAGCCTCCGCAAAGGAGGTAAACACGCCCCTAACTGTCCTTATAGTGCGCACGGCACATCGTTGCCGACTGAAATGTTTGAAATGTATCAAATGTAGAGCCCAGACGCGTGTGGTATTTGTCACCTGGGAGAAGGAGACCTCGCTCGCTGCCTTCAGTGTTCCAAGTGTTACCACCGCCACTGCCACTTCCACATGTAAGTCCCAACATCGATACAGTGGTACCTCAATTTACGACGTCTCTTCATACTAAATTTTCAAGTTATGAAATGCCTCAACAGGAAACTATTGCTGCTAGTCACGAAACAAATTTCAAGATCCGAAAGGTAAAAATACAGTATTGGCTGCTACCCACAGCTCCGAGTTTCCTGAACGCAACATACTTAGAGCTGCTCTGCCATTGGCTATTACCGAGCATCATCCTGGCATCCCATTGGCTAAGAATGTGTTTATGTGTGTAGATAGATCATCGTCATCGTCATTCACCCCTTGGGTCAAGAGGTGTTCCGATAATTTTACGTGAACGTGAATTACCCAGAAAAAGGGTTCACCAGTTGGGCGATGGCTCACTACGCTCACGTTTGTCTTGGACATTTTCGCAGGATTGTTAAAAGGCGACAAAAGCAAAGTTCTTTCCAAAACACCAGGCAAAAACCTCTTCTGAGAGAGAACATGAACTAAAGAGGGCAAAAAATGATGAGGACGCAGTTAAGACCAAAATGACTTTTTTTTTTTTACTCTATTCTTTGTTTTTTACATAATACAGAACTCTCATATATTGTGAAATAATCTCATTTTAACATGTAATAGTGACATATTTTGATGCATTTTTATGCTTTAGAAAACATTTATGTCTGAATTTGGGGGGGCGCTTGGAACGGATTAGGGCATTTACATGGAAAACGTGTCTCTACTTACAAAATGTTCTAGTTAAGACATTTCTTCCAGAACAAATTAATTTCGTAAGTAGCGGTACCACTATATTTCATGAAAGAGTACGGATACATGGATACAGTCACGTCGTCACTCAAAAATCAAATCAAATAAAACCACTCAATGAATACCTCTGTGACACTGTCAATCAAAAATCTAATGCCATTCATTTTAGAAACATTTGTTTCAAACTTGTGTTATCGTACAATGATCAAACGCCTGAAAAAAAGCAACTGTGACACGAATTTCAAATGCCACCCTCTGTGTTTTGTTAGCGGGCGATCCACCTGTCTGTCGTGCTCCAAGGCGTTGGTCAGCACTGCAGAAAAGGACGCCGACACCAAATGTTTACAGGTGGGTCTGTACTTTCACTTACTCAATAGCGCCCCCTGGAAAGTTTGAACGCACCAGCTTCACAAATCAACACTAAAATGGACGGACACGTCGAACATACATACATGTAACAGGATGTACGAAAAGTAGCCATGCATGGATTTCAAAACAAAGTCGGCCATTTTGGTTTAAAGCAGTAATTTTGCTCTCAATTGCACCCCTGGAAAGTTTGATCAAATGAAACACCAATTTGTTTTATAAACACGAAATTGGTTAACAGGGCATACAAAAAGTCTCATGTCTGTAAGTGAAGGGGAAGTCAGCCATTTTGGGTTGGAAGCACCAATTTTGGGCAAATGAAATTGTTGGGTTCCTACTGGGAAATTCTCCCAAATGAGTGGCACAAAATCCCTCATTTTTTTTACCTGCGCCATTTTATGACCATTCCAAGTCTTGTCCTTGAGCAAGGGGGTTCAAGGGCCCACCCCCAGTCTTAACACAATGCTGTTTTTCAGCTTGCCACAGCGGCGCATAACCCACACGGCCACGGACAGAGCTCATCGGTTCAGAAAGACGAATTGGACTCCATCCTGGGAGACGTGAGTGGTGCTCAGTTACACACGTGATGTAATATGTTTAGTATGTATCGTTGGGGTGGTGGGCCTGCATAAATTAGAGTCAGATGTGTTGGGTAGCGTTGCGTCATTGCATTTCATTGAGTTTGGCAGTTTTGGGAATTCTTGTTTCACTGTAACGGTTCTCTCAGGAATACGCCTTCGTGATTAAACTTAGTTTTAACTTTGCTATCATTCAAATAGGTCTAATTCGATTACAAGTCAAGGTAATCCAATTGGTGTCGACTTCGCTTTGACCCAAAACAATCCAAACCAAACCTGATGTGCACAGACATGATGAATGTATCAACAAACTCAAGACGATCGGCGAAGTCATTGCGTGCATGTTCATTAGATGACGTGTGTGTGTGCGTGTGTGTGTGTGTGTGTGTGTGTGTGTGTGTGTGTGTGTGTGTGTGTGTGTGTGTGTGTGTGTGTGTGTCAGCAGACCTCCTTGGATGGCATCCTGCAATGGGCTTTTCATAACATCTCTCAACCTCTTCTTAACACTCACGGGTGCTACCAGTGACTTGGAATCCATTTCTTTTCAACTACTCTTACTAGTACTACGACTACGATTGAAAACAATTAAGTCATTTTGCAAAATATCAGCAAATGTCTGTTTTTTAATGATAGCTCATGAATGCTGCAATAGAGGAAATATAAGTCTCTTTGCACATTTTCTCAACTCAACTCAGCTGTATTTATCGAGCACTTTCAACCAACCACCGGTGTATACAAAGTGCTGTACATGCAGCAAAAATAATTTAGACAATTATCTTCAATAGTGAATATTGGATTTGCAGTGGAAACAAATCTCTGTTGTGACTTTATGGGGCCTTTAACGATTCGATGTGTTTGTTTTGTCCGGTTTCCTCCCACATTCCAAAGACACGCATGGCAGGCTGATTGATCACTCTAAATTGTCCCTAGGTGTGAATGTGAGCGTGGTTGGTTGTTCGTCTCTGTGTGCCCTGCGATTGGCTGGCAACCGATTCAGGGTGTCCCCCGCCTACTGCCCGGAGACAGCTGGGATAGGCTCCAGCACCCCCCGCGACCCTAGTGAGGATCAAGCGGTTCGGAAAATGGATGGATGGATGTTTTGTTCACTTTCCAAAAAAGTACATGTAATTTAAAGATTTAATCTTGCTGTATTTTTTAGTATTTTATCTTTTATACTTCATGTCGGCTGGCAACATGCCCGCGCTGGCCCACTTCGTAGCGTACCGCAAATGACGTGGAAGAAATGACAAACCAGAAATGATGTATGTTACCTAGCAATGGGTAAAGCATTACCCCGTGTCTCCTCTTTTTAAAAAGCTAACTAAACTGTAGCAGAAATTAAGCACACTAGAACTACTGTGTTAACAAAGAGAAACAAAAAATGAAAAAGAAAATAATTGCCTCAAATGAACTCAGTCTTTCCAAGGACTCTTGAGCTGCCCAACAGTGAGCCTGACACAAAATCCACAAAGCACAAACGCAGCAATGAGGAATGACTCACGCAGTGTACATCTTGCTGCATGAAAGTTTTCTGCTTGTTTACTTCATCACAAACACAGACACGCTTCAATATAAAAAGAAAACAATTACCACAACAAAGTCCACACATCTTCCAGAGGACATGTTGCTGCCCAAGAAGAGGTGCCTGATGTAAAATACCAAAGGTTCTGCTCAAAACAGTGCAGCAACAAAACACAATTATAAGAAATTCACAATTGCCGCTTCCGAAGAAACAGTTCCCAGTCACACAATGACTTTTTCTCCCTTTCTGTCATTTGTGGCTCAAGCTTTAAAGGATATTTTTTACAGCGTGGGATGTTTCATTCGTTGCTCAATAGTGTTGAAGTCATGGGATGCTGGGGGCCATATCTGATTTAAGGATGCGAGAATTGCCTCCTAGAGTTGGGTGTTTGGAGTTTTACCGCCGTCCAGATGGCAGTTGCACAATCTGGCGATGAGTGAATTCACACTCGCATCGCAGCAGATGGTTTCAATCTAGCGAGGTATGAATGCACAGAAATGCCTCCATCACACAGGAATTCCTCCAAGACTATTACTCTCATGCAGAATTTAGTTTTGTTTTTCATGGGATTTGCAGAGTTTTAGTATGACTGCCAGACAGCGCACATTTACACCCCTCGGTATTTAGCCGCTTTTACTCCCAGCTCCTACGGGCCCCGAAAAACACAGGATGACGAACATGCTCCTTTCACACTAGTATGTGTGCAACACTCCATTGCACACATGCTTTTAAAAAAATCACGTTGGAGGGGAGGAAAAAAAAAAGAAAAACATCCACCCATCCATCATTTATCCACATGTATGAAAAACATGCTAGGCCAGAGACAAGCCATTATCAGATAGTATCAGAATGTGAAACAAGTATGCACTAAATCCCTCAGTCGAGGCCCAACAGCCACCTTAAGGTTATTCCAGCTGCATCCTAAACATCTGGTAACATACTTCTACACCGTGTTTACTACTAGTGTCAAGTTCTGTTATGAAGTGGATCCCAGAAACGTGGACAGGAGTAAAGTTTTAACATTAAGTTTTATTTACAGAAAACGCAATAAATTCAACAAAGCTCACTGGTAACAAAAGTGCCAGGATAATACGAGAGAAACATAAATTGCTTGCAAAAGGTAAATAGGAGTAGATAACGAAAGTTACTTGTCATAATAAGAAAAGGAGATCCAATTTTGAGAAATGAAAATACATTAACAAGCACGACAAGTGAATTATCCCTCAGAGACTTGGCAGCTTGGAAGTTCTTAAATATTGATTAATAGTGGCAGCAGGTTTGCAGGCTGGAGGGAAGGCCCTCCTCTGCCACCTGCTGGAGATACACAAAAACACTGCAATATTAGTTGTTGTTGTTGGGTTTTTTTTTTATCAGAGGATAAAGAATACATGCATATGAGTATTGTTATAGTGTCTGTCTACATGTATTGATGCACCATTTGTGTTCAAATCTCTATTGCTTAAAGCAGCCTGCCAAGAGAATGCGCTGCACAGATATGCCAAGCGTATGAATCACATTGTGGGTTAAACATGCATAAAATATGCCACTTACGTCCGGCTGATAAGAACATTACTTTGTGCTTGTTCTCACACACGCACACAAACACACATCCTGTTACAATTCCAAGAATCTACACACACGCACATGCATCCTGCCAGCAGTGTGTTGATCACAGCTTTGGAATCCTTTGGAAAAATCCTACAAAATAATTTCCCATGCTTCTGACCAGACACCGCGTGCCTTAATAAAAGCTCTCTGACATTATTTGAACAAATTACACGAAAGGATAGAGAAGTACAGAAAATGTTTCTCAAGTCTCATGCAAATGCAGAGTACAAGGGCGTCGCAACAAAGCGAGTGGCTCCTCGCTGTTGCCAATTTACCAACGTTTTTTGGCTGTACAAGTATTGAACAACTTTTCTGATGCCTCTAGTGGTATTTTTTCTTGAGAAAATGCAGCACTTCATCCCAAAACTGCCAAATTTCATATCAATGAAGCAGTGTGGCATGACAAAAATACCGCCCCACACCCACATCGACAATTTAGCCAAAAATGTGCTGGCGGGCGTATGCTACTTTATGCTAAAACTGCAGCTCCGCCTTCCTTTCGGCTTTGACATGATAGTTCTTCCTTATAGTTGTTTGAAAATGTCGGAATAGGCTGGCTCTCTGCTCAGTCATGGGTGGAAAGGTTAATATGTTAATGTGCCGAAATTGTGACATTAATTGTTCCCGCTAGACACTCAGCTATTCTGTACACGAAAATCAGGAAACTAGAAAACATCACATGACCTCACCCAGAAAACGGGGGAGGTGTTATCCCTCAACCTTTAGGCACTGTGATGTCATTTTCAGTCGACCGCAAGTGGCAAAATGGCTGCCCCCTGAGATGGACACAAATTGGAGGAGTTTGCCACTTCATTTGACTGGAAAGAAAGTTTTGGACACATTTGTGTCAATGAAGGCCTCACCTGTCTCCACCAAGGCATAAGCCTTACCCCATTTGTTTTACATAGATTTACCTCCTGGCACCTGCTTATATATCAAAATAATAAATATATAAGCCCTAAATGGAAAGGAAACCCATTTTAGAGGCACTAACCACGTTGTTGCAAATTTGTGACCTTGATCCTTTACGATGCCCCCACACCCCCCCCAACTGAAGTTAAGTAAATAAACACCCCTGGTCAGTATTTGCAGAGATGCGTTCCAAAAAACAGGCATTTTTAAAGCAGCTTTGCTTTGCATCTGCAAGCTGTATTTTATTTTTTGGGGGGAGGGGGCGGGCCGGAGCGCTGTTGGGTTTCTTGGAGACCTGCCTCGTAAGGAATGTCCTGATTTAATTGTACAATGTGTTGATTTAGTACAATGGTCCACTTCCAACATTCCAGAGTTACGTAAGAACGTTGGTGAAGTCAATAACCTCACCAGCAACTTTTTTTCCCCCCCTTTATCTGAAGTAGACCAGAACATACTGTGAGTTGAGGGAGAACACACTGTCAACACACTCACATGCTTCTCATATATGAATAAAAATGTTTCAATATATTCGCACAAAGATTCCACTGGAAGGGTTTTAAAAAGTTAACAGGCCTGGTCTTAAGTACTGATTCTGAGCAAAAGTTAAAGTAAATGCCAAGGTAAAAGTGACTTATTTTAACCAACTCGAAGAATGAATAAAGAAGGGCACACATATGCTGATAATCGGGATACATTTCTGCCCGATTTTCCTGATTCTGATCAAAGTCGAACTGTTTTTTTTTTTCAGACATGGGAAAATAATAATAATAATAATACATTTTATTTATAAGCGCCTTTCAAGACACCCAAGGACACTTTACAATAACAAAAAACACAAAACAAGACTAATAAACTCGCATATACCAACAGTTGGTCAGAATTTGTGCGTTTCTCTAAACACACCGTACATCCGCAGCACAATCACTTAGGATAATCTTCCAGAGACTTATAATAATCAGGCCTTTGCTCACTTTGATCGCAACAGTGTAACAATGCTCAGATTTTTCTTGATTATCAGTATGTGTGTGCCCCATATTGCTGGTGATTATTCTGCTTCATGTCATAATCATCGGGTCCGTATTCAATTCTGAGCCTAAATATTGAGGTTTAAAGAATTATTATTGTCAGGCAGATTGAGGGAGGAAAATTACTTAACACACCTCACACCACAGGATAATCACTCAGGCAATGATAATCTGTCTTTTTGCTGAATTTAATTGCAAGGGTGAAATTAGGGCTCAAAATCAGCCGATGTATCGTATGCATGTCAGCACTGAAGAGGAGTCTTACTCTGCCACAGAAGATAATCGGGCTTTAGCTGACCATTTATTTTTGCCAGCCCTAACTGTTTGCCTGAGCATATTGGGAATGAAAAAAATTGCTCTCGACACACCCCACACCATAGGATAATCACGCATGATAATCTTTGAGACACATCCGATAATCAGGCCTTTGCTGAAATTCGGCCCGATTATCGCTATGTGTGTACTTAGACAAGATAAAGGCTCCACACAGTCATTTGTCCGGACTCCCTAATTGGAAGAGACTTGCGTGATTATTTGAAAATAACATCCTGGCTTCAGTCTCAATGTCTGAACTTTAGCTTGAGAAGAAGAAGGAGCAGAAATGTGTTTGTCCACGTCCCCCTGAAGAGCGGAGATAATGACATGCTGGCAGGGGCAGATTGCAGGGTTGCCATCGGCCTGGAACTGTAAACACGGCAGCGCGGCCTCGTTAGGACATTCCAGAAAGGTCCTCAACTGTGGATTCTTGGAAGAGTTTCCCGCTTGTTTGCATTCCTCATGTGGGACAGCAGCGCTAACAGAGTGGATAGCCTGTGATCAAGGCTGGAGCCTGCAGGCCACTCGCAAATTAGACCAGAGAGGAAACCGAGGCCAGCAGATGTCAAGCATTCCAACAAAACCGTCAAATGGCCCGCGACTGATCCTTTTACGGATAAGACACGCGCTCTCATTTCTTGCTGTTTTTAGGTGGAAATTTGATGCAATGATATTTCATGCAGTCATAACATTTCATTTGGAGAAGATTAAAAGAGACTGGCTAATTTATATCGTCATAAAGCGTCATCCCGCGAAAAACACACTTTGTGAATTACTGTACGTTGCTAGCTTGACTTTCAAGTTTAATTTGTTTGGTGATCAATTTTCAGCATTAAAATGAATTCATGAAAACATTCATCTGTATCACACGCAAAAAAAAGTTCAAAACAAGAAATATGAGTCTGTTTAGTTGTACTTACAGAGAGAGATACACATGATAATTGCAGGCCAACCTTCTGCCAACTAGCCGAAGTCCGTTTCATTATTCTGCCTGACACCATACATCGCTGGCATAAACAGATTAACAAAGATTTGTTTCAAGATCACAGGATTTTAAGCAGAATTCAAAGCTTTGACTGATTTTGTGAGTATCCTATGAATGTGGTCATGGATGGTTGTTCGTTTCTGTGTGCCCTGCAATTGGCTGGCAACCGATTCAGGGTGTCCCCCGCCTACTGCCCGGAGACAGCTGGGATAGGCTCCAGCACCCCCCGCGACCCTAGTGAGGATCAAGCGGTTCGGAAGATGAATCCTATGGAAGAATGTGAAAATGATCACGCTGTCCAAACTTAGCAGATAACTACATTGCATCTTTTACAGATAACACATAAAAAGTTCAATTTATTCAACAAAGTTGTATTTTTATTTAATTTACGGGATAGCGTTCATGTAGAATTCCGCTAAAGAAGTCGGCTCAGCTACATTACATGGTATGCTATCTGTTGCAAAAGACAATTTTATCAGCACAATTTCGCATTTTCATTGATTGGAATTTGGAATTATTGGTCAGGCATTAAAAATGTTGAAAATAAAAAGAGAATCATAGCTGATACAGACAAACAGCTCCAGATAAAACAGAAGTACTGTATGTTGTGATGCTATGCTAATTGATGTTATAGCACCATAGCAACATGTAAAGTCCACTTTTGCATCGGAATCTTATTCAAACATCAATTTTAAGCTCTTCAATGTCTGTTTAGCTAAACTATCAGTGCAGCACTTGGAATGTTATCTCAAACTGCTGCCTTCCATTTCCATTGCTGAGATTAGCATTGTTTACTATTTTTGACTGAATTCCCAAGTATCCTATCATGTGGGTTATCGTGAAATTGGATCCCAGGGGGGGAAAAAATGTGTCTGTTTTTAGCATTAGCTGTTAGCCTCAATCATGCCCTTGGAAGAAGTTGAGCTGGAATCACGTAACATGTTGACAGCAGCATTTATTTTGTGTTGTAATTAATATTTTTGGACTCAGTGAAGCAGAAATCCACCTTGGAGGTATATTAACATGCAGATTAGTTAGGAAGAGTTATCTTGTTCTTGATAAGGCTGGAAGATATCTTGACATGCAACAGAGATCAACACAACATTTGCGTCGTTTGTGTTGAAATGTCATTTTTAAAAAGAGTCAACACGGTGCTGATTGAACAGGCACAAATAAATCCATGTGGGTCATAGCACAATGCCTCTTTTCTCCTCTTGTGTGATGTATTTTGGGCCATTTGGATACTTCTCATAAAATTCACCCTTTCTTTGCTCGTTCATCTTTTTAAAATAGAATAGGACAATATGCTTCTTTTAGGCCAGACAATTGGTGTTTTGTGTAGTTGTGTGCGGGCCCCAACATATCTTAGCGCTGAATCATCAGCACATCCAGACATTGATGCTGGGGGTCGTCTGGAAGATAAGGCATTTTTCCACTAGACGCTTTCGGCGATGTGACCAGTAAGTTAATGCTAAACATGCTGAATGCTGACACAGGAGCAATTTGTTATTTATCTAGTCGTCTTTTTAGTGAGCAATTCAATGTGGGTAATCCAGGCGCAGAAGGGTTTTTTTCTTCTCCCAGCCTTAAAAGGGCTTTTCTTTTAAGAAAAAATATTCAACGTTTCAGCCCCCATATTGTGGGTGTGGATCTCCTGACCCAAATACGGGCCTGCACACCACTCTGAAAAAAAAAGAGAATGGATAAAATTCAGGACATATTTGAGTTCAGACAGTCCCAGAATACAATTTCCAGGCCATCCTGGCCCGAAAAGAATGATTTAAAATAACTAAATAAAGAAACTCATAAATCTAAAATTTCTATACAGTATGTGGCTGAAAATCTGAAATTTAGACCAATTTTGGATTCGACCCTTTACTAGGCCCAAGTGGGACCTGGAAAGCACCCCTCAAGAAAAAAAAAACTACAGCAATGTGATTTTGTGGCATGGGTGGATCGTACAAAATTGCTGATTATCAAACCCAACCACGAAAAATAGAATTTCAGGCTGTCTATCTATCAATATTAAACAATTTGACCCAATTCCTCCACATTTCCCAACTGTCAATTATTAAAGTATGTTATTCAGTGTGACATAATTAAAATATTATAGGAAAGGAATGGTTTCAGTCCACAGAAGAGCCTCCAATACATCTTCAGAGCTCATTTGCAAACTACGAACACACTTGCTTTTGCGCTCTAACATCACAAAATGTCAAAGCTGGCCATGGGATTACATGTTATGTGCAAGCTCAGCAGCAGAGGAGCACAGATAGCATTTTGCCAGGGGTGGTGGAGAGGGGGGCGTCCACATGCATGCCTGGAGGGGGGTGGGGGGGCAGAATGAATGGCTGGCATTCTGGCGACCTCCTGGACAGCTCACTAGACCACAGGCCAGGAGGCTGTTTTTGGGACACGGCTGTCATGTCTTGTTGTTGTGTCATTTGTTTGCGGTATGCATATCATCTCCAGGGCAGAAGATAGAAGCACAACCCTTGATATAGCTGATACATTTATCAAGCCTTAATTTGCGACATGTTTGCCCTCCAGCTTGGAAACACTAGGGTCTTTGAGTGGATCGTTCTTATTTAAGAACGGTCGTTCTATTCCGGGAGGCTGTAACTATGTAAACTGTTCCCTCAATTTAAAAAAATGTATTCTTTATCAACTTGTCCTCTTCAGCTGCTCATGTGTAATATGCACAAATAAATAATCAAGCTAACTTTGGCAAGGCAGAACAGGACAGGGCAGGAGCTGGCAGGGAAGAATATGGAAGAACAGGAAAGGGCAGGATCGGAAAGGAAAAAATGTGGCGGGGCAAGACAGGACAAGGTAGAACAGAACACATAAGTGTGCTATGGAACAGGGTAGGACAGAATAGAACAGGTCAGGGCAGAACAGGACATGACAGGAAAAGTCCAAACAGGACAGAACAGGTCAGGGCAGAACAGGACTCGGGGTTGAATCGATGCGTTGATGAATCGACTTTACTACTCCATTTAACACCTGAAACCGACTCATCACTACAAGTGTTATTGGCATCTCGTCTTCCAGTCGACCAGTTAACATCGGACATTTGACAGACTGCAACACTCTCTGAAGCAGAAAGATATCCTGCTAATAAGACGGCACAGTCTTTGTAGAGCAAAAATAAGATGGTTATGGAAGAGAATAGCGGTTAGCTTTGGTTGCTTTAGCTACTCTGATCTTGGGACTGGCAGCAAGAAACAAGGGCAGTGGTGTAAAGTGAAATGCCATCTTTGCCACCAAAATGTCTCGTCACAAGAGTTTGTGTGATACACCACACCAAATGGATACCACAAGTGTATGTTGTTGTATGTTTTGTTTCTTCAGTCTCCAGTTTAGATTGTAGGCGTTCACTCAAAAATTGCACCTGTCCTGAATCTGGCCTCGTTAGTTCTCTCCTTTAAAAGCCATGCCAGGCCAACAACTGGTTGTCGGATTATTCAGCCTTGCTCACGACTGTCCTCAAGTGCTTCAATTCTCTCAACATTCTCAGTATTTTGTCCTGGTAGCCTTTGTTTAGTAATTCAGAGTATTTTTGTTCGGTCAATGTTCTTATGTTTTCTCAGTATATGTTCTTTGTGTATTGGATTCTCTTGTCCTTTGAGTTGACAAGCAATATATGTTTTTCTTGCTCATTGCCTTTTGCAAGCGCTTTTGGTTTGTCCTCGCCTTATCCTGGTTCTTTGTTACCAGCGTCCTTCGTTGTACTTTGTCGGTCAAAGAAATATAGTTTTGTTCACAGCCTCTTATCTCTGTCTACGCTTGTAGAATCCTTGTTCTGTCAGGTATCCTTCTGGACACCTGACAATAAGAGTACAGAAAAATGCTGTACATAGCAACTGGAGACTGCCAGACAGCCAACAGACAATTTTATTACCGTAGTTATTTTCCTGTACACCTTTACCATATTCATGTTCAAACACCAGCAATGTAGTGAGAAGTCATTGTCAGTTTGGCAGGAAAAAAAGCAAAAGGCAGCAGCAGAAACATCATTTACAGTGACGCTCAGCTACTCACCACGAGCACCCTATGACTAATATGTCTGCGAGTGGAGGCTGCATATTCCGTGTTTGGAGTGGGTGGGGGTAAAAACAATAGAGTTGCTATGACAGACTCGAAATATGTTGGCTCGAAGGAGAAATTTACATCAGTTAACAGACGTCACAAACTCAAAGAGTCAAGCCGATGAATGTACACGCTAACAGAGTCCATCATCGTATGTGTCTGAGCAATAATGTTTGCGTTGATGTTCGTGCTAACACACAATCTCGGAGATGTTAAGGATGGTTTAACAATACAGGGGAACCTCCAAAGTGCAACTTCTATTGAGACGGGTTCATTTCCAAGTTGATAAAAATATATATATTTATGTTTCACTGATCCAAAGTTTATGCTGGTACCACTGTTACGCTTATGCTAATCTATGCTAACATTAGTTAAACCTTATGATAGCACTGTGTCTGGCTGTCACTTGAAAGTGTCTCTAGATCTTACGACCACTCCAGGGATTATTATTGTGACTAACAACAAATTTACTGTCTTTTTATAGGGTTATTGGAGACTTTTGAGAGTCCCTCCAAAGCAGGAGTTATTGACTTATATTCACTTGTCCACACCTCTTGTTACCTTCTTTAGAACTTCTCCCGTGGTCCAACTGTGGCTTGAACGTGGCTCTTGATCTTCACTGTGATTTTTCTGACCACTGTGGTGGCTATTTTCCCCAAAAAGGTGTTGCATCTTTTTTGTGGTGACATTGGAGATTTCCTGAGAGTCTGAAACTCCCTCTGGCGCAGGAGATATTCCCCCCCCTCTGCATCCAGACAGGTAATGCATGATACATGTGCAAAGCTACCACTGGCTAATTTAACCAAGCACTGAGGAAACCCAAATTTAGCTACAGGTTGAGTTCAATACAGTAGTTGGCAACAGGTGGCAAGCGTTTCAATGCATTAATTTGAGAACTCTGACTCTTGCATAAACAAAAGACTTCTCGGGTATCATGGCTCGAAAGGGGAAAATGTGGATATTCCAGTTGAGCGGAGGGGCTGATGGGTGCAAGTGGTCGCTATTAAACAAACCTAAGCAATGGGCATAGTAATAATTTTAATGATACAATATGTGATACAATGGACAATGCAAAAAATTTTTTCTGAATTCCTTGTTTTCATTTTACCCTGGACAATGTCAAGACAAACTATGACTGATGTAGCAAAGCATCCCCAGGAGCAAACCCAGACCAAGCTTTTTGACACTGCAAAGCAGATTTCTTCCTTAAATGTCTCGATAATCTTAAGAAGTCATCGTACCCCACACAGATTCAAGACACAGAGTGCTAGATGAAGCAAAGCAGCCCCAGAAGCTAACCAAGGCCAATCTTATAGACACAGGAAATTTCTCTCCCGAATGCCTTGATAGGCCTGACATTTCAGTGCATCATTGACAGATTCAATTCACCACCTGTGCCATGCAAAGCCAAGTGACGAAGTGACTCACAATGGTGTCTGTATCTTTTGAAGCATATCGGGGAATGACGGGCCTATGCATCAAGACCCACACGTCTGTTTTATTTTCGCTCGCACACTCAACACTTGTGACTCACAATCTGAAGTCTGCGAATGTCTGGAAATTCCCTCGGAATACTTGGAAGTTGACTTGCTGCGACATGCAGACGTTCCTCACCTGCTCTCCACCCTCCTCACAACACTTTATACCCCCCCCCCCCCCCCACTCACTTCTGATTCCAAAAAGCACCCAAACTTCCACACACCAGGATAGGAATCGGAGCTGTTGTGAAATATGAAGACATGAGAATCTCGCTCGACCGCTGTTTCCTGAGAACAGGATATGGGCCTGGCTTTAAAACACCTTGCCCCCCCACCCTTCATTGTGTATTGTGTGAATCGCTAAGTCCTACGTGGATGTGAGAGCCAAACATAGGAATCCATCCCAGTACTTCCTACACTATCAGTTACCTTCCTCACCAATCGGGCCGTATCTAGTCGCCTCTGTGTCTATTTTGTCCGGATCTTTCCCACACAAGCCCACCGGTCCAGTATCTCTACAGTGTTCCCGTCCTCAGAGGCAAGAGATAAACCAAAAGAAGCTAAACTATTTGCGAGACGAAAGGAACAAAAACAAACATGAGAGAGATTAGGAGAGACAGAGGTTTTGTGGTTTTAGCTCGTTTTCCAGTTTCTCACTTCATGTGGCTTATCAAAAAGCAGTTGAGAAGGCCCCCCCCCCCAAAATATATATATATATTCAAGAAATATATCAGCTTTGATGCAAAATGGTCCAGAGTGACCCGGCTGGGGGGTTTTTTCTTCTTCAGTACGTGAAAGGGATTCGTCGTGATGTTTTAAAAAAAAAAAAAAAACTTTCATCACGAATGTTCTATTGCACAAGTTCGGTGTACGTATTTTTCCTGTTCTTTCACATATAGCTGAGTATTTTTATGACCTATATATTTTTTAAGTAGTCAGTAAATATTTTTGGCAATAAATCTTGGAGTGTCTCCCTTCTATTTAGGCCTGCTTTTGCATTGGGCAAATTCCCCAGTAGATTGCCAGAGCCTTGGAATTTGTCCAAAATGGCTGCTTCAAACCAAAATGTCTGTTGAGGATCTCTACAATGTAAACATTTCAAAAAGGTAAATGCACTTGCAAAAATGTATGCGTTTTAGGTCATGTTTCAGCCCTCGGAGCTGAATACAATTTATATAAAATGGAAAAAAAACAACAACCATGTGAGAAATATCCAAAATATCCAACAGTTGTCCCTTCTAAAATGTAAAAGTGGAGTTAGTCATGCCATCCTCCCTCTATTTGAGGAATAGAAACCTGACCGCAGGGCTGGAAGCAGCGTGTTTCCAATTGTGTAACATGTACTTTGACAACGCTTACTGTTGTCACAGTTGCGCTTGTGTTTTCCACCAAAGCCACAAAAAGTGAACACTTTTCACATGGCCACATACAGTACATGCCTGGCCAGGCAGTTCAACAGACCTTTTCCATATCCATATATTGCGTATACATCTCAAGCATCCATTCTCTACCGCTTATCCGGGGTCAGGTCGCGGGGGCAACAGATTTAGCAGGGAAGCCCAGACTTCCCTCTTCCCAGCTACTTCTTCCAGCTCTTCCCGGGGGATCCCAAGGCATTCCCAGGCCAGCTGGGAGACATAGTCTCTCCAGCATGTCCTAGGTCATATTCATCTCAAGCATACGGAATATTTTTGTTATGGGTGTTCTATTGTCTATCTGTGCCTCTACAGTAGTGCGTTTAATTAAAATACGTTCAGTCATGTAATTTTTCTTCTTTTGGTCTTCATGCAGAATCCGGATACGGAAGACCAAGCTTGAGATTTAATTGCAAGCAGAATCTTTGTGCCTGATGTAGTAAAGCCGCCGCAGAACATAACCAAGCCTCCTCCACGTTTCATCGAAGGTAACATGTTTGCCCGTGTTGTGTTGAGACAGAGAAGAGCATTGCACCCGCTGTTAAATATGGAGGTGACTGGCTCATGTTTTGGGGCTGCTCAGGTATACTGGGTGTCTTAAATCTGTGTAGGCTACGATGAAATCTGAAGACTCTCAAGACATATTGCAGCAATATTTGCAGTCCAACGCATGTAAATTTGGTCTTGGTTATGTTCTGGGGGTGCTTTGCTCCATCAGGCACACAGTGTCTTGAATCTGAAAGCATAAATTGCTTTAAAAGTGTTTTATTTATTTAAGGAGCCAACTTGACCCTTGTATTCAAGTGGTTAAAAACTAACTTTATCCCGTTTGTGGGGATTTCATGTGGACAATGAGACAAAGACGGATTTTTGTGTGACACGTTAGTTTGGATATTGGAGCTCCATATGACTTTTTAAAAGGCTCCAAAATGAAGGGTCAGCCTTTGCATGCATTCCTTCGGAAGTTCACAGGAAGCGTGGCACAATGGGGGACAAAATGGGCCAGAGGCATAGTCTACCAGCAGGGACAAGGCCAAGAGTACACACACACCCACACACACACACACACAAACAACTTCAATACTTTTCTCGTTAGGCGCATAGATTTTTGCTTCTAATGAGATCATCCGCCGTGGGCCAGCAATCACATACTGTAAAACAATCCATTCAAGTGGCCTACTTGGCGCCACTTTTAAGTAGGACTGGATGTTAATCAATTGTATCAATTAATTCTTTAATTTGAAAAAAAGGTGCTTTTGGGGGGGGGGGTGCGGGGGTTGTTTTTGTGGTTCAAAACTAATGTGCACTGCTTACACAAACAACCTAGCTGTGGACAAAAAGTTGGTAGTATACAAAAGCAGAGTAAGTCTTGTCAACTTTAATATTCTCATTGTATTATATAAATTATATTATTCTTAGTTATATTATTCGGATAATGTATAGATGGATGGACTTTAAACTTTAATTTTAGCTATGAAAAAGTCATGATGTCCATTTACAGGGGATTCAGAAAAACTATAAGTGAATCATTTTTCTGGAGGAGTCCATGTTTGATTTTTTTTTCGCTGAAAATGTTCCCGGTTTTGCTGAAAGGAGCATTTTTCCAAGAAACTCTTCTTTTCAAATAATCTCTTAGCTATACATGTTTATTCCTATTGTGTGTTGTGGAAAATGAAATGATGTCTTTGTCATTTAGTATTTTAACTGAGAAGGAAAAATAAAAACTTTGGAAAAAATGCATTTCAGTTGTTTTATCTGGAGATAACCCTCATTCTTTCTCTCTTCTCTCTTTGTCAGCTCATGTGACCGGTCTGTTATGACAAACATCTCAGTTATTTCCACGTCCCATGCTTCAAGCCTGTCATAAAGGACTTAGCACCAATCAAGCAGTAAAGTTGTAAATAGCTGTGTGTTGTTTTCTCAGCTCTTCAAGTGAAATGTAGACACTGTCATAAACATGTGCTTTATTTCTTCCTTGAGGCCCATCTAGGAGCAAAGACTGTAATTGACACTTGTCAATCACTGGAGGGAAGATATGCGGAACGCTTAAGCCTGAACAGCGGTACGTGTGTAAAAAGTTGAGTAATAGACACGTGTCATCTCCATTTTAGGCTCTGTCTTTGAATTCGTATTAGGACAAAATTTGAGATGGTCACGCACCACATTAGAGAACACATAATTGCACAATAAAAACACTCAAAACACAGCTTTTTCACAAATAACTAGAGTGGCTTTAAAAGGGCTACACACCTCTGTTGAAATGACAGGTTATTGTGATGTAAAAATGTGACCAAGATAATTAATATCCCCAAATTTGTCACTATTATTGTGGTCAATAATTCAGTAGTGGCTGGTGGAGAATTTTCTGCTGGGGGTGCTATACAATTGGCCCGGGCTGGACCCAAAGATGTTTTTTTGTTTTGTTTTGTTTTGTATTGGGGTTTTTTTAATTAGCAATATGCATGTTTGGACCCGAAATCGGGATGCGCCCCACCTTGGTCCTATCTATTGCACTGAAGAGAAGCTGGTCTGCATGTCAAACCTTTAACAACAGTCGGTGGGTAAAGATTTGTGTGCCCCAGACTGGAATTCCGTTATGAAATCAGAGAACAGAAGTGACTGGACCAACTTCACACTGCCATTGTTATAATCTGTCCAACTCAGCTCAAATCTTTTTAAAATCTTCTCGAGAGGGGAAGAAGTAAAGCTACACAGCTGAGATAATGTGCTTGCACAAGTACCAAAGGCATGGCCCGCCACTGCCCGGATTGAAACAATCACTTCTTTCAAATGTACATTTCATGGGCAGTCTTTAATTTTGATGGCCCATAAAAAGGATCAGGTGATACAAGCCACAATTAAAGCTGAAAGCAGCAAAAAACAGGCCCTCGTATCACCACTTTCATAGCAAATCGTAGAGATGATCATCAGATGAGACGGTGTAAGCAAAAAAAAGCGTCATAATTTCATGCCATCCGTCTCTGCAGGACAGCAGTCCCGAAGCAAAAAAAAAACCCTGCTTACATTTCCAACATACGTTGTTTGCCATTAACCCAAAATGGGACCGTTTTTTTGAAGAGAAACAAGCTCATGGCTCCCCCAAATTGCAAAAGCTCGATTTAGTAGAAAGGTGAGTTGCATTTTTGAATAATTCGTTTTTATTTGTTTCTATGCCGGTGTGTTAAAATATTGCTTCAAATTAAATTAGGGACCGCTACTCTACTTAACTTGGGCTCATTTGGATGAAACTAGCAGAAGTTGGTCGAAGTTCTCTCAAAAAGGCTGACTTCCTTCCTCTTCAATTTTCAGCATGGGTCCTCACCTCTTCCAGCACTTTGATTGCCTTATTGAGTTAAATAAGAATTAATGAACATTTTTGAAGTGATTTACTCTTTTTGCTTTGAATGCTTTGAGGCTCGTGATATTTACATAAACAATTCCACACATTGCAGCGCCTCTATTGACACATGCAGTGGTTCACAATTACTCATAACATTAGAAAAGGGAAGCCGAACGGACAAGAAGATCAAAGATCTTTTGAGCTTTTTTTCCCCCTGGGAATCAGAGGTGGGATATATATTAAAAACAAAAACATAAAATCGTAAAATCTAACAAAACTTGAAAAAAATCAACAACATTTCACGCAAATGTTTATTTATATGCATATTTAACTTTACACTGGTGACAACATCTACAGTGGAATAAAAACTATGTAAAAAATGTCCAAATGCTTTGGTTAAAAAAATCTAAATCAGCTCATTTAAATCCAGACACTTGCATCTTCATGTCAGTCTGTTATTCCTTTATAATAAGAATAATAAAACAATTAAACTGGTGCTGAGTTTGGCCAGCCGTGGATGGCATAAAAGTTTGAGTTCTTGAAGGAGGGTCAACAATCTGTGTGTCGAGAACGTTGTTTGCGCTTACTTCAATTTGAGCATTGTGTCTAAGTGACACATTCTTCCTTTTGTACTCAAATATTTGTCAAAGTGTGCACTTTTACACTTAGAGTTGAATCATGACTTCTACTTTAAGTACAATCTTTTCCAAACAAGTACCTGTACTTTAACTTAAGTACAGGGAGTGAGCACTTTCGCCAACTCTGATGTGAACGCACAGCTTTTGTAAACAATGTCCAAATGATTTTTATTTGGCTTTTTTTTTTTGTGGTCGATGAAAAAGGATAAAGCCCAGCAAGCCCCTCCTCTTCCTCCTCGTCGTTGTCCTTCTATTCCCCGCTGGCTGCTTTTTTTTTTTTTTTTTTTACACGTCTGATTCCCCCGAGGGAGCTCCAGTTGAGCATTCCTGGCATTCCCGGCTCGGTCCCTCCTCCCTGCTGGTTTATTATCGGCCCGCCTGCTTCCCCCAGCGAAAGCGGCATTTCGCACAGCAGCAGCAAAAGGGGAGGACGCACGTTTTGGTTCCTCAAAGTCAGGCAACAGAAAAAGAAGACGCATACGGGGTTGAGTTTATTCCCAAAACTTGGATTTCCACACACCAGAGAAACGCCTTTTTTGTTGTTGTTAGAATGAGGGCCTAAGCTGGTAAGACTCACTTTCAATTTTTTTACTCCCCCCACTCTTACAAACACAATCAACAAACTCTTACGATTCCCTTTTAACACCGAAAGCCGATTTTAAAGCGAAATGTAAGGGTATGTAAATCTGATTGCCCCACACCAGCGGTGCTTCGCTTTTGTGCGTATTTACTCCCCCTCAGATTGGAATTTTGGCCGCATGTTTTTTTTTCTTGCTTGCTACGGAACAAAAGTCTCCACATTTTTATGTTGTCGTTGTTGAGAGTGTAGAAAATGTGATGTTCTTGTTTCTGTTTGGTCTGTATTTTGGTTTTTGAGATGGTTTTTAAAAGCCACATTTGAGTCATTTGGACTGAGAAATGCCTCTTTATGTTTGCTAGACCGTTGCATTGACCCACAGATGAAAACACACATGATTGATGTACAATCAGAAATCAAAAGTGACTCAATTCTGTGTTTTGGGTTGACATGGCAAGTTCATTAGAAAGAAGACCCGAGACAAAAATGTGCACGGGCCACTTTCTGTTCACATAGCACATTGACACCAAATTGGAAACATTGCGGGAGGTGACCTGAGTCCAATTTGCTTTCAAGGCATCTGATCAATTGTTACGGAGTGTTCACATAAGCACATGGGAGGACTTAAAACCAAATTGAAACCACTTCTGGAGGTGAAAGAGGCAAGGCAAGGTCAACTTGGGCCACGAGGGCTTGAAACTGAATTGCGATGGATTGAATTGGATGGGTGTGAAAACAGCCTTATGCTTGAATAGTATTTGAATGTGTCACAGTCTGTCATCAGCCATGCTAACGCAACCAACATCCTTCCCGTCTGTAGGTTTGACAGCCAGTTCAGTGAAACCAGTAGAACAGAATCCTCAGCGAGAATCAGCATGACGTCCACCGAGGAGCCGTCTGGTACGGTCTTGCACCGGCTAATCCAGGAGCAGCTTCGCTACGGAAACCCCACCGACACCCGCACCTTACTCGCCATCCAGCAGCAGGCCCTGCGTGGGGGCAGCGGGAGCAACAGCGGGCCCAGCAGTGGGGGAGACATTGGCCGGAGCCCCCGGTCCTCTCTGGAGAGTCTCACCCAGGAGGAGCCCCCGTTCCCCCAGCTCTCGGCCAGACAAGAGCCCCAGGGCCAGGAGCACCAGGGCGACTTCCACCACTCAGAAAGTGCCTTTCAACTCTATCAGGTCCACGGCGAGGAGCTGCCCACCTATGAGCAAGCCAAGGCGCATTCTCAGTACCTGGCCACCCACTGGGCGCCGGCGAGCCCCGGTAGGCAGTCCCACGAGGGGGCCTTTCTCGAGGAGGTGGACGAGATGGAGCGCAAGTGTGCCCACGCTCGGTCCCTCAGCGAGCACCGCATGCAAATCTCTCTGGAGAGGAGCGATGCCGTTGCCAAGGCGGAGGCGGTCAAGAGTGCCTCTCACAGCTACCCTGAGCTGGCTTACTACGCGCAGTGGGGACCTCAGAGTGCAGAGAAACGCAACCCTCCACCCGAGTACTCGGCTCCCGTCCAGGGACAAGGATTTATCCCACACCAGGCCCAGGAGCCTGTGCAGGCCCCACAGCACAGGTACAAATTGATCTTAATTGCACCTATTCACAAAGAAACGGCATGACATCACACTCTGTGGTGCGGCTCCTTGTTTCGCTTCACATGCGTAAACACATACTTGAGTCATACTTTCCTCCTTTTTAAAGCAGCGCCGGTCCAACTGTATTTGTAATACTTGGCATGCTGTGGCTGAAAACCCTCACATGCTTGCATGGGCCTTTCGAAAATAGTTTAGTTCCTCACCGTGGCCGACCATCAGGACCAGCAAGGCCTTCTCGGCTGGCCGGGATATTAACAGAAGTGCTGACCTATGTTTACAAATTAAATTGGAGTATTATGTTACATGAAATTGTCTGAATAGCTTCCCAGTTATATTGTCTTCATTTTGCTCGTGTTTCTCTTGGCTGCACTGGTTCCAGTATGTGTTTGTGGATGTTGGACTTTTTTGTCCAATCAGACTACAGCCTCTGTGAGTTGCCGTGTCTATCTAGCTAATCTGCCCAGAATCAATAGTGCCGGATGATTGAATTGAAACTATTCAGTGAACCTGTGTACGGTATTTGCGGCTCGGCATTTGCAATTTCTCATCTTTTTTGAAAACCTACTGTATGCGCCGTTATATCTCGGTGTCCAGGAACAATGTTCCAATGAGTTGAGGAATTTTGTTTGAACAAAAGCAGTGCTTTGTTGCCAGTGCGTGGGCTCTATTGGCAGTAATAACGTTTTTTCGGGGATCTTAAGTACTCAGGGGTATTCATTAATATGGATCGATCAACAACGGGACTGTTTCTTAACTCAATCAGATTGAACATTTCTGATAGCTAACTAACAATAACATCAGGCATTACATTTTGTTGCTCTGAACTCGAGATGACAATAAAATCCAATTTTCATTTCCATGTTCCAGTATTACTATTTGAGTAGCAAAGCATGTCTGTGGAGATCTGCACACAAAAATACAGTTCTTTTAAGAAGCAGCATTGGTCATGAGGAAGATGTATTTCCATTTTTTTAGGTTTTGGTCGTATTGGTGGCTAAATATTGATTGTGGACTGGCGCCGATGATATACAGCTGTGTAGCATTTGTGTTTTGTATAAGAGCGATGCTTTCGATAAAAGGAATGTGATACTAGTGGCATTAAGGGGTGGAGTCCTGGTAAGTCCCCGCTGAAGGCCCAGGTAGCAATTGCCTTGACTCATAGTTTCCTTCCTTTAAAAGCAGCACTGGTCCCAAAAGTATTTGTAATCCTTGGCATGCTGCGGGTGGAACACCTTGCATGCTGACTTTGGCCTTTAAAAATAGTAGAGTTCCTCCACTTTACATTCTTGACTGGAGCCGCCGCGTCTGACGACCAAGGAGCTGGAATAGAGACCGTATTGTCCCAAGCCTTCAAGTCTCCAGACCGGCCCCCAAGACGCATACAGTGCTTTGGGTTGACTCCGATCCAGGATGGCGTCACTTAACAACGTCTCTCTCCCTCAGGTATATCCATTCCGGGCCGCCAGCCGACGTCTCTTGCTACGATGCGTTCACCGGCTTGCCCCCTGCTGGCTTGGAGGAGCCCAATCAAGTGGCGCTGCTGCTGATGGAGAACGAGAGGCTGAGGCAAGAGCTTGAGGCTCACCGGGAGAAAACTGGTCGTATTCAGAAGGTAAGGCCTGGGACAAACTCGTACCTTCTTTGATTACCTCACCTTACAAGCCGTAAGCTTGGCCAAACTGAATGTTGACCACACACATAAGGATTCGTAAATATTAAACAGTTTTGATGACTTTCATCGCCAGGAAGCAAAAATGCAGAAAATTCAGCCCAAGTGACAGCCAATTAACTGTTTGCCTCATGTCTAGCTTCGGTTCTCATGGTGGGTAGCCGAAGGGAAAGATGGTACTGCAAGAGATGATGATTTTCTTGGTATCATTCTTGATAACTGGCAGAGCTGAACAGTAGCAGATTGTACTGCTTGATCTAAAAAAAAAAAAAAATAATAAAGAGCCTTTATTCATCAGTTCATCCATCATGAACAGAACACAAACAAGCTTTATGAATTAAAAGGTGAAACGTACAAAAGGGTCCAAGACGTCTCGCTGCTTTTCACGAACTTGTATGGATTACCAGAATGAGAGAGCAGCAAGCTTCCCTTACTTTTTATTTGTATTTTTTATAATTTGTTTGCACTTGAAATAAAAGTATAGTGGGAAGGACAAACTGCCACCATCGCCAATTCAAATTTTTCCAATTGCGTTTCGGCCACACCAGTGAAAGGAAAAAAAAACAAAACAAAAAAGATGCATAGGCATAATATCAGGGGTCAAAAGCCAGAATGTGCAGAAAGAGCAGTTGGCTGCGAACAAAAGAGACCTTTCACTTTTGACACAGCAGGCTGCCACCTGCCAGCGAACCCGGCAACCCCTCACCCTCCGCCTCCCCATCAGCTGCGTGCGGGTCACTGCCCGATCCAGTTACTGGCCTTGAAAAATCGATATGGCCTGTTTAGAATTTAAGCGAGCGCACACATGCGCCGCCGATGACAATGGGAGGAGTGTGTCTAAACACGGTAGTGTGACCTCTGCTGGGGCCTCCGTGGTATGCTAGCTAGCAGCTGCGTTGCCGCAGCGCAGATGAGGCCGAGAGAATGCAGACAAGTGGTCGCTCGGGTTGGCTTTCTCAGACAGCTGTCCGAGATGGAGTCGCTTTCTTAGATGGCAAACCAAAAATCTACCCAGCGGAGTATACACATACCGATAATCGGGCTGATTTGAGTATTTTCCCTTCTTTGTGATCAGAGTAGGCATGGGCTCGATTGTCGGGTGCGCTCTAAAGATTATCCTACGGGTGTGGTCTGCTCTGAAAAAGGTCAGCGACTGACAATCGTAATTGTTAAATGTGTACACTATTTATTTCAATTCGTCAACACAGAGATGTGTCGAGCGACGGACTCTGCGATGGTGAAGTGAACAAGGTACAGCAAGAGACAATTAAAATGCGAACACACATCAACAATTGGGCCTCATGCTGGAGTTTTAACCCCTTCTAGATTATCCTCGGATGATTATATTGTGGTATGCGATGGGTTAAGAGTAATTCCTGGTTGGGGCCGTAAGGGTTATGCCTGTTCAATATCGAAGGTTGCAAATGCCGATGTGAGTGGTCAACATAGGCCGTTCCGTATTTATGACATGAGATGAAACGACAGTGAACTAATGACACAAATCGGACCCAATTTGAGCATTTTCCCACCCATCCGATTAAAGACCATTGAAGGCAACTCATCGAATGTCTCAAAGATGATCCTTTAGTGTGGGGTGTGTTAGGAATGATTTTTTTTTCGGTCGTGCCCGACAATGGTAATGTGGAGCTTTGCTTGGCTTCGTAATCTGTTCAAATGTTCATAATCGGTCTGCGCGTACAAGATCCAAGGGGAATAGTACAAAACCCGTCTTTTATCACACGAAGCTTATCCTCCCTTTCAGTCTTTCTTTTTTGTTGAGTCCATTTGGGGGGCTTTGGGCGGGGGGGGTTTTACAACGTGTCACGCTGCTATGAGCTAATCGAAAGGGCAACGCCTCCAACTGGTTGGAAAATGTGGCTTACAATTTTTTTTTAACCACGGTGGAAACAACTTCTTTAGTACCTCAGCCAGCCTGTAAAATATCTCCGCAGTTATGTCACATGGCTCTGGCCTTGTCTCAGCTGAAAAGAATGATCACTAGCAAGGGGTGGAAAGATTTCTCCCCTCTTAGGCCGCAACGCTGAATAAACATGCCTGTAATGGTGGGTGTCTTCTTTTTTTTTTTTTTTGGCCGTTTGCACAGGCATGCACACATTCCTTGAGCTGGCAGCCTTCCACGGACCGCTGTGTGCTGCTCTTTGTGTGTATCATAAGTTGTGTGTGCGCGCTCGCACCTGGAACGGCGACTATCAACCCTCAGGAATGTTGATATAAATCAGTTTTACGGGGAGTGGTGCGGCCTTGAATTCCTTCTGGGAAATGTAGCATGCACACACACACACACACACACACGCACACACACACACGTACTGTATGTTCCATGTTTGGGGCTCTCAAACTTTTTGGGTCCAGGAAGTCCTAACAGGGGAGAATTTTTTTTCCAAGGAGCCCCTCGTAATCCTGATGCTGTTTAAATATGTGATAGGAATGAAAAAGTTGCTTATTTTTTATAACAAATTAGTATTTTTCTAGGGGGGGTGTAAGAATATAGTCACATTTGATCATTTAGTTATATTTTTCCAAGCTAAAGTTGCGATAATAATATTGAACTTAAAATGTCATGTGAAGAAAGCCATATTTTCACAAGTGAATTTCAAATATGCGGTATTGTTCTCAAAAACGCCATTATTCTCGAAAAAGAATAGGACTATATTCTTGAAAACTACATTTTTCGTTCTCTAGAATTTTGACTTACATGGTGAAAAAATTAGGCCTTTTGTTCTGTATAGTGGGACCAATTTCTTCAAAAATATACTATAATTCTGGCAAAATTGAGCTATATACCTGAAACATTTTGTTCTTGAAAAAAGGGCTACATTGTAAAAAAAAAATCATCTTATGTTCTCTAAAAATACATATTTTTTATGTTTAAAAAATTGACAATATTCTTTTTTTAAATGTCCTTTGTTCTAAAAAAATAGGACTATCCCCCCCCCCGAGAAATCACCTTTAGTTCCCTAAAAACACAACTGGAATTCTTAAAAAAATATATATATATATATATATTATTCATGAAGGGATTTCAGATTCATAGGACAATACACAAAATGATTTATATTCTTTTAATTATTATGTTTGTTTTATCGGCCACATAATTAACCGCAAATTATTCTGCGGACACCCTAGCTACAGATGGTGGGCCCGAGTATGAGAACCACAGTTGTACTGTATATGGTGCAACAACATAAAAGCAACATTCCAGTACTTCCCTGTCAGGTCAGAAGGTTAACTGAAAAAATTCCTTCTCTGTCTATTTCTGTCCTCCTCCCAGTTGGAGCAGGAAATCCAGCGCATTTCCGAGGCCTACGAGAAACTGATGCAGGGCAGCAGTAAGCGAGAGACTCTGGAGCAGACGCTGAGAAGGAGGCTGACGGACGAAATCCGCCGGCTGCAGGATTTCAACCGAGACCTGAAGGAGAACTTGGAAAACGCCCGGACGCACGTCGCCAAAGAAGTGCAGGTTGCCGATCACAACCAGCACATCATGGCCAAACTCCTTGAGCAAAGTGAGTCCCAAAGCGAAAATTTGAGTGTTTTTCACCCTTTTCGATCAAAGTCAGCGCAACCTGCTGGTTGGATATTTCTAAAGGATTATTCTGCAATATGCAGTGCGTTGAGCGATTTTATTTTTTCTTCCTACCTGAGCTTCACTGAAAAATGGTCGGGCAGACAGTCGGAAATGTTAAGTAGAACGTTCGATAATTAGTCTGAATTTGAGTTCTATTCCCCGCTTTTGATCAAAGTGGGCAAAAAAAAAAGGTCTGATATTACTAAAATATTCTCGCTGTGGAGTAGGTTAGTAGTGTTTTTGTCTTCTGCTCAGAAAAAAATGTTGGCTCATGTAGCGGGACATGTGACAATCGGACGTGGAATCACCCCTTCCGATCAAAATATATAAAGGCCCGATTGGTAAAGATTATCCCTTGTGTGGGGTGTGCAAAGTTTGATTATTCCTGCCTGATAAGTCCCCCAAAAAATTGTCACCCACAATCGTAAATTTTGAAGATGTTCAATAATTATGATCACAAATCCAATGCGTCAACACCATGTTCTGACAAATCTCAGTGAATGTGAGGTAAATTGGAACCATCGGCAATTGAGCAAGGTACTCGCATACCAACAATTGGACTGAATGTATTTTTCGCATCTTCCAATCAAAAAGAAAATCAGCATAAATCCGATTATTGAGAGATTTTAAGAGATCATATTGTGGTGTGGAGTGTGATGAGAGTGATTTTTCATCCAAGGTCAACTGTAAAAGTTGAAGGAGTTCAATATTTAAAGTCACACGTGTGTGTTTCAAACCAAATTGGAGCTGGAATGGGGCCACTTTACCTAAGCTAACAGTTAGCCTAGCTTCCTCTATTTCTTCCATCTCTCTTCTTCTTCTTCAGCAGCAGCCGGGGGCACTACGCTGCCTCTCACAGGTCAATTTTGGTACAACAACAAACATCTTTGTGCGTTGTGTAATAGTTGTGTCGCCTTGTGTGCACTGCGGATAATTTCCTCAGCATGCCTGGGCTCTTTCACATTTTGAGTTAAGATATGCGTACCCCGCTCTGCTTGTCCTATCTCCATCGTAATCAACATTCTTGACTGGATTCAGATGTCGTGGGGTCCGGTTGTAGCTAAGAGTCTCACACATGCAGGAATTTCCCTTGCGTAACCTCCACATCCTCTTTAGAAGGCTTTAGAAAACGCAATCCGCGTTGTACGGAGAGAAGTAAAATGAAGTTGCTCGAAATCTCTCGTACTTTACCCACCTGTTGTTGGATTGATTTATGTTGTCTGCGAGGGGAACCGGGATCAAGTAGAGTGTTTGGATGGCCTTGATGAGGAATACCAATGCGCTATGTGGGTCAAAGGGAGGGGGCGCCTTTCTGCCCCCTCCCCTTTTCCTCCTTCCTCCTCTCAGCATTCCGCAAGCGCTGAGAGGAATGAACACGGGCCACCATGCAACAAGAGATTTTTTTTTTCTCCTGGAGTGGAGGGAAAAGATTTTTAAGATTGGAAATCTGACACATACAGTCATTGAATGAAGACAATAAAAAAGCCTTTTGTAGAACTTCACTTTTTAAATTACTACCCTTTCTGCATTAGACTTTGTTTTTATTATTAGGACTTTTATTTTGAAAAAGTATGGCTTTATTCAGGCAATATTACAACTTTATCCCAGCAAAATATGGCTCTCTTCTTGTTTTTGTTGATGACCTTATCATATCATACATGGGGTTTTTGTATGAAAAATGTGATTGAGGTGGATTTTTACAGGAATAAAGTCTCATTTCTTCGAGGGAAGTCAAGTCAAAAATTGTCATTCTGATTATCATTGCGTCTGCGGAATATGAATTAAGCTGCAAAATCCACCCATTTTTGTTGATCCATCTCAGGGGGCGGCCATTTTGCCACTTGCTGTCTGTCGACTGAAAACGACATCACAGTTTCTTAGGGCTCAGGCCAGGTTGTGAATGTCACATGACAAAACTCAACAATAGGTCACTCTTTCATTCCTGTTGGCATCTCAACATTTTGAAAGCCCGTCTTCTGGATGGATGTTGGACTGATGTGTTCTGGCTTTGTCTTCCCTCACAGACGAGGAGCAGAACGTGGAACGGGAGCGTATGGAGCGGGAAGCCGAGCGTCTGCGGGCGGCGGCCGAGGAGCAGAACGCCCGCAGCAAGAGACTGGAGGAGGCCCTGGAGGCGGCTCGAGGACGAGGCCGTCAGCTGGAGGAGGAGTTGCGCAGGAAGAGGGCCTACGTGGAGAAGGTGGAGAGACTCCAGAGCGCCCTGGCTCAGCTGCAATCCACCTGTGAAAAGAGGGAGAGCCTGGAGATGAAGCTCAGGACCCGCCTGGAGCAGGAGCTCCGGAGTTTGAGAGCTCAGCAGGTATGTTAGCTTGGGGTTTGCCAACCTTTATTGACTCATTTAGTATTGATCAATTACTTAATTAAAATGTTTTTAAATTAACCATACGTAAAAATGGTCATTCTTATTTTATTATTTACAATAAATCAACTAACCAATGATCTAATGAGGAAATATGATCAAATAAAGAAAAGGAAAACATTAACAAATCCATTTGACTTGACCAAACAGCAAATATTACAGCTGGACTCTTGATCATATATGAATCGTGGGCATGCGTGAAGAACACATGAACGTGTATCCACATGTTGCCTTTGACATTTTTCATCCGCGTTTTTTTTTTTCTCTCAACAGCGCCAGTCGCAACCACCTGGAGTGACCATGGGTTCCCTCCAAGAGCGCCTGCGAGAGCGCGAGGAGCACATCCTGGCGCTGGAAGCCGACATGGTGCGCTGGGAGCAGAAGTACTTGGAGGAAAGCACCATGAGGCAGTTCGCCATGGAGGTGGCTGCCACCGCTGCCGCACAGAGGTACGGACGCTCCACCTATACACTAACTGCGCTACCTTGCTTTAAAAAGTTGCTTTAAAGTCCGACCGATTAATCGGCGATTGTTATTTCTTTTAAAATGGGCACCCAAAAAAATGGCATTTTTTTTTCCCGTGGGAACTTTTTACATTATTTTTTAGTCCCGCCACGTATTCTACTGAAACTAAATACGGCCCACATCAAAGGGTTACAAGAAAAAGTAGTAATTGTGAAACATAGGAAACTGAATTTAATGCTTGAAAATATCACTTATTTTTTCTATTTATTTGTTAAAAATTTTTTTTATTGAAAATGTGTCATTTTTAAATTTTTTATTTAAGATTGTAAATTTAATTTGAAAAGAAATCACCGTTTTTTGGTTGGAACATATCAGACAATTCTCTTAATAAAATAAAAATCTCAATAATTTTTTGCTTTCAAAAAATGTCTAAATTTGAAATTTCTCCTTTGTGAGACAAATAAAGGTTTTTCTTATCTTATATAGTTGACAGAATTTTTTTTTTTTGCATGTATCAAAAACGCATAGTGAAGCAGGACACCCACGGCTTAAAGCAGAAATACAGTGTACAAAAAAAACATAAGAAACCAGAAACCATTGGGGGAAAAAATATAAGCTAAAATAATGTCATAGTATCCTAAAAAAAAAAAAAGAAATGACTTGCAAATGATTTGATTTTGAACAATGCGCCATAACGTAAAACTCTCCGTCATTTCAGCTAACAAGCCAGGTGAAACTTAGCATGTTTCCCACCCACAAGGCTCTCAAATGCTCCGGATATATCACTTCAATCATACTTCCTCGACGTCAGTTACTACTTTCCTATTAGCCATGGCTTTGGCTCCATCCTGTGTTGTTCCAGAAATAATTGGTGGAGGGTCCATGATACTCTGTATATGGCTACTAAAACGTCATATGTGTACATTTTTGCAGAGATACCACCATCATCAATCACTCGCCTTGTCACTCCTCCAACAACAGTTTCAATGAGGACCTCCCAGTGGCGGACTTCCGGAATCAGGAAATGGAGAACAGGTGGGTACTTTTTAGGAGATTATTTTGGATAATGTTGCCATCCACTAGCCAGCAGCTAACATACCTTGTGTTTGTTTTTGAATAGCACACCAGACAGTTCCACTTGTTGTCACTTAATTTGAATTATGTTCCTCCGTTTTGTCTCTCAGGATCCGCGCTCTCTACGCTCAAATCCTGGAAAAGGACGCCGTGATCAAAATCCTCACACAGCGGCTGCACCAGGACCAGGGCTGGAAGGACGAGCAGAGTCCCCGCACCAACCTCCTCAGTGCGGCCGGGGCACCCCTGAGACTGGCCTCCTCTACGCCCTCCATATTCACAGCCAAGAGCGCCGCAAAGAGTCGAGGTAAGGAGTGCAAATGGAGAAACACAATTTTCGATGGCTGTAGTTAGGTGCAAAAAAAGTATGTTGAGGAGTTCTGCTAGCAAATCAGTCTGGTTTAAAAAAGCCTCCTCACTGCCCATCTTGAAAACCCTCCTCAAAACTCACTTGTATTCTCTGGCATTCGACTCAGCATGACTTACCGGTAGATTTGTTCTCGGTTTTACTGTTTGGTGCTTTCTACCGTCTTTATTATCGATTTGTTTGACTGTTTATTGTATATGTTAAATTGCTCCATGTACAGCACTTTGCATGCGGTGATGGCTGTTTGAAAGTGCTCTATAAATGATTTGACTTGACTTGGTTTACTTTTCTGACTCATGTTCCGGTAGGTAAGAGTCTGTCCGACGACCAGACGTTGCCAAGCCATGCATTTTCCGCTCAATCGGAACCCAACACGCTGGAACGGCAGACGGAGGGGACCAAAGGCAACGTGGCTGCCGGCATAAGCAAGCTCAACGCCGGTGAGTAACCTGCCAGATATGCACCTTTTTGTTTACAGGGAGCTAATCATTCACTAGGCAGCCAATCATTATTTTTTACGAGTGTTACGAGAGCGACTCGCGGCACATTTGGGGAATCGCGCCATAAAAAAAAAAAAGTGGACTGTAAAAGAGTGTTGGACTTGATGCCTGCTCTCATTGATTAACCATGCTATGGCTTATGAGATACTATCTGGAATGTACATCCTTTAGAAACTATGAGCATCTTGTCGACTGAGCACATTTTTCTACAGAAGTTCATCTGAGTGTGGAAAAGCTCTGTTAACCTTTAGTCGCTGATAGCAGACCAGCCTCTGGTTCACCAGCATTTTTGCACACATAACCAGAGGACGGAAAAATGCAACTACTGTCAAAATATGTGTCGATGTTTCAGAGCTGACACTAAAATGAAATGCTGTGCCGTTAAGTGAATTGTTTGAAATATGGAATCTGAGACTTAGATACAGTGGTTTGAAGCGGTCGAGACATGCGGAATGCTTTTTGTATTGTCATTAGGGGGGTTTTCGAAAAGCCCCATAATAAATCTTGAATGAGCTGAACAGTTCTCAGTTTGAAGGAACTGTAAATTGTTGTAATGTGGAAAACAGTTCCCAGAATTTCTGGAATTTTATGAACATCTGGACCTTGGAGTGTTCGTTTGCATGACTGTGGAACAGTTGTTGTTGCTGAACAAGTCGTTAACCTAATTCAACTGCCTTTACCGTTTATAACTATCGATAACGATATCAATTGCTAAAAAGTCCCTACGCGGATTGTCAGTCAACCGGCAAACTGCAAAGACCAGTGGCGGACCTAGAATGTTATCCTTGGGCGGGGCCATGGGGTGGCCAAGGCTAAAACTCGGGGATCCGTAAAATAAAAACATGTTATCACCATCCACTTTTATGCTGACTAAAAATGTGCAAGTGCGTGCGCACACCCATACATCTAAATCATTGGCAACACCAGTTACAAATATATAGAACAAAACATTTTTCTCGAGCTACAATCTAAAATGGAAGAAAATGCTTTAGCTAAATAAGTTCAGCCTTAAGTTCGCTGAGTAAACCCATTGTTTTCTTTTGTTTTGTTTTTATGGGGTTTTTTTTTTCAATTTCTTGAAATTCCTAAGAGAAACTTATGTTCTTTTCCTGCAGACGCTAAGACGATGCCAAAGAAGTTGCTACTAAACCCTTTCAGAGGCCTGGAAGAGTTGGATGCGGAAGCAGTGGAGATCTTTATTTAAAAGGCACGAACAGTGTGAGAAAGAATTCCCGAAATGTGTGAAGTCTGTCAACGGAAGAAGATATTGGATGTAAGAGGCCGAAATATCGCGGGAAATCAATGGGCTGGGGAAAAGGACTGTTTCCCCATTTTTTGGGAGGAAGAGCTGTGCTCTGACTCACAGCTGCAGGCAGTCGGCCCAGGACTCTTTCCAGGTTCTTGGACGGTATTTTGGATTGTGTTTGGCACGTGTATGCCAACATATTTATATACTGTGTAAAATGGATACAATTGCTGCTTTCTTCCCCCTTTTTCTTGTTTTTCTTTTCCAAGTTCGTTTTTTTCCCCAATCCAGTGAATGACTAAGCTGCGTATTTAACTTCCTACATATGAACTGAAGCCTGTCTCTGTCTCTCTCTCTTTCTGAGATACTGTAAAATATTCAGCATTCCCCTCCGACAAAATGTGGATTTTTCTTTTTAACCTGAGTAACCTCAATTTCGTCCCAGTTGCTCACTAATTTATAACAGAAACACTGTTGAATCGCTCGGGTTTTGCCTGTTTGACGCCGCGGCAGCCGGTTCTGCTCAGGCTGAGAAACACGTGAACAGATGTGATTTATTGTATCAATGTTTCTTTTTTTTTTTTTTTTTTTTGCCAAACTGACACAGACCTGATGTTGTTTGTAAATGTGTGTGAGGAGTGTTGAGTTGATCCCTAGCTGGTTTGTGTGCGTATGCATGTCATCTCACTCGTGCGGCCATTGCGCTGGTTCGGATGCCGTTTGGGTGGGAGTTTAAAAACGACAACATTTTTTTGTGTTTACTGTGAGCTTTTGAACTAACAAACACAGGTTAATAATAATAATAAGAATTATTATTATTGTTATTAAGTATATTTTTTATTCAGAGATCTGTATTATTATTATTATTATTATTATTATTGTAGATAAAATCGTGCTTTGAGAAGGACGCCAAAGAGTTTTTGTCTTTTTTTGGGGGGTTGTTTTTAAGTTATGTGCCGACAATCGTGGTCCAAGTCAAAAGTTGGACACAACCGACCGAGTGTTGACTTCCACCAGTCATTTCTGACAAACTTCACAGCGTTATGAAGGTTTTTCCAGTTAAATTTCACTCGACATTTCAAAAAGCAATAAAACATGTGAATTTACACAACGTGGCCTCCTGGTTTTGAGTTGGAACGTTCCATTCACAATCACTTGTCATAAGAAAGCAGGTTGAAATGATTAGAGTCGAGAAGGTGAGGTAGTTTTGCGCTGAAAAGATAGCACCGGGGTCATCGATTGAGTGACTTCACAATAATAATCTGATTGATCAAAGGCCTGGTTATCTGATGCCCCTAAAGATGATCCTGATTGATTATCTTGATGCCCCATTGCAATGTTATTTTAATTTGTTTAAAAATGTTAATCTACAGATTCAAAATGTCATTTAATATGTTTTCTGTCCTTGTTGAAATGCTTGATGTCATTTCCTTTCCAGCTAAAAGAGAACCATTTAACAAATAAGACTTAATTTAAACTCCAATCTAAAGAATCCTTGTGCCATTAGTGTAATGGCCGATTCCAATCAACATCAAAATAATAATAATAATTTTGATTTGACTTTGTTTCAATCTCAAAATACTATTTAAGATACACAAGTGCTCAGATGTTTTTTTCACACAGAGACGAACTGATTTAATAGCCTTACACTAAAATAGTGGCTCCCAAGTTTCACTTTAATGTATCATTCTAATATGACAATATCGATCGGAAAAATAAGATCTGTGACCTTTTCTTGGATTCTGCTGGTGTCTAGCACTGTGACCTTTCAGCGCAAGCATATAAAAAGAACACAGAGTGTGCCAAATCCTCACAATTCTTGCCCATGAAACGCTTCCTGCCTCACATTGACACTACACATCCTCATTCCGGTCCTTTAGTTCCACCACGCAGCGAGAGAATGAGACTATCATTCCTCATTAATGACTACCAGGTCCGCATTCTTCTCAGCTCCTCGCCACCAAAAGCTCATACTTGTCGTGCCTGGCATTCCCTTTGCGACACCCTATACGGGACAAAGAAAGGCACTCGGTCGCTCTTAGAATAGCCACTAATGTTATTTGAAATTCCTCCGGCCGCTGCCTCTATCTTCGCTAGCAACATGTGCTGCATTCTCACTATTCCCCCCCCCCCCCTTATTTATTTATTTTTGTTGTCGCTGACATACCAGGCCGCCCCCACCGGCCGAGTGGTTATAAGCTGTTTTCGAGATGCGAGCAACAAGATTAGACACGGTTGAATCGAGAGAACTGCTGTTTCAGTTCTGATGGGACACCCTAACGTGTTTAGGTTGAGGACCTAACCTCTTCGCTGACAATGACGCGCATCACCATGACATGAATGTGACTCACGTGCACGACAAGTCACTTTCAGGACAATACAAATACACACACCCACATGGTGAAGTCCCCGCAAAGTGAAGCTTAATAGATATTCCAAATTTCACACACCACAGAGAATAGTTTGGTTGACAACCCATGCCAAATTTGAAGGGATTAAAAAAAAAGTGCCACGAACATAAAATCAGGCTTCAACATTGTGAAAAATCAAACTGTTCTCTCTTTTGAATGCTCTGGGCATGTTCGCCGAATGTGGTCAAACCACACTCTGGTCAACCGTCACTCAAATACTGTCGTGCTTCATAATGAGCCATCCTCGATGTCTGCCCAAAGGTGAAAATGTCAACCTTATATAAAAGCTCGCTGTCTAGCTTGAGAAAGCATGTGACATAAGTTGTGGGTATTTCTGTTGTTGTTTCCTTGTGTTGGCTGCTCCTTTGCTAACAGTTTTATGGTCATACAGCCCTCTCCAAAAGTATTGGAACTCCTTTGTTTTTGTTGGGTTTTGTTGGGACATTTGGGTTTCAAATCAAGATGAATATGAGACAAGTCCAGAATTCCACCTTTCATTAAATGGTATTTACATCTACAGGAGTTCAACAGGCGGTGGTCGACTGGTTCGCACAGCCACCTCACAGTGCAGGGTTCGATTCCGGCTCCAGCCTTCGTATGTGGAGTTTGCATGTTCTCCCTGTGCCTGTGTGGGTTTTCTCCAGGTACTCTGGTTTCCTCCCACATTCCCAAAACCATGCATGGCAGGTAAATGGAACACTCTAAGTTGTCCGTAAGTGTGATTGTGAGCGCGAATGGTTGTTCGTTTATGTGTGCCCTGCAATTGGCTGGCAACCAGTTTAGGTTTCACCCCCGCACCTGCTGCCCGATGACAGCACGCCCGTGACCCTAAGTGGATTAGAAAATGGATGGATGGATGGATGGATGGATGGATGGATGGATGAATGGATGGATGGATGGATGGATGCATGGATGGATGGATGGATGTGCTCAACAGTGTCAAAGCCGGGCCGAGGAAGTATTAGCCACGGGTACTTTTCCTCAAGCGGCAGGTAAAAAAGCTGTGAAATTGTTTTCACTTTCTGGACCGGAGTTTGACAACTCCGGATGAGTTCAACAAATCAGGACATAGCACTTTGTTAGAAGCCACCCACTTTTCAAGTGAGCAAAAGTTGTGGAATATGGGCCTGAAGGGTATTTCTCGTTCCAGCGGTTCACCTGTGAAAACTGCATCTGCTGTTAAGCAAACATGAAGACCAGAGAGATGTCTACGGGAGAAAAGCAACCCATTTGGAAGCCGGGAAGAGGGAAAATCGATCAGAGGTATTGCACAAACATTTGACATAGCTCATCCGACGATTTGGAATGTCATGAAAAAGAAAGCAACAGGCATCAAACAGGTTGGCCAAGGTTATCGACAGTTCATGACAGACACATCGTGAGAGTTGTGAGCCAAAGACTAGAGTCAGAGTCATCATCACTGCCAATCTCCATGGGTCAGAGGTGAAGGTAGACTTGGAGAGAAAAAAAAATACAGGTCGTATCACAAAATGTCAACCACTCATCAGCAGAAAGAATCGAGGGCCAGATTAGATTTTGCAAAGAAGCACAACAATGAGCCACAAAAATTTGGGAACAAAGTTTTATGGACTGGAGACGAATCTCTAGCAAAGTGATGCAGAGGCCAAAATATGGAGAAAGGAAGGCTCTGCTTTTGATCCGAAACACACAAGCTCATCTGTGAAGCATCGTGGAGCAATGTCTTGGCACGATTGCTTCTGGAACGGACTTTATATTGTTGATGGAACTCTCGATGATATCAGCAGAATGAATTGTTCAGTCTACAAAACCATTGTGTCTGGCAATTTACAGAAACATTGAAAGACATTGGATTGGCAATCAGAAATGCTGAACAAGTGTAACATTTGCGATTATCAGCTCCAACCGAATGGAAAAATCATTCTTAACACACCCTTAACAATTTTTCAGAGACATCTGATGAGCAGGCTTTTCGTGACATGTTAAATATATCTGAACCCGACCGAGAGGATACGAGGTGGCCGTGAGGAGATTGCGCGTAGGCCTGAGGATCCGGCGGAATGCAAAGGCCAACAATCTTATTTATGCGTTCTTATCTCGCCTCCTGTCTGACTGACAACATGGTGAGTTCCTGGCCAACATTCCATCGAGAAGGTGAAAGGCAGCTGACATGTCACAACCGCCTCATTCTCGCTCTTTCTCTCCCAGCACCGACGTGACAAAGGAAAATGGAACGCAAGATGGGAGCCAGAGGTTAAATTCCATTGTGCCCTGACATCCAGTGAAAACGATTCTGCGCTTTTTTTTCTGCACCCTTGTCCTTCTCCGGCTCAGCCACATGGGAATTTCTTCCTTCGCACAATCACCATGAAAGGAACTGGATTGTTGCTGTGTAAACCGTGCAAATGATCTTCTCACGGTGTGTGCTGGGGATTGTTATCTCCTTGTTTACACTTCTAAGACACATTGCAGAGGATTCCAATTCTCCTTTCAAGGCACGCTGAGCGTGAAAACATTTGAGCCTCTGATCACGGAGTCTTTTCTCTTGCTCTCTTTCTGACACTGGTCATCTCACTCGGCTCGAGAGTGTTGAGATTTCATTGCAAGTTACATTCAGACTCAAGATATCCTGTGTGGAATGAAGTAAAGAAGCACCAAAAAGAGCCAAGAACGAACTTTCTGGCATCTGGGTATCATATTTTTCTCCTGAATGCCCTTTTTATCTTAAGATTTCATTACACTTGCACAGGTTCAAATAATTTTTTTCATTGCATCTTGCAAAGTTTTTAGACACCCAGTGCTGGAAGTAGCAAAGCACTCCCAGAACATGAGCAATAATAAGCTTTCTGGTGCCGTCTAGCACATTTTACTCCCAAATGTGTAATAGTCTTGAAATTTCACTGAACCTTACACAGATCCAAGACACCCAGTGCCAAATGTAGCAAAGTGGCCCCAAAACAAAAAAAAACGCAACTATGTTTTCAAACACCAGACAACTCATTTTGTTCCCAAATGCCTTGATAGTCTTGAGCAGGGAGGCCCAAGTCTGGTCCACAAGAGCCCTTATCGAGCCTGATTTAGATGTCTTCCCTCCTCCAACACATCTGATTCAAATGTCGGTCTTCTGCAAAGCTTGCCGATGAGCTGATCATTTTAATTGGCTGTGTTGGAGGGGAGAGACATCTAAAACAGGCTGGATGGGGGCTGTCCTTCACCGGACTTGTGCACCCCATGTCTTGAGGTTTTATTGTAAACTTTCAAGTCACGCAGTGCCAGATACAGCAAAGCAGCCCCAAAACCTAACCTAGACTGTTAACATTTCTGCATTACTGCTCTGAGTTTTAGGATTCAAAATCTAGGTGAAATGGCCTTCCTGCATGGATTTTGCATGTTCTCTCTGTGTTTTCTTTGTGGGTTTCCTCCATGTACTCTGATATCCTATTACATTCCCCAAAAATGAATTTTAGATGAGTATGCAGAGATTACCTGGCGACCAGTCTCTCACCAAAAATCTTAGATTTACTGAAGACTCTGAATTGTCTATAGGCATATATGCCCGCCGAGGGTCAGTGCTCCTGAGCAGGCATAAAATAATAATACACAAAAAATCAAAACAGACTTAGGCAGACGAAATCCCCCGATCATTTTCTCACTCTTATCAGCAAAACACAAAGAGTTGCTTTGGACATAACACATGGCCCGCCCGAAGGCTGCACTTGTGAATAACACTGCACCTTCTGTTTGTTGCCATGTGTTTGAAGCCACACAGATGACCCTCCAGTCTTTCACAATCTTCAGCTTTAATACCACACAAGGAAGGCCGACATAAATCTCATCCAGCAGGTTCCAAATGCTCCTTAGAGCATCCGTACACTGTATAGTGACGCAACAAAACGATACTTCGTAACGCAGCCAACGTCAAGCACCCGCACACATCTTCACTCCAGAATGTCTTGATAGTCTTCAGATCTTATTGCACCTTGAACAGATTCAAGACATCCTGCGCCGTTTACAGCCAGGTAAAACATAAGCCTCCTCCATGTTTCACAGTAAGGAACATTGTTTTAAATGATTTTGTTCTGGGACAGCGCCTCAATGATTTACTGTTGGATATGAACCAATCTAAATGCTTCCTTGGCTTCCCGTTAGTACTATTCAAATACTTAATCACTGTTTTAACGTTATTTTCTTTAGTATTGAGGCATTAGACGGTTTTCGAAGCACAAATACAGGATACATGCAACAAAAGCCATTCAAATACCACAAATGCAACACCCTAAAATTGCAGTGAATCATTTAATGTTGTACAGACCAATTTGGTTGTTGAGGTCGCATAAAACATTTGAAGCTAAACAACGCCATCTGTCGGTTTTATGGTAGAAGTGCACATTGTGTACTGGTTTGACTTTGAGGGGTTTTCACCTGTCATCTGTTATCCATGTTTGGTGAATTGTGTGGATGGACTCTGAAACTAAATGAACAAAGAAATGAATTTAGTGCACCTTTCATGACGCTTCTGGGTAAAAAACGCCGATTGGAAGCCGAGTGGCTGAATGGTTTGTTGTGCCTCATGAGGACCAATTGCGTTGGACGAGCATTTTGACCCATATTGTGTGCAACTCCGCGGAAAATCCGAAAATGTCGGTGGTTTTGTTTGGCAAAAGCTAAAGCTAAAGTGGTGTAACGTTTGTACTCCGACGCGTTCAAAGACGACACAAGGAAGGAAGAACGACCGAATGTGTCAGGTTTCGAACCGAACTGAATAATGTTTTGGATTCCAGAAATTCAATCTCAGACAAAGTGCGATCAAAATATTACAGAAAAGCACGAAAAAACAACGCCAAAACCAAAAAGCGCTTGCAAAGGCAAGGCAGGGTAAGAGAGAACACCGAGAATACACAAACGAAATATCACAAGCCCAATAAGGCGAAACCAAACATCAAGATCGATAAAAAGGAATCATAAAAATGTTCACAAAGTTCCATGACAAAACGAGAAAGATATCGAAAGGTCAAAAATACAACATTTGAAGCACAACAACGAGCAAGGTCGAGGCACCATGTCAGTCCTTAAGCCCCTGTCACACCTTGACGATTTAGCCAGCGTATGCCGACGTAGGAAAAATTTGGCAAATACGCTGGCGTACGTCGAATAAGTTATGGGTAAGTTTTGTATACGTAACAGCACGCTGAAGCACGTTGGTATACGTCGAAGTACGTCGAGGTTGTCGTATGTCAGCGTATGGCTATACGTCCCGTATACGCAGGCCATAAGTAATAGGTAAGTTATGCGATCGTTGCACACGTTCAAACACGTTAAGTGTAGGTTACTCATAAGTCCAAATACGCCGAGAATACCTACTAGCTGTTCTCCAACATCCGTGCCTTTCGAACTGCAATACGCTGCTGCATAGCGTGCAGCAGCGTATTGCCGACGATCACGTGACGTAGTCTATAAAAAGGCTGGCGCTCGACGTTGCCGACGATCACGTGACGTAGTCTATAAAAGGCTGGCGCTCGACGTTTCAAATCATAACTGCACTAGACATTGCAGTACCAACATCTGTTTGGGGACTATCCCCGGTCTAGTTAAAATGGTATAACCCAAGAGGCAAGGTGCGGCTTGCCATCGTTACTGTGAGTTGCTATTCACGCTATTAAAGCAGCAATCAAACGCCATTATGACTTGTGTCATTAATAAACCAAACAACATCAGCGTCATGGCAAAGAAAAGTCTGGGGAGCTCATCAAAGGTCTCGCAGAGGCTCAGCCCATCACAGCCACTGCAGCCTTCGCCAACTACGTGCGTGACAGCCTGGTCAGCATGTCCAAGCGCAAGTTCGAAAGGCACGGATGTTGGAGAACAGCTAGTAGGTATTCTCGACGTATTTGGACTTATGAGTAACCTACACTTAACGTGTTTGAACGTGTGCAACGATCGCATAACTTACCTATTACTTATGGCCTGCGTATACGGGACGTATAGCCATGCAGCTGACATACGTCGAGAAATTTTAAGCATGCTTAAAATTTCTCGACGTACTTCGACGTATACCACGTGCTTCAGCGTGCTGTTACGTATACAAAACTTACCCATAACTTATTCGACGTTACGCCAGCGTATTTGCCAAATTTTTCCTACGTCGGCATACGCTGGCTAAATCGTCAAGGTGTGACAGGGGCTTGAAACGTCGAGCGCCAGCCTTTTTATAGACTACGTCACGTGATCGTCGGCAATACGCTGCTGCACGCTATGCATAAATTAGACTATTGTTGGGCATAAGTTGTGTACGCCGGCAACACGCTAGGCATTCGTTGGAATAAGTTATCTATAAGTTATCGAAACGTTCTATATAATTTACTGATACGTTATGTATACGTCCAGCCCGTTATGAATGCGCTATGTATACGCCCAAAATTGAAAAAAAAAAATCGATAATTCAGCGTATGCCAGCGTTTTAGGGAAAATCTGAACGTCGGCATACGCTGGCTGAATCGTCAAGGTGTGACAGGGCCTTTAAATATGTGGCAAAACAAACAGACAGACATGACCGAAGGTAGTAATATACAAAAAAGTCTGCATTTTTATCCAAAACTACATAGTACAGTTTTGTATTTCTTCTTTCAGGTTACAGATGCGGCATAAAAAGAGAATAATCACAGCAACCAGGTTGCCAGGCGACTGCACAATATTTAAGTGTGTCGTTTGTGTCGTTTAAGTGTGTCAGATTACAAAACAGATACATTTGCTTATTTACTCATTTATTTTATGCGGATAAAAGTGTGGGCTCTTCAAATGATGCTTGTAGATTCATTTTCATTTATATTTAGAATCTACGATTAGATTCATTAGAACATGTTGGTCTTATTTAGTTATGTATGCCTTGCAACGATTAGGATGGTGTATTTAGGTATACATAGGTGCATTGGAATTGTAATAATTACAGAAATTTTAAAATACGTTTTAAATAAAATACAAATTGATGCCCTGCAAGGTAGAAATTTGTTACCACTAGATGTCACTCCTATGCTCTTAATGTGCCATCCTTTCCAGCAGCACACTCGGAACAGTACATCCTGCAGGTGAGATCTGTCTTTTGAATATGTGCATCATATTTAGTTAGCCTCACAAAATGCCTGCTCTGAAGTGCCATCCATCGAGTGTAAAATTAAACAACTTTACTCGGAACTGGAAAAGAAAATCAAGAATATAGCGGAAAATTGGGAAATGTTTGAAAATATAACTGAAAGCACTGTTTATTTGCAAGTTGGAAAGATTTGAGCTCATGGTATTCAAAATGTGATTTGGAAAAGCCTCAAGGTGCCTTCTGTGGCAAATTTAAATAGTTTCCCCAACAACTTCCCAAAAAAGGCGCTTTCAGACACGCTCAATCAGGACTTGTCATTGTTTTTGCAACAATAAAAGCCGGGAAAAGCCTTGAGGTGCTGTTCCAGAACAAATCTAAGTTATCCGACTACTATTTGGGGAAACCCCCTGAGATGCAATTTATCCCAAATCCAATTTTTTTTCCATTACAACTTTGGGATGAGCCCAAAACGTGCTATCACAAATCCGAGTTGTTTTTAACCAAACTTTGGAAAAGCCTTAAGATGCAATCTACTCTGTATCCCAAACTGTTCCAGTTAACTTTAGAGAAATGTCTCGTGACACGCTCTGTTGCGGGTCCAAGTTGTTGAAGCGGCTATTAGGAAAGTAGTAATTACGAATTGTTAAGCGATCATTTGTAATGCAAGAAGAGTTTGAAATTATATTAACATATTTTAGGATCATGGTTTGGAGTATAATTCTGGTTTACTTGCACATTTTTGCTATTTCAGGGCTTGGTCTCTCATCCTGGAAAATTCATTTACGTTTTTACACTGTAAATAATCACGTTGTAGTCATATGTGCAGCGTGTGTTTGAATATGATTTCAACTGCTGTCCATCACCGAGATAAGAGCAGTGCAAACGTAAACGCCCCACGGTCCTTCGCATTCCACTTTTGCTCTTTCGTCATTGTTGCCACTCTCAACACTCTTGTTTGGTTTTCACATGGTTACCTTGACTCCCGCTGTAAATCATCCTTGCTCTGCTCTGCGAAATTTATGATGAAGCCACCTCAGCCTCCAATAAATTAAACACCTGTCGCCAGCTACACTGAGCACTATGAAGTTTTTGTGGACATGTCCTTCATGTTAGATCAACAAAATAAGTCGAAAGAAGCCATGCTCAAAAAGATGGAGGAAGTCTGCTATTTCGGTTTGAAACATAGTGGCTAACTTGGATGAGTTGCCACTAACTAAACACTTTCAAAAAATTCAGCTCCCAAAGCCGGTTTTCCTTAAAAACTAAGAAATTTGGTGGGCATCCTAATGATGAGTCAACCCACAGAAAAGGTCTCAAGATCTCATGTTTGTGACATGCAGGCGACAACGTTTGATGACTCGCCACTTAACCAAGACCTCATAGTCAGTTTCACTGAACAACATTAAAATTTGACAGCATTGTCTATCATGAGTTGAGCCACAAAAAAGTCGAAACAAGTCATGCCCAAAAAGATACAGGAAGTCCGCCATTTCAGGGTCAGTTTGGCCTTTTCTTGGGGACGAACTCGTCCTAGGAAGTTTTGTCCGATTGCTTCCAAACTTTAACCACATATACCAGTCATGCATTTCTGACCTGAAAAGACTCATACACGTCTCCTAGAGCCAGAAAAAGTAACTGCAATATATGACGTCTTTGATGTTTGCACCTATCACCTTTCCACCATTTGAGAGGCACCAGAAGCATTCCAGTTTGACTTGTTTCTGCTTGGTTTCCATCTGGGAAGTGTCAGGCATCCTTCAAGCTGCACAACCAGAAATGTGAGAGCTGACAAAGCATAAACCGCCACGGCGAGTTCTGGCATGACGCACTCATGTGCATCAGCGCGGCTCAGTTGTGGCACCTCAAGGAAATGAGCAGGATTGTTCATGGGCTACCTAAGGCGGCCCTTTTGCCATTTGAGTGCTGTGGGAAGATGTAATCAGTGCATTGTGCTCGCTAAAGGACAATAAAAATAAAATGCTTCATCCACTTCATAGGTCTTTGGAGTCTTGACGTTAACCTCTCTTCAAACAAGTCTCAGAGTAAGTAAGGATAGCATCCAAAACTGAAAGTAGAAAAAGTGTCGTCGGAATATATGTCTCTATGTTGTTTCACGGAGCCGTATTATGAATTTTTTTTTCAACATTCAAAACAGTATCCAGGTTTCTTTGGACACCCAATTTTCTGTCTTGCTGAAAAGAGCCTGTTTCATGCAATTGGAAATCCCGCCCCGTATATTTCTGGTGCATTGACGACTGGGGCTGTGCTTGAGCTTGTGTGACCACGTGAGAGGCTTACTTGCAGAAGCAGAGCCCAGAGATAACCAGTCAGGACAATAAAACCATTTTCAATGATGAAGGCAGCGCTTGATACACTTTTAGATTTGCAAAAAATATCACCGCAACATCATTTCAACTTCCAGCCAAAATTTGCTCAATAAAAATGGAAATTGATTTTGCGTTGTCAGCCCTCATGATCTGAGTCGTCCAGATGGATTCCCGGCACCAGGCTGTAATATTCAGTGGACTGAGTCATGTATGCTTTCTCCCGGTCGTTTGAATCTTTCAAAACTTCTGTCACGCTAACAGCGTCCAGTTCTGACTTGCTGGGCCTCCTCCCCTTGGAACCTGAGTGGAGGGACTCCACGGAACCCAGGGGGAGTTCCTGGTCTTCATTGGTGCTTCCCGCCATCTTAGAAACCGGGATCAGGATTCTTTCTCCGACGGAATCTGACAATTCCTGCGGCGGCTCGCTGTCCACCTTGGGCCCGGTGCCTCTGGAGCTGGGATTCCGTTTTTTCAATACCCCGAATGTGGGGGCCTCCTTCCTCCTCCTCCCGCAGCACCAGCACAACAGTAGGGTGGCGAGGATGACCATTGGGAGTGCGATGAAGAGCACGGTGAGGCTGGCCGGACGGCATGCATCACTCAGTTTGGCCGAGCGCGCCGCCCGGCCTGCCAGGGTCCAGGGCGCCGCGCATGTCAGGTTCCTTGCTAGCTCCTCCGCCTCCAGGACTTCCAAGAAGGAGCAGGAGCACTCCCAGGGATTCCCGTCTAGCTCCAGGCTCCTGAGGACGGGCCTCTGGAGCACCGACGCCGGCAAGGACCGCAGACGGTTCTCTTGCAGGTCTAACCGTAGCAGGTTATTCGAGTCCTGCAGGAATCCCTCGGGGAGCTCCTCCAGCGAGTTCTCGCTCAGGTCTAGCACCTCAAGCTGGGGCTGTCCCGCCAGGAAGTAAGGCGGTAAAGCTGCAATTCCATTCCGCGCTAAGTAGACTTTCTCCAATAGAGATGCCCCCACGGTCGAGACCTCCAGGGAGGTGATGTTGCACCTGGAGAGATCCACAATACGAAGGTCAGAGTGGTTGGTCAGATGAGACCAGGGAACAGGGCCCAGCGTGGAACCCGAGTAGTTGAGGCAGCAGACCCCGACGGGCACCTCCGAGGGAAACTCCGACAAAATGGTGGCCGGCGGACACAAGCAGCCGCTGGCGAGTGCCGCCATCAGCAAGGGGAAGACGACGTTGCTCCACCCTCCACGCATCTCTTATAGGAGAGATCACCAAACTTGTTCAGCAACCACCTCAGAGGGCGGAAGTGCTCTCGTAATGTGCCAGGTTTCTCAGAGGATGCCCAGTTGCTTGGGGACGGCAGGTGTCGGCATGGTAACCCCGTCGCTAAGGCTCGGGAACATTGCATTGGGCTGCAGAGAGAAAGCAGATGTAGAAGTTTATTCAGAACATTGACAGTCTCCAAGTGGCATAGATTTGAGCCAAATCTTATTTAAATTGGCAACATTTGTCTTGTAAAGCACTTTAATGGCCTTTGTCTTTTGAATATTTTTGTAATTTAAACACACCTAGCAGGGTTCAAATAGTTTGGCATTTTTCATTATAGTTAGTTTTTTATTTTATTTTGAATTTCGTTTTTTAAATTCAGTTAGTTTTAATTTGCTTTTAGAGCAAGTTTGTTAGTTTTTGTGCGAGGCAAATGTTTTGTTTTAGTTCCGTTTTTAAATAGTTTTAGTGCAGCATTAGTGTAGTTTTTGTCACATGCATGCAACATTTAAAAAGTATTGTGTAATAAAGTAAGCACGTTTCTCAAGTGCCTTGTTTGACCTTTGTTCCATATGAATGCATTGGTCTTAGCTGGTTTTATAAAGGTAAGATGTATTTTCAATAGTTTTACTTTTGTTAAAAAATACGTTTTTATTTTATTTTGTAAACAAAGATGGGGTTTTTTTTCAATTGTAGTGTTTTCTGAGTTTTTGTTAACTATAATAACTATGATAGTTGGCATCTATTTTCTAAAGCGCATCATGGCCTTTTTTTTCTTCTTTTTTTAATCAGCCGGATGTCTTGGTCTCATTGTTTAAAGAATACTGGAGGCGAAGTAGGATACCACTGTTTGAGGAAATACGGTATTCCTTTGCAGGGAGTTAGGGACTTCCTGTCACATGCAGAATTTTATTCCATGGATCATTTTGTTTGTGTGTGTTAATGTGTGTAATGTGTATGCATGTATACGATCTTTAAATCGAGAAAAGCAAGATGACCTCACTCCCAAACAATGTGACATCCTCTCCCTTTTCCTGCAAAACAATGCATCTGTTCTCGTCAGACCTCCCGAACTATAACACAAAGTTTTTTTTTAATGACATCATGAAGCATGTATGCAAGTCAAGATTAACAATCCAAGCGTTCAAAACATGTGATTTTGCCATTATTAGCTTCACTCTGCAGTCAGAAACGACTTTGTTTTTATGACATGATTATCTTGGCATGTCAATGTGAACGAAGCAAATATTTTAAACGGATTTGCTCTCAGTAGCTTCATTTTGTAGTCAGAAGCAACTTTATTTGTGAGTTTTATAGCATGGTTCACCTTGATTAGAAAATCAAGGTGAACTATGTGAGCGTCTAACTAAAACCCCCAATATTTTTACTTCTAGTGACTTCAATTTGAAGTCAGAAGCAACTTTGTTTTTATGACGTAATTAAACATGTAGGTCAAAATGAATACACCTATGCACGTGTTTGAAATATACTATTCCCTCCTTGTAAGCTTTACCTTGTCAGAAACCACGTTTTTTAAACTTTCATGACATTGTATTACATTTTAACACTTTCTCTGAAGTTTTTCAATTGCCTCGCGGGCCTGTCAGTGGTCCACATGCTTTAGGTTGCCCACCATCATCCTTAAAGAAACAGTAACGTGTATATGGATGTTCTACAAACATGTTAGATAATACATTAAAGTGATACTTACCTCTGTCTCATGCAGAGGGGAAGCTCGCAGCCAATTCTTGAAATTCAGATTTCCATGTAGCGGTAATTTCCAAATAAATACTTTGGAAGGAGAAGCTTCGACTCACAGAGTGAAACCTCTCCTCTTTTTTCCTTCTCCTCCTCCTTATCGTCCTCCTCCTTGTGGAGAAGGGTGTGTCTCAGTATGAACACATGGGGGAATGGCGCCCACTGGTGGTTCTTTCAACTTTCTCACCCCAAACTTTTGCAAACGGAAACTGTCTAATGATGTTGATTGAGACGCAAATGATGGAAAAGTAATTAATTTCAATTCGCTCCTGCCCAGGCCCAATGTACAGTGCAGGGCCACTAAAACACTTTCACTTAAATGTATGCAGAATGATAAATCAAATATATTCAACATCATGTATATTTATGAATGAATACTGTATAAGAGAAGTCCACATATTGTACTATTTATATATTATGCAATACATTACAACACATTTTATAAACAAATATATAGTTTGCAGGGCCCCCGGCTTGACATCAAACAATGGCAATTAAATATGATGTAAAATTGTAAATAATTTACTGTATACTGTATCATTGCTGGCGAGGCAGTTGAGGACTCGTGAGCACGTCCGCCTCACAGTGCAGAGGTGCAGGGTTTGCATATTCTCCCCGTGGAGGGGTGCTGGAGCCTGTCCCAGCCGTCTTCAGGCAGTAGGCGGGGGACACCCTGAACTGGTTGCCAGCCAATTGCAGGGTACACATAGACAAACAACCACCCACGCTCACACTCACACCTAGGAACAATTTTGAGTGTTTGATCAGCTTGTCATGTATGTTTTTGGAATGTGGGAGGAAACCGAGGTACCCGGAAAAAACCCACGCAAGCACGGGGAGAACATGCAAACTCCACACAGAACATTGGATGGATCTTTATTGTCATTACACTTTCATGCAACGAAACATCACTTAACAGGCACGCTCCGCACAAGAAACATGAAAAAAAACAATGACGAACATGGGATACAGTGCAAAGGGCCTGTCGGTACTCGCTGTAAAGCGCCCCGAGATCTTAGTTAGAAAGGAAACCACAAGGGGAGGGGAGGGGTAAAAAAAAAAAAAAAAAAACACGCTCGAACTATACTCTTCTGAGGATAATTAGAGTACTAGGAGAAAAAAAATACCCAAGCACATTTAACAAGCATATGACAGTTACAACAAGTCACAAGACATAACATATAATGAGGGGATGGATGGAAAGGCGGGGGGTGACGCGACGCGGCCCGTCCGACCAGCTGCTCAGTCCAAAACGAGCGCTCCGCAGATCAAGGTCACGTCACGGGGGGAAAACAACAGGAACAACAAAGGCGTTGATGATAAGGGCAGGCCGCCGCTGCATCGTCAAGGTCTGCTCATGGAGACAGTCCCGGCTTATCAGTCCTTGGCCGAGAAGGAGGGGGTGATGGTGGGGACACTAGCTTCCATGCGTACTTTCAGGGGAAAAGGTCCAGAAATGTTATTCCCTTCCAGAAAGGGAATCGAACTCTGCACTGTGAGGTTGACGTGCTAACCACTGGATCACCGGGCCACCCTGGTAGGCTAATTGAACATTATAAATCGATATATCTGCTCTGTGATTAGCTGGCAACCAGTTCAAGGTGTACCCCGCCTGCTGCCCGAAGTCAGCTGGGATAGGCACCAGCACGCCTGCAACCCTCGTGAGGATAAGCCAATTGGAAAATGGGTAAATGGATAGATGTATCATTGATGTAGAAATTAGCATTTTATTTAAATAATCATAGGTTGAAGGTGCCTTTTTCTGCTTGGCTCTCGACGAAGGCGGACGCTTCTCTGCTCTGCTCCTGTCCTCCCCCCCACCCTCTCCTTGCTCGCCACTCAGTCTACGTGCTGTCTGTGTCTAACTTTCCTAGCCTCCTATCGTATTTTTATCCTAAGAACAAACCATGGAATTGGTTGGCTGGTCTCTCGATGCAATCGACAAAATTTTTAAACCGAAAAGAGCAGGCAGTGGGGAGCCTTCTTGCCCCTCTGGGACATTTGCTGCCGGGTACGCCCTTGACTCCTGGAGGAAGTGGAGAGTGGTGTGCCTGTCAATACTGTCCGTTGAGGATGTGGAAGACATCTACATTATCGGCCTTCTGATAACAGGTATGCTGCTGTTTGGTGTTAGCAGTTTCCTGTTCTATCGCAAAATTCAACCGACGGGAGCAGCTCTATTGGAAGTGAAGAAGCTGCCGGTCATTCTCGATGGTCTTGCGCGAACGGTCAACACTCAGACTCAAGCGGCGACTGAGCTCAACCGCAACATGGATGCGGTTCTGGAGCGTCTCCGTACGATCGGTAACAACATGGAGAAGTTGGAATTGGTGCTTAACAAAGGAATTGAGGATTTGGCTGATCGGCGCCAGTGAAGAGATACAGCCACAGACTCAAGGCCACCTGGAATTGTTGGCGGCCGTCCCAAAACAAAACAACGCTATCTGGACCTTTCCCCTGAAAGTACGCATGGAAGCTAGTGCCCCCACCATCACCCCCTCCTTCTCGGCCATGGACTGATAAGCCGGGACTGTCTCCATGAGCAGACCTTGACGAAGCAGCTGCGGCCTGCCCTTATCATCAACGCCTTCATCGTCCCTTTGTTTTTCCCCGTGATGTGACCTGATCTGCTGTGCGCTGGATGGACTGGCAGCACGCTGGTCGGGTCGCGTCGCGTTCCCCCCCACCCATCCACCCGCCCCCTCACCACATGTTATGTCTTGTGACTTGTTGCAACTGTCATATGCTTTGATGTGCAGGGTATTTTTTTCTCCTAGACTTAAATTATCCTCAGAAGAGGATAGTTCGAGCATGGTTTTTTTTCCCTCTCCTTCCCTAGTGTTTACTTTCTCAACTAAGATCTCGGGGCGCTGTATATACGGCGAGTACCGACAGGCCCTTCGCACTGTATCCCATGTTCGTCATTGTTTTTCATGTTTCTTGTGCAGAGCGTGCCTGTTAAGTCCAAATTACCCCATGGGGATGAATAAAGTTTTCTGAATCTGAATCTGAATCTGAATGAAACCCCCCGTAAAACACAACGTTTTAGCATTACAGTTCAAGGGGCATTCGTTAAATCTGCGCCTGCGCAGATCGGCCTCAGACGCTAACGTCAGTCCTTGTTAATCGAACGTCGAAACGCTCATGTTTCGACCTGCGGTCGTCCCGTACGTCTGACCCAAACGGGACCCAACGTCAACCCTCGGGATGTATTTGTCCTTTCTGGCTCGATCTGCGGTGGCGCAGACGGTATGTAAGAGAAACATTTTGTCACTTTACGCGCATTTGTTGCTATTTTGCTGTCGTGTTTGTTTTGAAATAGCACGACTCCTCACAAGGGCAAAGCGCTGTAAGGCCTCTTAGCTAACAGCTAACGTGAGCATGCTAGCCGGTTTTGCAAGGGACTCCCTCTGTACACTGTAGTCTGGATCTTTACTGTTAATGTTTATTTAAGAAACAAGAACTTAGTTGCTCGTTCTCTGCTTCTAAGGTGAGGGGTTTTCACCGATCTGCTGCTCGCACCGGAGCTGGTGGGATTTTTGTGGTGAGTACTTACGTGTTCTAGCTGGATGTAGTAAATTAGACACTCATTGTTAATCGTATATAAATAACCTATGTGATGACTCGCTTGAACGCAATCCATTGACTTTCATGTTGTTTACAACTTTCCCATAGCGATAACGTAAAGTGAGTTTGTTTCCATGGTCAAACTTCAACGGTACAGATATGTTTTGATCAACCTGGCAACATTCTTTGGTGTACTTCTGGTTAAAACTATTTAAAGCAACTAACATGCCAATGGTGATTCCTCGAAATTTACCCCAAGCACCATCTAAACGAAAATACATGTACTTAATTCTCTAAGTATGACCATCATGACCAACATTAAAATAATATAGTGTAGTAAGCCTCGATGATCATTAGAAATGGCAATAATGGTTTCATCCATCCATCCATCCATCCATTTCCTTATCCGCTTATCCTCACATGGGTGGCGGGCATGCTGAAGTGTATCCGAGCTGTCTTCAGGCAGTAGGCGGGGAACACCCACTCACACCTAGGGACAATTTACACTGTTCCATTGACCCCCAACGCATGTTTTTGGAATGTGGGAGGAACCCAGAGTATCCAGAGAAAACCTACACAGGCACGGGGAGAACATACAAAATCCACACAGGAAGGCCAGAGCCGGAATCAAACCCTGCACTTCTGCACTGTGAGGCCGGCCTGCTAATCAGTCGACCACCGGGCTGCTCCGTTTCATTCATTTAAAAAGTTATATGAAGAAAAAAAATACTTGAGGTTAATGATCCTATTAAAACGTTAAAAACAAATCATTCTTAAAGGGGAAGGCAAGTCAAAAACGTTCTGAATATGTTCTAAATAGGTATTTTAATTAATATTGCCTTGCACTGCCACTTGCTGTTGACAATAAATGATATCACAACTTACCAGCGTGGCCACCCAATTTTGTATTGATGGTTTAAATTAGTGTTGGGGGATAATTTTAGCTAACTTTCAATGGGATGCATACAACTGTCTGCAAAATGGCTGCTTCAAACAAATAGATGCTTTGCTGTTGAATTTCTGCGCATGGGTCCTCTCGATTTATTTCTTACATCCTGTCATGATAGACATGCACTCAATTTAGTGCCAATCAGTGAAATTGGTGTAATTGGCTTTTTTCCCCTAACTTTACTTTACAGAGGGCGCTGTTGACTGAATTTTTACTCACATTCACACAAACAAAAGGAAAGAAAAAAAGCCAAACCCATTTGTGATGTCAGTTCTTTCCATGGCTGCTGATGACATCTCGATATTTCCTTGACGGATTAAATGATAATGGAGCAAATCCCCAAAAGGTTGCAAGTTTCCACTAGTATCTCCTGGGAGCTTGTTGCCTGCGATATGGAAACGGTAGAGCAGCACAATGGAAACATGCCATGGTTTCACTGTCCCTTGACAGAAACGTCTGTTCAACATGTCTAGAAAAAAATGCTCCAAATGGAAAAAACAATCAAAACATTTTCTGTAGGGTGTAAATTGTCTGTGCAATTAAAGAAATACGTTATGGAAACAATTCATTGGCTTGACGTTATTTCCCATGGGAGACACTTATGAAGAAAAACACCCTGGAACAGATTGTGTTCCACTCTGGAGGTTGTGGTGTACTTTTCCACATGTTAATGGATGTGCCGTCTTCTCTCTCTTTTCAGCACAGAGACACGCCGGACAACAATGCCGACACGCCGTTCGAGTTCACCGAGGAGAACAAGAAGGTAAACACTTGCTACATGTAACTGGTATCCAAACTACTGAATTGGCATGCGTTGTGCTACTGCTACGATCCATCAAAGTTACTTCACCAAAACATGCAACCCCCCCATTAAAAAATGTAACACTATTTTAGGTGTCTTTATAAAAAGGTTTCTTGACATTCCTCCATCAAAATTTCTGAAGGATAAAGAATGACAACGCACTTACTGTCCACTACAAATCTTTTTTTTGAGAGGGGGGGGGGTTCACATGCAAATGCAGAGTATAAATCTCGTGACAACAAGGACTGCGGGTAGCGCCAGGGGGTTGTGGCAAGGGCTATTCAGTGTTGCGAACCTAGTGTCCCTCCCCAACACAGTAAGCAACAAACAACAAATGTAGCAACCTTTTGTGCGATTATTGCAGATGCCCATACAAACATGAGATTTTCACCCCACTGCGTCTAGTCTTGTGCAAAGCCACTTCTGGTTTCATTTCACCACATGTCCCACTTACAAGCGCCCATAAAGAATTGAGTATATTTTCTCTGGTGCAAGCAGCATTTCATCACTGCATACCAACTGCAAATGAACCGCCACATTTGCTAATTTAACCCTCTGCCCTCACCAAATGCAGACTGCTTGACACGTCGTCTCCGAGCCGGAAGCTGCGCTTTGTTGGTTTACAGAGTATCATGCGGCAGTGATTCCCAACCACCTTGTTGTGGTCTGTCAATTTCAGTCAAATAGTTATTATTATTATTTATTTACAACAAATAATGTCCAGTATCTTTATTCATCTTTGCCAGCAACATACAACAGTGTGACAGGCAGAACAATGAAATGCTCTTCTACTAATGGCAGAAGGTCCAATGAGCTTGTGTATATTCCTGCTGCCATTCATGTAACCGAATAATAGCTGCATGTTCACACACACTAGTTATTGTAATTGTTATTTTTTTATAACGGCTCACAACCCTCATTTGCTTATTTAAAAAAGGAAAATGCATAATTAATCAACATTATATCATGTAAATTTGCCTGAGTTAGCCAAATTAAGCTAGTTTTCATTGGCAGTCCCCTGGGCAGATGTAAAAGTCAAACAAAAAGGAGAACTATTAAAATCAAACATCAATTTACAAATGTGCAATAGTGAAAAAATATTTTTCATTTTCAAGTGATAATGCTAACAAGTCTGTCTAACTCAATCAGAGCAAATTTGGCCCGACTTCAGCTACGTTTCAGTTTTTTTCTTCAAGACATTTATATTCGTCACCAATTTACGTTCAGCTGGGAGAGTGTTCCACAATTTAGCTATCTGATAGCAGAAGCTAGACTGTCCAGAAGTTGTTTTGAACATAGGCTCTTGTGGTCAGTTTCCTAGAGCTCTGGTACCTCACCACAAGACCAGTTAACAATGCTGACACACAACCGTTTTAAACAGTTAAAGGCCAATTTCAAGGTTCTAAAATTCCCAAAAGTAAAAAGCTTGTTTTTGAATGATGAATGAAGTTATTGGCTTCAAAATTGAACTAGATGTTTGTGACCATGCTGCAATGCAATATGAGACGTGTAAAAAAACAAAACGGCACAGCAGAGTTTGTCGGTTGCCTTTCATGCGCCATTTGCGTCATCATCCTCAGGCATGTTGTTTTGTCCGTAGAGAATCGAAGCTATCATTTCAATGTACCCCGTTGGCCACAAGCAAGCAGCTACCATCCCCGTATTGGATTTGGCCCAGAGGCAACACGGGTGGCTCCCCGTCAGCGTCATGAACAAGGCGAGTTTTTCCACGAGAGTCATGAGAAAGAAAACAAAACGGGAGGCCGTTTCAACAGCCATGTTGTCTGTCAGGTGGCCGAGGTCCTTGAGATCCCTCCGATGAGGGTGTACGAGGTGGCCACCTTCTACACAATGTTCCTGCGCCAGCCTGTGGGCAAATACTTCATCCAGATCTGCACCACCACGCCGTGCATGCTGTGCAACTCGGACAGCATCCTGGAGGCCATCAAGAACAAACTGGGTGAGCAAGCACGGCCAAGAGAGCAGAGAGCCTCTTGCTATAGAGGAGCATGGAAATGAACAAGGGAAGTGTTTTGGGGGGGATGTAATGTGCATACATGCATGGTTTTAAACTGAGATATACCAAATACTATGATCAAAAAATACTTTATTATATGAAGTGTGTACAGGTATTACCTAGAAAATTATTTAGGGATGATTTTGAAAAGGTAACCTAAATGAGAGTGCGCTGACGTACACCTTGCTGCTTCACAACCTGTCAAAATATCAACTACTACTTTCCCATTTGCCATTTTATTACCTTTTTAAACGCAGTGATGCATAGATAGTCTGAGTTTTATGCTTTTGTTAACCCGCTGTATTGCGTTTCATGTACTATAGCTCTGCTACAGTGTGGATTTAATTTTTATTTTTTCATGGGTGGAACATATATCTATCGTGGGAGCAGAGAGCCACAGCTGCTGATGCACCTATCAGGTGTTTATTAAATGCAGGGAGAACCATAAAACAGCCAGACGCACCAGCGTTCACTCAACACTCGGCAAAGCGTGAACCAACCCGGCGACGCATTTTTGCTCGCTTGCGTTGTCATGAATTAAAGAAGTGGGTGTTTGCGTGTTGTGACCGCAGGTATCAAGGTCGGCGAGACAACGGCGGACAAGATGTTTACGCTAATCGAAGTGGAATGCCTCGGCGCCTGTGTCAACGCGCCCATGGTGCAGATCAATGACAACTATTATGTGAGTGCCACGTCTATTTAGAAATTGGCCATCTGTTACCGGTGTCACGGCGTAAATTGTTGGCGCAAAACCCACTCTAAAGAAACCACATTACCTCAAAGAGCAGCCCCACTTCGAATACAGTAGTGCCTTCTTTACGCACAAGTTTAAGTTGTTCCCTGAAAACACTTGCAACATTCATTCATTCATCTTCCGAACTGCTTGATCCTCACTAGGGTCGCGGGGGGTGCTGGAGCCTATCCCAGCTGTCTCCGGGCAGTAGGCGAGGGACACCCTGAATCGGTTGCCAGCCAATCGCAGGGCACACAGAGATGCACTTGCAACATGCATATCCCAAATTAAAATGATTACAACTGTCCATCATCATTTTGAGCTTGCTAAAAAGAAAACACCCAACAAAAATTTTGGTAAGGCGGAGAAAAAAAAGTAGTGTGTGTCCGGTAACCGACCGACCGAGAATTTCTCCGTCGAAAAAAAACTTTGCGGTCGGCATTTTTTGAAAACAACCCTCTACATTTTTGTGGAGAGGGTTTACATTGGTGCAAACTCGCGATATTCACGTTGAGCGCGCGCGTCGTTTACCCTGTCGTCTGTCAACAACATTGAATCGTGGCGGCGGCCGCGATCTCCGACGACAGTTTAAACCGTGTTTTCTGTGTTACAGTCGCATGCTCGCACCGTAACGTTAAGAAAACAGCATCCATTGATGTATCGAAAAAATTCAGCGAACTATTTGATGAACACCACGGCCGAGTAAAAACCGAGGGCGGAGGAGGACGGCGGCGGAGGCGGCTGCGCGCCCTGGCCCCGGCCCCCTGAGTCCGGAGCGGGGTGAAAACTGAATAGGTGGCGGCGCCGGGACGGCGGCGGGGGCGTTGCGGGGTTAGGTGTCTGGCGCGGGGTTGGTCGGTGCATGGCCGGCCGCTCCCAGTCCCGCCAGTCTCCCCCACCCCTGGTCAGGCGCCCGGCGTTCCCCGCGCGCTCGTCGACACACTGTCCGCCTAGTCTACGCAATTCTAGTCCAGGCCGGGCGGCGTCGGGGACCTCTCCCCGCCGGTGCCATCGCGACCCGGCCGACCTCGGAACCTAACGCCCAGCCGCTGGGTACCCAACTCTCGGGGGGTTCAATGTCTCCTTGTTTTATGGTTATTTTGTTTACATTTGGATGGAAAAAAAAAACTTTGTCCGACCTACCGACCCTATGCTGAAATTTCATGTTACCGGAAACACACTATCTTTTTTGTTTGGCCTAATGTGTTTTTATCAGTCAAAAAAGAAAATTACATTGATAACGCAATTATCGTTCATCCATCCATGCATGAGCTGATCCATTTATCCTCACAAGGGTCACGGGGCATACTGGAGCCTACCCCATCTGTCTTTGGGCAGTAGGCGCGGGACACCCTGAACTGGTTCGACAGCCAATTGCAGGGCACACATAGACAAACAACCTTCCACGTTCACACTCACACCTAGGGACAATTTAGTGTGTTAAATTAACCTGCCATGCATGTTTTTGGAATGTGGGAGGAAACCGGTTCACCCAGAAAAAAAACCACGCAGGCACAAGGAGAACATGCAAACTCCACACAGGAAGGCCGGAGCTGGAATCGAACTCTGCACTGTGAGGGTGACGCGCTAACCAGTCAACCTCTGGGCCGCACCAATTAGATCATTAGAATCATAATTCAGTGGGCATTGTGCTGAACTTTGATGTGTGTACCCCGTCCATCAGGGGGCAGTATAATAAATAGGCATATAACAAAACATCGCAACTCCAGACCAAAAAAAATGGCTCCACAATGTCTTGGATATCTGTTGCTGTTGTCCTCTTTCGGGTAGCAGGGGAGAGGCACGGTAACATTTTAAATTTGTGAGTACCTCCCTTTACATACCTATTTTAAAGATTTTGGAGTCGTCAGCCACATGATGGCGTAAAAGCAAGGCAGAGATGTCTAACACAATTTCTTTGCAAATGTCATGTATGTGTTGCCGCTATATTTCATTTGACACACCTTATTTCACCGCAATGTAACACTGAATTGTGTTTACATCACAGGCGTGTGATTTATGAGCAATACACAACCATACAGTCGACTTCTCCCAGCCAGCCACACACACACACACACACACACACACACACACACACACACACACGCCTGCCCTGTGAAGCTAAGATTTACTTGCGAATATAAAGAACATGAGGGTAACGTTGGTCAAAGTTTGAGTGGATTTATTTTTGTTATGATGCATTTTTGTTATAAAGTGCCCAGCAAACATGGCATCTGTAAAGCTGACGTGAGTATGTGAGCGTGAGTGCTGCTGTTGAAAGACAAGAGTAAAAACTTTTGAGTTGATTTGGTTTTGCGTTGTATTGCAAATTAAATATGATTAATTTGTGGTGAAAAAAAAGGTGCATTTCTAAAAATGATCAGGTGGTTAAATAACTCAACATGATCGAAACGGTCCACCCTGGAATGAAAGTCTTCATCCATTCACAGCTTTCTCTACAAAATAGTTAAATGGCCTGCTAAAAAAATGTGATTAACAAAAAAAATATACTGTAACAATAACATCTTAGCCTTGGCATAGGTCTGCTCCACTAGCAGTGTGCTTTTTTTCCCCAGGAGGACCTCACCCCAAAGGACATAGAGCATATTATTGATGAGCTCCAAGCAGGCAGAGTCCCACCTCCAGGGCCCAGGTAGACTCCACACTCTTTTATCGTATCTATTTTTACCTTGATGAAGTGACCATATTTATTTATTTGTATTTCTTTTTGTAGAAATGGCCGTTTCTCGTGTGAGCCTGCCGGTGGACTGACCTCATTGACCGAACCTCCAAAAGGGCCCGGCTTTGGCGTGAGGCCGGACCTGTAGTAGACTTGTTGCTTTGTTGTTCAAAACAAGATAAGTCTTGTTTGATGGGAACATATTATGTAAATAAATTAAATGACTATACCTGTGCAGTTTTATTTCAGCGACCATATGCTACCTGACTGATGTGAAGTCATTAAATCAGCAAATAAAAAATTCTGTCAACAGAAATATTTCACACTAGCATACTACAATATATAGGGTATATTAAAAGTGGGTATACACTTTAATTTGATTGCATTTTATTGCAAGTGTCTTCCTTGTTTCCATGTTCAGGATTGCTTTTTATTTTCAACATAAGTGTTTCCTTGCTTCCATCCTCAGGATTGCTTTTTATTTTCAACATCTATCCATTGATACCTACTTTTCTGTACATCCTGTCTGACTTCTTGCCTTCCTTACCTCAGACATGATTTTTATTCATTCATCCTTTACTTCAAACTATGTTTCAGCCTTTCTTCCTTCCACCTCAGACCTGCTTCTTTCATTTCTGACTTCCCACCTCTGACCTGCTTTTTTCGACATAGCCTTCCTCGCTACACCTCTTACACCTGTCCCCGTCACCCCTTTAATTTTCTTTCTTTATTTCCCTTCTTTAAGTCATGCTTTTAATTTACATCCTTTGCTCAATTTGCGCCTTCCGATTTTGCTTTTGAATCCACTGTTCTTGACACAAGTTGTTTGCCATTATTCACTGTGCCTGTAATTAAAATCCATACCTACATTTGGCTCACCCAATGAATGGGAACAACCAGTTCCGAGACAGCGTCCTTCCTTTAACAAATACAAAGGAGAAAAAAACATGAATGAAGGCGAGCCATTGTGTGATAACGCCCTTTGTCACACACGCCGCCGTCATTATCGTCATTGGCCCCGGTGGCGCTCTCGTGTCTGGCCGGGGAGGGGGAGCCATTTCCCCCCCGCCCACTTCGAAAGCCTGCTTCGCAACATGTCAGCGTCGAAGTGTTCGCGCATGCGCAAAAAGCCACAAATAAGAACATGCGCATGCGCGTGATGCAAATGTCACTGCGCAACAGATTCGACACGAAAAATGGGCTTCTCGGTCCTTTGACAGAAGAGAGATAGGGTTTAGTATAAATTGCGAGGGGGAGTTTAAAGGACAGTTAATAGATTTTCTTTCCAGAAGGTTCTCCATGGTAACACCAATGACGTCAATATGCTTCCTTTCTCCCCCCTTTCCCTAAAAAAGGCACATTTACGCCTTTAAAACTACCACAACGTAACAGTATGGCGATTGTTCTTACCAGTCAAACGTTTTACGCCGAGTAAAAACTATTAAATGACCTTCACGCATTTTGCACTGCCATCAACACCAGGGAGGACGTAGGCCAGCCGACTCAGAGCCCCGGCTGGAGAACCTTTTCAACTCGGTGTAAACTGGGGCTGGATCACATGGCTTCTCACAGACCAATCAGAGGGACCAAGCTGCGTCACGTGTATTCATCAGGCCAATCAAAACGGGCCGCTGGCGTGTTTATGCTGGTCTTTTCTCGGCTGGAGAGGAGGAGAACGAACTAAGGGGCTGCGATGTTTTCAAAAGGCGGCGATGAACGTCACACTGCCGTAGGCTACGGTTAACGTCCGAGCTTTTCCCCCTTTTAGAAGCGGGGCGGGTTGGGTTGGGGTGGGGGGGGGGACGAACAAACGAATAACGGTTTCGAGTCGAGCCACCAGCGGATGTGTCGACGGCGGCCAACGTAAAAGGTAAGGTGGTGCGCTGCGTGTTGTTTATCCCGTGCACGGCGAGGCGGAATCGTGCTAGTTGCTGTTAGCCTCGTGCGATCGCCGAGCTAAACTGACGTAACGTACGTGTGGGGAAACGTATTTTCACGTCTTCTTACGTACGAGTGCCACGTATGGACATTTGTATACATTCGCACCTACCATGACTAGCGGGTCTAAGCATGGCGGGTCGGTAAGGGGCTGAAATGTCCCCCAGCTGGGTTGAAGTAGTGGAGCTAACTGAGCTACAGTTAGCTTCCTAGCTGGGGAGCTGAAGGAGGGAGGAGGGTTGCGGGGGGTAAGGAGGGGGTACACTGGTGAGGGTCTGCGGTGATGGTGGGGCTTTTGTCTCTGTGAGCTGGGCTTGTTTTGCCCTCACACGCAAAAAATAAAATAAAATACTCGACCATGTAACATGCTAGCTGTAATTGGATTATTATTACATAGCGTCATGACAAGTCAGTGGACATTTTAAGGCTTAGGATCATAGCCCTGCGCTTGTGTTTGGGGATTGTGCTTACCTATTAATAAAATGGCAAATTATATGTCGTTTCGATAAATTAGAAGACGTTATTGAACAACAGGAGTGTCGTTTGAATAGCCAGAATCCTCCTAGTCAGTCAGTCCAGCCTGACTGTGACATTTTGGGGGGGTGTGTGTTGCCTCCTGATACAAAAGCCGCCTGTGTTTTTTTTTTTTTTTTTACATGGCTACCACTCACACAAAACGTCTGCCTGGACACTAAACGGTCACTTGAGAGGCAATAAAAATCACCAATGCTGGAAATTGGTCAAAGACAGCATGGCAATCTTGATCTGTTCTCAATGTGTTTAAATGTGCTCGCATATGCCATAATTCAAGCAAAATAATCTCTCAAGCGTTTTAAATAATCAAAAAAGTGTAATGAACAAAAACCTAGTTTTCCAAACACTAACAAAAGGAATCGTATAGATAGTAACCCCTTGTAAATGCAAATAATGGATGTCTCCCCCATAACGTTTAGAATTACCTGTATTTTCAGTTTAACACGTAAATACACCGCCAATTATGATCCCATAGCACATAGAAATAATTTGAAATTCGCCTCACAACACCACCCTTAAATGTAATTAAATTATATAGAAAAACATACACTGGAAATGCAAGTAAAGGAGCTGGCATGTAGTTTGGCTATTGGCAGCCATTTTATGTAGTTTTTGACTTGTAAATACGTACATATTTTTAAATGCACATATCCACTATTACTAAACACAATCTAAACCTCTACATCGTCTTGAGACTTTTATCACTGCTTTCTCCGACTTCAACCCCGCAAGGAGCCTCGCTTGCCTGTTGGACCACGACAGGGAACTTCCATCGCGCGGATTTTCGATATCAAGCTGGTTGACCCCTTAGAACAAGCAGGACATGAAAGACTTTGCTCTAAAATACCCAGATTGGTGTGAATAACTTTTTTTCCCCCCCTAGCAAATTGATGTTTGGTTCTACAGCAAAAATAAAATGGTAAATCAGCATCGCAATTATTTTATGTGGCATTGCTGTCTCCAAGTGTGTTGAGTTTTTCTGATTTAATAGTGGCAAAAAACAAACAAACAAAAAAGCCCCACACAAAATGACTGGTCGTTACCTACTTTGGTTTTATAGTCACGGTCCGGTTCACATTCGGTGCAGGAAGGGAACAAAATGCAAAACATAAACATGCTTTTCTTCTGTGTGAACAGGAACACATTTAATGTCAGTTAAAGTGAAAGGCAAAAAAACTCAGCAGTAAATTCTTCAATGGCAGAAAGATTCTCAAAGTATACACTACGATAAAAAAATCGAGTACTATGGTGCGGCATGCTCTGTTTTTATAGTCTGTCTTCATTTTTTGAAAGAATAGGATGCCGATACGTGCATATGAACGACACACCAGTTCAAATCTTTTCATTTTAGCAAAGTGCAATATCTAATGAACTGACCGAACCAGTAAGCGAATCCGTTTCAATATTTCTCATGTGATATTGCCTTTTTTTTTTTTAATCACTCACCAACTCAACAATACTGTATAAGATATACGATATAAGAAATCCGCTAAAAAGATAAGGGAGATGCTTATTCACGGTTTGATTGCGAACAATATGGAATGCAGAAAATGTGTGAATGTGTGCAATGATGCAATGCAGAAAATGTTTGAATGCAACAAAGGTGTGTCTGCAGCACAATGAAAATGCAAGAGCCTCGAATTTCACATGATATTTACAAGGTCATTTTGTACAAAAAAATAGTACTCAGCATGCAGGGGATGAATGTGCGTGAGTGTTTGGTAGTTTAGTTTTGGAAGATGAATGAATACAAAGTTTTGAAAGAAACGATTTTTGTTTTATTAATCATGATGTCAATGTCAATCAAAATTCGGATTATTTTTTCCATACTCGCCCGGCCCTAATTGTTATGGGGAAAAATGACTGAATTAAATCTATGAATTGTGTGTGCATTTTACAGTGCCATAGATTTGTATGTAATCCAGGGCAGTGCACTTAAGTATAGTTCAGTTGTATTTAACTTTTAACTTTTTTCAGGTTACATTGACAGTGCGATATATTCAACCATGCGATATTCACCTTTGGAGCGGAGCAGTTGTATTTGATGTGGGTCAAAATATCGATACTTTAATACATTTGCATTTATATTGCTCCTGGTACAGTATTGTCACAGTCATGCCAATTGGAATCTCGTTGAAGGTTTCCCATTTTTCCATCCCAGACAAATCGCAATTAATTTAGGATGTTTTGTTTTCCTTTCTCCACACACAAGCTCTCGTTTATCACTGTGTAATAGTATCATTATCCGTGCCGAAATATCACAAAGATAACGTGTGGTGATTTTCCCGGGTTGCGCCTCTAGTTTTATCGGTTGATTGAGATGAATGGTTACATCGAGTAAACTGGAGTGATTTATTAGATCAAATTCTAAATTTGCTCATTAATTGGTAGCATAACAGGATCTGTGTCCACTGGAATGTCATCTTTATCATTAATATCTTGCTCAAGCCTTCCTCCTATATGTGTGTACAGTGTAACCTGGATAAGGCGTAGAAAAAAAGGTAGTGTGTTTCCGGTAACATGAAATTTCAACATAGGGTCGGTAGGTTGGACAAAGTTTTTTATTTTATTTTATTCCCCCCCCCCCCAATCAAAAATGTAGACAAAATAACCATAAAACAAGGAGACATTGAAACCCCCGCTCGCCGCCAACGGCGGTGAGAGAGTTGGGTTCCCCGGCGGCTGGGTGTTACAGCTACCTCTGCGTCCCGCGTCCTAGATGGCCCGTGGTGTTCGTCAAATAGTTCGCTGAATCTTTTCGATACAGTACATCAATGGATCAGAGATGAAAGTGGACTTTTCTGAAAATCCGCGCGCACACACACACACACACACTTGGCCGATCACGCATGAATTAGTTTACACAAAACGCTATTCAAATACTCGACATTCAATGATTAATCTTCCTTTTGTGTGCACACCTGCACCCTTTGCGGCTTCCGTTCTCGACGAAATTTCGAAATCTCCGAGATATGGCAAGGCCATGAGAATGCGAGGCGAGCTTATTACTGTTGTGGCGACGCTACTTAAGCTAAGCGAGCCTCAGCAATAGATAGTCCGCTCCGCTGCTTGTGCTCTCTCTCTGCTGTGCGTGCTTCAGCGCGAACATGTACGCAAGCGCGTCTTTTTATTTCAACCAATCAGCGCCGACACAAGGATGTCACACACCCGACGTCACACACAACAACAGCTAAACTAAGCTAAGCTAGCCGAGACGACACTCAAAGTCGGATGGACAGGTTTTTCTCCCAATCTGTGCGTTTCCCTTTTTGTCCAAATATACTTTTTACGACAACTGTCTTGTCCACGGTTTTTATTCTTTCCCATAGGGTTTAGCAAGTGTGTTTATAAAGAGATTCCTGTTACTAGTGTTAGTGTCTCAACATGGCTACACTCGTGAAAGCAAAACAACGATCTCAAACGTGTCTTCGTTCAATGTTGTCAACTAATATCCGGATTAATTTTAGGCAAATTTCCTCAATTCTCCGGAGAGATTTTCTTAAAAATTTGAATTCGGGAAAATCCCGAGGACCTTCATCTCTGATGGGTGCTATTTTCTTCATATTATGGTGCGAGCATGCGACTGCAACACACAAAACGCGATTTAAACTGTTGTCGGAGATCGTGGCCGCCGCCATGATTCAATGTTGTGGACAGACGACAGGGCAAACGACACGCACGCTCAACGTGAATATCGCGAGAGCATCCCTCCCATGTGGTTTCTTTCTGACTTCCGGGTTTAGTGAACGCTGGCGCATTTGGCTGCCGCTGCTCAACCCGTATTGTTTTGTGTCTTTTGTTATTGTAAAGTGTCCTTGGGTGTCTTGAAAGGCGCTTATAAATAAAATGTATTATTATTATTATTATTACACAAAAATGTAGACGGTTGTTTGAAAAAAATGCCAACCGTAATGTTTTTTTCGAGGTAGAAATTCTCGGTCGGTCGGGTTACCGGAAACACACTACTTTTTTTCTACGCCTAATATAGCCGCCAGACTATAAGCCTCTTAAATTGGAGAATAGACCATTGACAAAGGGACAATTACATAAGAGTCTGAATAAGAAAAATAATTTAATCGCGAGGGAGAGAAAGAAAAATTGCATGCTTATTGACCAAATCAAACATGTTTCCATTTTATTTCACATTAGGTGTCACATTGTTTTAGGTGGATACAGACGCTCCCCAACTTACGAACGAGATACATTCCGAACGATCGTTCATAAGGTGAATTCGTTCGTAAGTTGCTTCAGTGCTATATTTTGTATGGAATGTATGTTTAAGGCTTATATGTTTGACATCCATATAACGGGGAGAGAGCTTTTCGTCAGGTTCTTCCGGGCTCGAGGGTTAGCTGCCTAGTAAACTAGCAGCGACTTCAGCTTGAAGCTCCCGATCTTTCTGTTTATAAATGGTACCGATGGTCGAACGATTCATGTTGTATGCACGTGCAACGCTCACCATTTTCTCACCCGCATCAAGCTTCTTTATTATTGCCACGTTCATTTGAAATGAAATGGCTTGCCTCTTCTTTATATTTTCACTCTCACTAGAAGCCTTTCGCTTTTCACCAACCATATTGAATAATGGATGCACGAGATATTTAACAACTGGGCAGAGGTGGATGCTGGGCAAGCTCTCACAGCGCCTCACGTCGGTATTAGCGGCGGAAAGAAGCACTACAGTACCTGTACTCAGAAAAAGGCGTGCAATACAAAATCTAACTTTTTCTTTTCTTTCTTGACATACCCGTAAAAATGTTTGTATGTACCGTTGTTCGTAACTCGGATGTTCGTAAGTCAGGGAGCGTCTGTACATCAATAACAACGGAGTGCACAAAATGGTCTCAAGGACCCATCCCTGGAATACAGCAGCAAGTCGGCCATCTTGGCTTGAAGCGGCCCTTTCACAATCCTTTGCGCAACACTGGTAAATAAAAAAAAAAAATTGTGCGAGTTTCTCACAAGGACACAAAAGTCACTGGATGGACATTTCCAAAACGGGACGCGTGAAAAAAAAATCTCAAGAATCCAAGCACAAAATTGAACACAAGTCTGTAATTCGCAATTGAAGCAGCCATTTACGGCAAATTCCTTGGCTTATATTTTGACACGCTCTTACTTTTTTTTAAAAATGAGCTCCAATCGGACGGTGCTATAATAGATCATTGGGTGACGCTTTGTTGTGAAGCTTTTTTTTTAAACCTCTGAATATGAATTGGCATACATTTTCTAACACTTTTGAATTGTGAATTTTGCCAAACCCAGATAACATCACCATTTTACTCAAATACCTTTCTGAAATTACACACCACCTCTCATCAAAGCAGCAGAGCACATGCCAAGACTGAGCCAGTGTGCAGCTGGTTTTCTCGAGCAAGTGTAGAGGCCTCGCATGTGCGTTGGAGTGGGAGGAGCATGCCGCTAAGCGCATATCATGGACTCGTGGTGCTCACTGGCGGATGAAATGCGCCGCTGAGTGTTGTTGTTTTTGTCGCGCCTCGTCTTGTAAAATGCTGCCACGCAGACATGTTGCCATGCTAACTGGCTTGATCATTTGTCAGACTTCAGGAGGACTGCGTAGCCATGAAATGAACACTGCAGCATTGACTGGATTGATTAGGCGTAGAAAAAAAAGTAGTGTGTTTCCGGTAACCCGACCGACCGAGAATTTCTACCTCAAAGAAAAACTTTAAGGTCGGCATTTTTTTTCAAACCTTCTACATTTTTGTGTAATAATAATAATAGTACATTTCATTTATAAGCGCCTTTCAAAACACTTAAGGACGCTTTACAATCAAAACGAGAACAATAAAACCACAGCCAAAATTATAAATAATAAAAGGAAAGATGAATTTAGAGTGTTTACATTGGTGCAAACTCTCGCGATATTCACGTTGCGTCGCTTGCCCTGTCGCCTGTCAACAACATTGAATCATGGCGGCGCCACGATCTCCGACAACAGTTTAAACCGCGTTTGTGTGTTGCAGTCGCATGCTCGCACCATAATATTAAGAAAATAGCATCCACTGCTGTATCGAAAGATTCAACGAGGCGACGGCGGCGGCGACGCTCGACGGCGCGCGGGAGAGGCGGGGCGGGCGTGACGGTGGACGGGCGGGGTGGTGGTACGGCGCGCCGGTCGTCTACTCTACCCCGCCACGAACACCCAGCGCCGCCCCGCGGACCGACCCGCGAGGCGGGCGGCGGCGCACCCGCCTCTCGAGCCCGGAGCGAGCGAAACCCAAATAGGCGGCGGAGGCGCCGCCGCGAGCGGCGGGACGACGGCGCGGAGGCTTCGCGGGGAGGGGACGGTGTCGGCGCGGGTCGGTCGGTGCGCCGCGACACCTCCGCGTCCCGCCCGTCCCCCGTCACTACCCCCGGTCAGGCGCCCGTCGGCGTTCCCCCGGCCGCCCACCCCTGCCGACCCGCGCGTCTGCGCGCTCGTTGACGTCGACCCCCCGTCCGCCTTAGTCTTACGGCACCCTAGTTCAGGCCGGGCCACGACCACCACGGGCCGTCTAGGACGCGGGACGAGATGGCTCTAACACCCAGCCGCTGGGTACCCAACTCTCTCGCCGCCGAGCGGGTTTCAAGCGGGTTTCAATCAGTGGCGATTGCTCTCGGACTGCAAGGGAAGCTCGGCTTCCCCTAAAATGTCAAACAATAAGTGATCAAATATATGAATGTAAATTTCATTGTGTGTACATGTCATTGACTAAATATGCGCTACAACGTGCTCAACTTTTGCCTCGAATCAGCTTCTTCTTATTACTGGTTACGACGTACGACGCGAGTCCCTTCTCCTTCATGCCGCAGCTTCGCTGTGCTTTAAACGGTAGTGAGTTCAGGGTAGGTTGTCCCAATGCGTTGAACGGAGACGAGTCATTGGATACAAACTGTTTTTTGTCCCGCCCACGGAATTCGGCGTCTCTGGGACTGGATGGCAGTGGGAGGGTACCGGACGCCAGGCTTTTCTGCATCAGATTGGATGCCTGTGTGCCAGTTCGATTGACATTGAAATGAGCCAATCACCGAGCTTTTAGTGTAGACATTCGTGCGAGCATTTTTTTCAACTCGCATTCTGTTCCGAGTTGAGCTGGAGACTTCTCCTAATCATTTTAGCGACACTCTTTGTTGTAAACAAACAACTAGCGACAAATTAATCTTTTATTTCTGGTGGGTTTTATTGTAGTTCCTATAGTTGTAGGACACTAAGTACCGGGAAAAGACGCTTTGTTGGTATGACAGGGTCACAGATCATTTTCTTGAAAAGGAACGGAGCTAGAGTAGAATTCGCGTATAAATAAACGGACACATTTTATGATGTCGACCAAAATTGAGCTTCCCCTCTTTGACAGACGACCATCCGGCACTGGTTTCAATGTCTCCTTGTTTTACGTTTTATGTTTATTTTGTTTACGTTTTTGATGGAGGAGGGGGGGAGAAAAAAAGATTAAAAAAAAAACTTTGTCCGACCTACCGACCCTATGCTGAAATTTCATGTTACCGGAAACACACTACTTTTTTTTCTACGCCTTATAATGCTGTCGTGTTAAAAAAGTATCAAAATCAGACCCGCAACAAACAAGTCGTGGATTTATTCTTCTTGACGAATGAGTTGACTTTTGGGGAGCCTCGACATGCCTGGAAATTCACCAAAGTTTGCAAGCTTGTTTATTCTGGTGACCCCAAGTATTTCAGGATTTCAGAATACAAGATCATCACAAAGTTGGGTGGCCAAATGAAACAGCAATTCGGCAATTTTGATTTGAAGCAACTCTTTTGCATTCAGTCGTACCTTTTGAAGGTCGGTGAAAAAAAATACAAAAAAATATTGTTTAATCCATGTAAAATACAACGGGCAAATCACACGAAGAATTCTGATGTACACGTGGCTGAAATTTAACAGGAAGTCGGCCTTTTCGAAGGGAAGCAGCCATTTTGCACCCCTGGGAATGTTCGTAAACATTTTTGCTTGACAACAGTTCTGCCGAAGGACACAAAATTGGGTTTTCTATCCTAGCAGGAATTACAAAATAGTCTTAAAGAACTATCTCTGAAGTTTGACAGGAAGTCAGCCATTTTGCTTCGATGCCATTTCACGCTAAGCTGCACCCCGTTGAAGGTCAGGGGAAAAGAAACTACTTCGGGCACCTGCTCCCCCAAGGATGAGAAATTGGGTGGATACGTCTAACATAACCGGATGCGCCTGTTTTTGACTGCCTCAGTGTTCAGAAGAAGAAGAAGAAAGTTTGAAAACCTTCATTTGGATTTGGTGGATGTGTCTTAACAAGGATCGCAAAAAATAAATGGAATCACTGGCTTAATCCTCATAGATTTCCACGTAGACGCCGCTCGATATTAACACTTTTATCGTTGTTGACATGCAAATATCCACAATATGTAAACATGGCAGACTTGTAAATAAATATTGGATAGAGGCATTAAATCAGAATTGGGGGGGGGCAGACTTGCACTGCAAATCCAGCCATAGGTTGTTGCCCTCACACTCTTCCGATTGCATCAAGTGGTCTCGCCTCACATCTCCAGGAATGCATCCTCTCTGTATTTGGAATTGTTTTAATGCATTAGCTACACTCATGTGTTTCTTATTTCGCAAACACGAGCTGCAGTGGAGGAAACTCCTCGTATGGATTGCAAATCACCCCCCCACCTTCATGTGAGCTTCCCTCGCTTGAGAACGAAGACACGTCCCAAGCGTGGGTCCTAACCTTTACCCTAATGCCCGTCGCACCCTCACCCTGCACGCAATGCTCCTTGCTTTTGTTCTTGTCCACCAATTGTATATCAAGATCATTAAACTACATTCATCGTGGCTTGCACTTGCGTTCTTTAGTCTCACTTTAATGGCCGCTATTTTGGGGAGTACTAGTTAACAAAATTTTCACAAAACACGTATAACCTTTACATGACCAAATAGAATGTCTTCCTTCATCATGTTTTAGTTGTCAGGCTATTGGGACATTATGGTTTTTATAGCGACAATGAGGACAGTATCAATACTTAATAACATTTCTAAAAAACTCAAAAGTATCTGGTTAGTAGTTAATATGTACTGTACACGAAAAGTATACTAAGAGGCGTAGAAAAAAAAGTAGTGTGTTTCCGGTAACCCGACCGACCGAGAATTTCTACCGCGAAAAAAAACTTTACGGTCGGCATTTTTTTCAAACAACCTGCTACATTTTTGTGTAGAGGCTTTACAACGGTGCAAACTCTCGCGATATTCACGTTGAGCGTGCGCGTCATTTGCCCTGTCGTCTGTCAACAACATTGAATCGTGGCGGCGGCCACGATCTCCGACAACAGTTTAAACCGCGTTTTGTGTGTTGCAGTCGCATGCTCGCACCATAATATTAAGAAAATAGCATCCATTGATGTATCGAAAAGATTCAGCCATCTCAAACTTTCATCCGCGCGATTCCTCAGTTTGCGGACTAAAATAGCAACCCGCATACGCACATAACGTTATCTGTTGCGTTCCCACCAACACTGAAAACAAAACAAAACAAAAGTAAATTAGAAGAAACACACTCGCACACCACAAACACACGTAGAGGCACAGTGAAATCATGTTGATCACACAGTCAAGTCGTGTGCGGTGACTTTAATGGTAAACTATTTTTCGGTACCGTTAAAATGGCGCCACGGAAACGACACGCTGCCGGTAACTATTGTTACCGTGAAATCCTCAGGCTAGCCATAGTTTTTTTTGTTTGTTTTGACTGAGAAATTTCCTTGCGTCCCAAAAACGCACATTATTTGGAACTGTGCGTCCTGTGGGAAAATTATGCGTCTAGGACGCGGGACGCAGAGGTAACGAGACCCAGGTACCCAACTCTCTCGCCGAGCGGGGGTTTCAGTGTCTCTTTGTTTTATGTTTTATGGTTATTTTGTTTACATTTTTGATGGGGGGGGGAGAAAAAAGATTAAAAAAAAACTTTGTCCGACCTACCTACCCTATGCTGAAATTTCATGTTACCGGAAACACACTACTTTTTTTTTTCTACGCCTAAGAAGAAGCGAAATAAAATGTTCCGCTTCCACCGTAAGGCGAAGAAAAAAGGGAGGGAGGGAGAGAGAGAGAGAGAGAGAGAGAGAGAGAGAGAGAGAGAGAGAGAGAGAGAGAGAGAGAGAGAGAGAGAGAGAGAGAGAGAGAGAGAGAGAGAGAGAGAGAGAGAGAGAGAGAGAGAGAGAGAGAGAGAGAGAGAGAGAGAGAGAGAGAGAGAGAGAGAGAGAGAGAGAGAGAGAGAGAGAGAGAGAGAGAGAGAGAGAGAGAGAGAGAGAGAGAGAGAGAGAGAGAGAGAGAGAGAGAGAGAGAGAGAGAGAGAGAGAGAGAGAGAGAGAGAGAGAGAGAGAGAGAGAGAGAGAGAGAGAGAGACCTCCGGGTTGAGTGAGAGACCTCCGGGTTGAGTGAGAGACCTCCGGGTTGAGTGACCGCTGGCGCATTTGTCTGCCGCTGCTCAACCTATTGTTTTGTGTTTTTTGTTATTATAAAGTGTCCTTGGGTGTCTTGAAAGGCGCTTATAAATAAAGAGTATTATTATTATTATTAAAACCACAGACAAAATTATAAATAATAAAAGGAAAGATGAATTTAGAGCGTTTACATCGGTGCAAACTCTCGCGATATTCGTCGGCGAGCCCAACGGCTTCAATAAAGGTCTAGAAGGATTCCAACCAGCGGGGCCACGGGACAGGCGGCTCGCCAGGCAGGGTGGGGAACGGAGGAAGAGGCGAGAGTGGAAGCTCCATCTTCGTTACCATTGTTGTGTTTAATAAAACGCGGGGAGTCTGACTCTGTGCTCACTGCCGTTTATTGTCAGTAGTCACCATTTCATATGAACACTTTTACGGCCGTGACGTCACGCCGTCGTAAACTGACCCTGTGGCTGTGGTTATAACATGCCACAAATAATAATAATACATTTCATTTATAAGCGCCTTTCAAAACACTCAAGGACGCTTTACAATCAAAACAAGAACAATAAAACCACAGACAAAATTATAAATAATAAAAGGAAAGATGAATTTAGGGCGTTCACATCGGTGCAAACTCTCGCGATATTCACGTTGAGCGTGCGCGTAGTTTGCCCTGTCGTCTGTCAACAACATTGAATCGTGGCGGCGGCCACGATCTCCGACAACAGTTTAACCCGCGTTTTGTGTGTCGCAGTCACATGCTCGCACCATAAGCTTAAGAAAATAGCATCCAATCGAAAGGATTCAGCAAACTATTTGACGAACACCACGGGCCGTCTAGGACGCGGGACGCAGAGGTAACGAGATGGCTGTAACACCCAGCCGCGGTGTACCCAACTCTCTCAGCGCCTTTGGCGGCGAGCGAGGGTTTCAATAATAGTGAAAATGTCTCCTTGGTTTATGTTTTATGGGTATTTTGTTTACATTTTTGATGGGGGGCAAAAAAAAAGATTTAAAAAACCGTTGTCCGACCTACCGACCCTATGCTGAAATTTCATGTTACCGGAAACACACTACTTAGTTTTCTACGCCCAAGTGAATAACAAGTGAATGCACTGAGGGGCTCTAGACTAGCAAGGATCGCGTTGCGTCTACATCCCCTTTATCGTGCCACACGCTTGGGACGTTGTTATTTTTGCAAATGATCATCGAGCTGAATTCAGTTTGTTTTGCTACATTTGGCTTGTCGCAAGAGATTTTCGTTGTCGGGGTTCACCGACCGTAATGTTCCACCACGCTTCTGATTTGCGTTCATTTGCTGAGGTAGTTGTTTTGAGTATGTTGTCTTGAAAGATTTATTTACTTCAATACCACGATCAGTGTCATCAAATTACAATGAAACGGTAAAAATGATACCAGAGCTCTTTGATGGTCATGCCTTTTGTCATCTGAAACGACACCCATCTTTCCGCTCCTTCTCCCATGAATTCAACTGACACGCTCACACAGCCAATAGACCTCTGGAACCCGGGCCAGATGCTCTGGTTTTTCTCTGTCTGGGTTTAGTATAGTCGGCAGTGGACAGACGCCTGAAGGCCCAAAACCACACAACTGAATTGTTGGTAATCAGTAGTTTTGAATGAAAAATTATCCCCCAACACGGGTTTCACCAATCGACATGATATTGGTTGGACATGTCTGTTAAAACAGTGTGCTTGAGGGTCTCAGAACCCATGCCTGAAATTAAATTGGAAGTCGACCATTTTGGAGTGAAGCAGTCATTTCGTACATAGTTGCACGTCCTGGAAAGCTTGGGGGTGTGGGGGTGTCTCTGAAGCTGTCGTACGAGCCATTTGAAATGTGACCACCGTTCATTGGTAAAGCGCTCTTATCACTATTTGGCGATGGTGGAGGTTTGCATTCTTCTCTGATGTGCCATTTAATCACACATGTTGTCGAAGGGCAATTCCTTTGTGTCATCTTGACAGCATGCCTCGTGAAAACACACATTTTAAACCATGCGTCATTGGCGTTGGCCTGAAGCCCCGAGTGCCACCGTCACGCTATAGAGGCGTCTGGATCTCTGCGGGCCTTTGTTGCTGCCCTGGCCCCTCTTTCTCCCTCATTGTCGCCTGTAGTGATCAGGCCTTTTTTTTATTTTTTTATTTTTTTGCGCCTGCCTTTGTCCTGCTCCTCATTAGAGAGTCAGTGGTGGAGGAGGGGGCGGCGACTGGGAGTAGATGCACACCCCCTCCCACCCATTTCCACCCCTATACCATCATTTAGCCTGACGCCATAGACGCCGAGAACCAAGTGACGGGCTGCTAAGTTGTCGCAGCCCGTGTCTACCCCACCCATACACAAACATACCCGATGCCCCTGAATGTCACTATTGTGATATCACATTTTAGTAAAGTGGACGCCACGGTATGGTTTTCCTTTATGCCACACATACGATCCATGGTGTCGTCAACGCTACTGCGGCTGCTCGTTCCTGTGCTGCGTGTCAGGCCTGCGATGCTATTCTTAGCTCTCATCCCATGCTGCAGTCGCAGAATCGGGTTACTATACTGGATGTGCTCCTCGCACAGCTACGCCAACACTACAATCATCATGGATATCCCCCCCCCAGCATGGTGCCGTGCTGCGGAGCTACTCTGTTAGCAGCTTTACCGCAAGGACGTACGCGTATACCGCTCAGAGCTGTCATAACGATGAAATTTACAGATAGGGTGGTTTTCAGAAATCAGAATAATCCAAAAATACGACAAAATGATCACGTTTATGGTGATCCTAAAAATGACATCTTTGTTCAACCATTAACATTGTACCATCAAAGACAGTAAATCGTTCTAAACACCTGACATTGGTCACAAAAATGCACCTTCAGGAGAAGGATGAAGAGCTTTTTAGCTTTATTAATTAAATATATCGTGCCACACAATGCACTGCGGAAACAGAGTGGCTCGAATCTAGCCGCTCGATGATATGCCACGCCTGTAAAGTGTTGCTGTGTTCTGTTCATCGGCATCACGAAGACAAAAGAAAAACAAACAAGAATGTATTGATTGCAGTAGAAGTTTTGCCATTGATAAGAAAGAACAGCTTAGGCGTAGAAAAAAAAATTGTGTGTAACCCGACTGACTGAGAATTTCTACCTCGAAAAAAAACTTTATGGTCGGCATTTTTTTCAAACAACCTTCTACATTTTTGTGTAATAATAATAATAATGCATTTTATTTATAAGCGCCTTTCAAGACACCCAAGGACACTTTACAATAACAAAAGACACAAAACAAAACGGGTTGAGCAGCGTTCACTAAACCCGGAAGTCAGAAAGAAACCACAAGGGAGGGATGTTCTCGCGATATTCACGTTGAGCGTGCGTGTCATTTGCCCAGTCGTCTGTCCACAACATTGAATCATGGCGGCGGCCACGATCTCCGACAACAGTTTAAACCGCGTTTTGTGTGTTGCAGTCGCATGCTCGCACCATAATATGAAGAAAATAGCACCCATCAGAGATGAAGGTCCTCGGGATTTTCCCGAATTCAAATTTTTAAGAAAATCTCTCTGGAGAATTGAGGAAAATTTGCCTAAAATTAATCCAGATATTAGTTGACAACATTGAACGAATACGCGTTTGAGATCGTTGTTTTGCTTTCAGGAGCGTAGCCATGTTGAGACACTAACACTAGTAACAGTAAAGAGATTTTCGTCTCTTTGTAAACACACTTGCTAAACCCCATGGTAACGAATAAAAGACACCGTGGATTAGACCGTTGTCGTAAAAAGTACATTTGGACAAAAAGGGAAACACACAGATTGGCAGAAAAACGTGCCCGTCCGACTTCGAGTGTCGTCTCTGCTAGCTCAGCTTAGTTTAGCTGTTGTTGTGTGTGACGTCGTGTGTGTGACGTTGGGTGTGTGACGTCGGCGCTGATTGGTTGAAATCAAAAGACGCGCTTGCGTACATGTTCGCGCTGCAGCACGCACAGCAGAGAGAGAGCACAAGCAGCGGAGCGGACTATCTATTGCTGAGGCTCGCTTAGCTTAAGTGGCGTCGCCACAATAGTAATAAGCTCGCCTCGCATTCTCATGGCCTCGCCATATCTCGGAGATATTTTGAAATTTCGTCGAGAACGGAAGCCCCAAAGGGTGCAGGTGTGCACACAAAAAGAAGATTAATCATTGAATGTCGAGTATTTGAATAGCGTTTTGTGTAAACTAATTCATGCGTGATCGGCCAGGTGTGTGTGTGCGCGCGCGGATTTTCAGAAAAGTCCACTTTCATCTCTGATCCATTGATGTACTGTATCGAAAAGATTCAGCGAACTATTTGACGAACACCACGGGCCGTCTAGGACGCGGGACGCAGAGGTAGCTGTAACACCCAGCCGCCGGGGAACCCAACTCTCTCGGGATTTCAATGTCTCCTTGTTTTATGGTTATTTTGTTTACATTTTTGATGGGACGGGGGGAATAAAATAAAAAACCTTGTCCGACCTACCGACCCTATGTTGAAATTTCATGTTACCGGAAACACACTACCTTTTTTTCTACGCCTTAAAACCCCGATCAGAACATCTCCAGTTAAAATCACTCAAGTAATCTGTGTTGCATGGAGAACTTGTGGAACCTATCAACTGCTATTGCAGCCCCAATATGGGACTATTTTGCACAATTCCTCTGCCTTTTTGCTTGGGAAAACATATTTTTTGTGGGCCGTTTATGGAGTTAGTAGGGAAACCACAAAGCCAGTCAGTGTGCCCTTTTCACACGCTTAATTTGTGTGCTTGATGATCTTTTTATACTGCCCTCAAATAGCCCGCGTGAGCATGCAAGGATCATTTTAGCTGTTGTGTGTGTGTGTGCGTGCGTGCGTGCGTGCGTGCGTGTGTGTGTGTGTGTGTGTGTGTGTGTGTGTGTGTGTGTGTGTGTGTGTGTGTGTGTGTGAACTGTGTGTGTGTGAACTGTGTGTGAACTGTGTCTTGAAACAGCCTACGGTTAACGTCGGTGCTGGTTTGGTCAACGCCGAGCTGGCGGGGGGGTCCGTGCGTCGTCGTAATATCAGTTGCCACTGCCCGCCCTCACCATGGTTGTTTTCTGCGACGTGGCCAGTTTCGCTTTTAAGGTTGGCTGTGTGCTTCCCCCTTTCTGTTGATGAAAGTGTGTTTGCTGACTAATGGCTGATTTCTCATTGACATCCGGCAGGGAAGTGTACTCTGTCCTGTCGTGTTTGTGCTCTGGATATGCAGGGAAACGGTTGAAATATTTAGTGCTTGCGGTGTCAATTGCTCTAACTCCTAACCCTACGCCATATTCAACCCTATCATAACTCCAAATTCTACTCTAATTTCAATTCAAAACAAAATAACCAGAAAACATAAAACAAGGAGACATTGAAACCCCCGCTCGCTGCCAAAGGCGGCGAGAGAGTTGGGTACCCGGCGGCTGGGTGTTAGAGCCATCTCGTTACCTCTGCGTCCCGCGTCCTAGACGCATAATTTTCCCACGGGACGCACAGTTCCAAATAATGTGCGTTTTTGGGACGCAAGGAAATTTCTCAGTCAAAACAAACAACAAAAAACTATGGCAAGCCTGAGGATTTCACGGTAACAATAGTTACCGGTAGCGTGTCGTTTCCGTGGCGTCATTTTAACGGTACCGAAAAATAGTTTAACCATTAAAGTCACCGCACATGACTTGACTGTGTGATCAACACGATTTCACTGTGCCTCTATGTGTGTTTGTGGTGTGGTGTGTGAGTGTGTTTCTTCTACCGTATTTTCACGACCATAAGGCGCCATTAAAAGTCTAGTGTATGAGCCGAGTTCCAAAGCCTGACTGAGCGCGCTTCTGGCCGACACGCTGTTTATATAGAGAAAAGGCGGGCGTAAGTGACGTCAGGCATGCGGAAGTCTGCCAATGAGTGAAGGGTGAGCGTGCCCAACAACACGGTGCGCCGAATGGTCGTGAAAATACGGTAATTTACTTTTGTTTTGTTTTGTTTTGTTTTCCTTGTTGGGGGGGAAGCAACAGATAACGTTATGTGCGCATGCGGGTTGCTATTTTAGTCCGCAAACTGAGGAATCGCGCGGATGAAAGTTTGAGATGGCGGCGAAAAAAACTCACAAAGGTCTACTACTTATGACATTTAAGAAATGGGAATGCCAGTCTGATTTTTCATATGAATCGTCCGAAGGGCGTATCACTAAACTCACCTGTGACGTATGCACAGAACACGAGAGCGAGATACGACCCGAGGCACGATTACGAGGCAAATTGGTCATTAGATTTGTAGGCTAATCGCTGTGAAAAATATTATGAAACAGTATTGGTTATTCTATAATTTACTGTTTTTATCATGGTAACTTTATGAATAAAACATTCGTTTCAAGGTGTGACGCCATGATTCAATGTTGTTGACAGACGACAGGGCAAACGACGCGCACACTCAACGTGAGTATTGCGAGAGTTTGCACCTATGTAAACCCTCTACACAAAAATGTAGAAGGTTGTTTGAAAAAAATGCCGACCGTAAAGTTTTTTTTCGAGGTAGAAATTCTCGGTCGGTCGGGTTACCGGAAACACACTACCAGTACTTTTTTTTCTACGCCTAATCCTGCCCCACCGTCAGCCTTATTCTAATTTCCACAATGACCCGAAACCATATCCTTACTCCTAAACCTAACCCATTGTCAATTCTATCAGAACTCGGGTTCAGGTCGTTCCTATTCCTACCTCACCCATAACAATGGTGACATACAACAATCTTAATATATAATGCTAGCCTACCCTCAGATCCTAACTCCTAACCGTACTCTGACCTCAACCCCTAACTCCCAATTCCTCAATAGGGGTGAGCGATATAAATCGGCAACAATAAAGATGCTCCTAAATAAGTATCCCTTGGCTGATATAAAGAACCCAGCCGGCTAAATGGCATTGTCAAAGAGTTGAGAGAGCTAAGAGTGAGACAGACAGGTAAGTGATTGTGACACGTCCAAACGACATAACTTCAAATTGAGGTTTAACGGGTGTTAATTATTTTGTGACAAGCAGGCATTTTCCCCACTGGTTGTATTAATTTAACGAGATCATCAATCAATCGTGTTGTTTCTACATGGGAGAAGTTGCGGGTGTGCCCAACAACTACGTAGCTGTCTGGAGTCGTCATTTTATCCCACACAAGTCTATGAATAACGATGTAATTGTATTTTTTATCATTAGATCATTCAAATGTATCAAAAAGAGGAATCCCTCATTTTATGTTAATGCTTCTATGGGCCATTCAGCCAAATTGGTGCCATTTGCATCCCCAAGCAATTACTTGAAAATACATTTTTATAAAGCGTCCTGCATATTGATATGTATTGTGTTAACATTCAATTGGTGTAGATGTCATGGCTATAATGCCTTGATTCGCATTCATCCATTTTCTGATCCGCTTATCCTCCCAAGAGTTGTGGGGCGTGCTGGAGCATATCCCAGCCGTCTTTGGGAAGTAGGGGGGTTGGGAGGAAAATGGAATACCCGGAGAAAACCCACACTAGCAAGGGGAGAATATGCTAACTCCACACAGGAAAGCCAGTGCCGGAATCGAACCTTGCACCTCTCCACTTAGAGGCCGACACGCTAAGGCGTAGAAAAAAAAGTAGTGTGTTTCCGGTAACATGAAATTTCAGCATAGGGTCGGTAGGTCGGACAGTTTTTTTAAAAATCTTTTTTTAAATAAAAAAATTATATAATTTTTTTTAATGTTTGAAAAAATCTGCGGTGCACTGAACCCGCGATAAACGAACCGCGAAGTAGCGAGGCATTACTGTATTACAAATGGTAAGTGGCTCTGATTTGCTGGAATGATCAACGTATTAACATATAACAGATACACATTGATCTATGAACTGTACATTTCTTTATTGATTTGGCAAAAAAATTGATGCATGCTTTTTTTTTAATGCGTTGCCGAGGAAACCAAAGACTCTGCTTCGAATGCCAATAAGCGTACTTGGGACGTCCCTAGCTGTGTTTTCTTTTAAGCAGAAGTGGCTAGTAACATTAGGGTTATTCCGTTGCGCCATTAAAAAAAAATTTCGCCCCCCCCTGCTTTTAGTTTGAATCACTAAAATGCATTTTTCTAACATTTTTGACAGTTCACCTGATGTTTTCATTCATTTTCAGGTACATGATGAACCCGCTGTGCCGGAGCTGTCTCAGCTAGTCGGATGCCACACCATGGCCAAACCTGGGAGCGACAAAGATGGCGCCATGGTGGAAAAGCAAGCGGGAAAGAAGGTACAGACGGACATGACAAACCTTGGTTCCCTACACATTATTATTCCCAAGATGCCCTTTTATCTGAGGAATGACTTGTAGCCCTAAATGTCAGACATTCATTCGATGGAAGCATTAAAACGTCATTGCCGTATTTATAGCAACCGCCATGAAATTCAAGACGCTACATTCCCTAATTATTGCCTTCTGTTTTCGCGCACATTCCACATGTCACAACCGTTCTCCCCTGCCACTTAAAAAAGGACTCCTCCTTCAGTCGACAGTCCCTGGGTTGGGTCGCCTCCACACTTTCTTTCTTTTCAGAGGTTATCTTGAAGTTTTGGAAAAGGTTACTCGGAAAAGTCTTGCTTCTCTTTTTATTTTAGAAGACGTTGGGAAATGTTTGATCTTGCCGAAGTTTTGCGACAGTGGGATGTTTCACACAGAGAGCCCTCAAATTAGCCATAGCAGAGGTGGTGATGCTACTGATGGGAATTGATAAGAATGTTGTACATATATATATATATATATATATATATATATATATATATATATATATATATATATATATATATATATATATATATATATATATATATATATATATATATATATATATATATATATATATATATATATATATATATATATATATATATATATATATATATATATATATATATATATATATATATATATATATATATATATATATATATATATATATATATATATATATATATATATATATATGTATATATATATATATGTATATATATATATATATATATATATATATATGTATGTATATATATATATATATATATATATATATATATATGTATATATATATATATATATATATATATATATATATGTATATATATATATATATGTATATATATATATGTATGTATATATATATATATATGTATATATATATATATATATATATATATATATATATGTATATATATATATATATATATATATATATATATATATATATATATATATATATATATATATATATATATATATATATATATATATATATATATATATATATATATATATATATATATATATATATATATATATATATATATATATATATATATATATATATATATATATATATATATATATATATATATATATATATATATATATATATATATATATATATATATATATATATATATATATATATATATATATATATATATATATATATATATATATATATATATATATATATATATATATATATATATATATATATATATATATATATATATATATATATATATATATATAAAAAGCCGTTTTATTCTCTTTTCTTTAAGAGCCTTTACCAGCGGCTGAGCTGTGGTCAAACTGCTGGTTCTTGACATTACACAGTCCGTTCGTGATGCTGATTGGCTGTCTGTGATGCCATGTAAAGTTCACATTTGCGAACCCTCGCACAATGGCCATAGAAGCACATTTTTTGCTTTCATCCCTGCCACCTGGCACACATTTGACTCAACTACGTATTTATATCATACTAGACCAGTGGTTCTTAACCTTATTAGAGGTCCCGAACCCAACCAGTTCAATATGCACATTCATCGAACCTTTATTCCTCCCAATCAAAACCAGTGCTGGTACACGCGTGCTGCCGAAAAGGCGCAACCACCAAGCTCGGATTCTTCTCAATGTAATGTGATCATCTGGAGCCAGTGATGGCCAAGCGGGCGTGTCATAACTAATTGACATGTTGAGTCGGGTGTGTCTTAACCTCCATGGCAGAGGCTCCATCAAACCCCTGAGACCGATTCACCAAACCCCTGGGGTTCGATCGAACCCAAGTTAAGAACCACTGTACTAGACCTATATATCTAATGATTTTTATTTAAGCCCGAAAACTGTCATTTTCACTTTTTTTTCCTCTTTGGTCCCAACAGTGCAAAGACAAGTTGTCCCCCTTCACCAAAACACCCAAGCTGGACCGGAGCGAGTTGCTGGGAAAGGAAGGAAAAGTCAAGTCTTCCATGAAACGCAAACTCTCCTTTACGAACAGTCCAACTCAGACGATAGCGGAGGAGCGAGACTCAGACACCGGTGAGGGCTCTTTATTCCGCGTCTTCTTCAGCTTGCAATGCCGTCGCCCTACCCCTGTTGGCCAGTTGTTAGTTAGGGTTCGTTGTCATTATTTTGAGAACGTCACCTTAGTGCAGGAATGTCCAGGAATGTGCGCTGGTCCTCGCGGGCCGCTGTCATGCTTGTTTTCCATCGCTGACCTACTGCAGCACACCTGATTCCAAGGATCAGCTCATCAACAAGCTCTGAAGACGCATGAGCACGATCGTCATCATTTGAATTAGGTGCGTTGCAGCAAGGACAGATGGGAAAAGAGGCAGGACAACGGCCCTTGAGGACGGAGTTTAGACTACCTTTCCTTTGTGACGCTCCATATATGTTAATTGGCTGGGATAAAAAGTCAAAGCGGCCCGGTGGTCCAGTGGTTAGCGCGTCGACCTCACAGTGCAGTTCAATACAAGCTCTGGCCTCCCTGTTTGGAGTTTACATGTTTTCCCCGGGCTTGCGTGGGTTTTCTCCGGGTCCTCCGGTTTCCTCCCGCATTCCAAAAACATGCATGGCAGGTTGATTGGACACTCCAAATTGTCGCTCGGTGTGAGTGTGAGCATGAATGATTGTTCGTTTCTGTGTGCCCTGTGATTGGCTGGCAACCGGTTCAGGGTGTCCCCCAGCGACCCTAGTGAGGATAAAGCTGTTTGGAAAATGAATGAATGAATGAAAAAAGTCAAAGCGAACAATTGTTCTGGGCTGCTAAGGACCTCGCATATTGTGGAGGACCCTGAAGGCACCATACAGCTGTGCAAGAGAGCGAGGGAGTGTACAGTGATTGGTCGAAAAACAGGAAGTGAGATCCTTGGTATTACAAGATCAGAACCGAAAGGACTATATTTGTTTTTTGTGTTGGATTAACATCTGGGTGCCTATCAGACATCGACAAGATATCTTTTTTAAAAATCTTACATTGCTGCGAGCTGTATGAGAATACAGAGTAAATATGATGGCCTCCTTCGAAATAACTGAAAGGCCTATCACCCGCAAAGTTTTACGACGCAATTGCTCATTGTGATTTTGGTTGTCATCACGCTGCCATAAATACTCGCTGGAGTCATTCTAAAAGCTGCAACTGTGCTCAGCCGTTTGGGTTTTTTTTTCCCTTTTGTCAACGTATGAGCTTTGAGGGCGGTCGTAGACAGCTCAGACATGGACCAGTAGTGCTTTAGATTTTTTGTTTGTTTTTTTACAGGATGTGAAATTCTCAGCAGTAAGCGTTTTCTCTTTTAAGAGTTTCTCCTCTGTTACCATGTTGGATGCAAACTGCAAAGTCAAAGCTTTGAACTTGTGCAACAAGCTTGTCTTGCTACTCGTCGATTCTCAATTTAGCCCGGTTGCAGCGTGTGTGGTTGTGATTTAAATGCTATAATTACAGTAAAGGGTTGCCATCGGGCATTTTACAACGCTGCCGCCGCGGTGAGCTTTCATCTTTCCCCGCAAGCCGCTGGTTTTTGTAAACTTTAGCAGCACCTCACGGACCTATGAGACTCTGAACCAGTCACAGGATCTCATCCTATGGATTAGTGCGCTCTCTCTCTTACACTCTCTCTCTCTCTCTCTTTTAGACTCTCTCTCTCTCTCTCTCTCTCTCTCTCTCTCTCTCTCTCTCTCTCTCTCTCTCTCTCTCTCTCTCTCTCTCTCACACTCTCTCACACTCTCACACTCTTGTGCATTTCATGCAATTTCATCATCCATTTCTGTAACATTGAGGTAAAGGGTGGACTATAACCCGAACTGGTAATGAGTCAGTCAACAGGCAAAAAATAATAATAATAATAAAAAAAGCCTCGAGTTAAAATCCATCCTGCACAAGCCACTTGTGTGAATAACAATACTAAAAAGGCCATGTAATTTTACACCATGTAGACAGTAAGGATGTGTTGTTTCGCGTTTGTATGGAATTACTTATTGAATTGTGTCTTGGAGAGGGAAGCAAAATGGAGCACACTACGTGGCTGCAACCAACAGATGCACTGTTCATATGCAGACCAGAAAAGTTACCAACATGCAGCTAAAACACTGTTTTTGCACCATAGAATTGGGGCCCCATGTCTTTAGCAATGTTCAGCATGCCTGATGCTGTGATTGCCTTCCACATACCTCCTTTCATGTTATACACAAACAAAGGCGGTAGGGATTCTGCTTACCTTGTCCGTGTCTTAGCAGGAATCCGTTGGAATTAGCTCCAAATAAAATTGAGTGGTTAAATTAGTCAGCAATGGCTTCGCAAATCTCACTCATTTTTTGTGCTTTAATTTAATAATGTTATTGCACATTTATAGAATGATTAAATACATTTTAATTAACAATTTTTTGGGGGCACGGGCAAACTAATGTAACAACTGTGACGAGACTTTAAATGTAATTCCCATTGAACCACGTTAAAAAAAACTGAGCAGGTATATTATCACTGATATATTGTATTGGATACATAATACAAGCATGAATTGCAACAGTTTTCACTACCCCCGGTCAGGTGCCCGTCGGCATTCCCCCGGCCGCCTGACCGGGGGTAGTGATGGGGGACGGGCGGGACGCGGAGGTGGCGCGAAGCGCACCGACCGACCCCGCGCCCGACACCGTCCTCCTCCCCCCGCGACGCCTCCGCGCCGTCGTCCCGCCGCTCTGCGGCGGCGCGCCGCCGCTTATTTAGGTTTCGCTCTCGCTCCGGCTCGGAGGCGGGTGCGCCGCCGCCGCCGCCTCGTGGTCGGGCGCGGCGGGCGCTGGTGTTCGTGGCGGGGGTAGAGTAGACGACCGACCAACGACCGCACGCCGTACCACCACCCCGCCCGTCCCACCGTCACGCCCGCCCCGCCTCTCCCGCGGCCGACTTGAACGCCGCCGCCGCCGTCTCCTCGTTGAATCTTTTCGATATAGCAGTGGATGGTATTTTCTTAATATTATGGTGCGAGCATGCGACTGCAACACACAAAACGCGGTTTAAACTGTTGTCGGAGATCGTGGCCGCCGCCATGATTCAATGTTGTTGACAGACGACAGGGCAAACGACGCAACGTGAATATCGCGAGAGTTTGCACCAATGTAAACGCTCTAAATTCATCTTCCTTTTATTATTTATAATTTTGTCTGTGGTTTTATTGTTCTTGTTTTGATTGTAAAGCGTCCTTGAGTGTTTTGAAAGGCGCGTATAAATGAATTACACAAAAATGTAGAAGGTTTGAAAAAAAATGCCGACCGTTAAGTTTTTTTTCGAGATAGAAATTCTCGGTCGGTTGGGTTACCGGAAACACACTACTTTTTTTTCTACGCCTTAAGGGTTGATTTTGGGGGGCGGGGGGATAAAGAGCTGCTGTTGTCCACTGCTGCCCTCTGTTGTGTGTTGCCATGACTCATTCATAATGTGTGTGCGTGTACGTGAGCAGGGCGAGCGTTTTAATGCCGTGCTTTCCCACAATGCTTTGCACCACAGATGAGTCAGACCCAGGCCAGTCCGCTGAGACCTGGGGGGAGAGAATAGCGGCCCCCTGCCGGACATACACAGGTAATCAACTGATTCTAAAGATGCAGCTGCTACCGCTGCTCTCCACAAGTTTCCCTTCGTTTGTCCGCCTTGCCCGTCGCAAACACACAAGCGTGTGTGTGTGTGTGTGTATTTTCTCACCCTCCATCTGCCCACGCATGTGTGTGTCGTCAAAGACTTGGGTGTGTTGGAGGCGGGTCAGGATGGGGTGGGTGTACTGCATTTTCGACCTCATACTTGTAATCTGCTGCTGGATACAAGGTCTGTAGTCAACACAGGAATCTCTGTCTCAATGTGTAACGTGTTGTTTTGGTGTTGTTTTTCAGATAAGGATGGTCCAGATAAGAAGAAGGTGAAAAAGGAGGCCGGGGGCAAGAAGTCACAAGCCCCCAACCTTTTGTTTGGCTATCCACTGTCTGAGCGGAAGCAGATGGCTCTACTCATGCAAATGACAGCAAACAGTCCAGGTTTGTGCTCCATTCCCCCCTCACACAAGCTTTTAGTTCAAGTTAAGACCATCGCACAGTGAGTGACGCAACCGAAACGGACGGTCAGTGAGTGGGGTTTGGCAACTATTGTTTAAAAACTTTGAGATACATGGTGTTGCTTGGACCCCTGGGTTAACAGTTAACTCTCTTCACAACAATACTTAAAAAATGCATTGTTTATTACTTTTCCCAGTTAAAGTGTACTGTTCAACTGAACATAAAACAGTGAGAATTGCACGTAACCTATCGAAAACTATCACACAATGCTGCTTTCTGCTATCTTAACGCTAAAACACAAAGCAAAACATCTCAGATGAGATCACCAGTAGCATTGGTGTTCCGGTGTTCCAATACTCACAGTTGTCTCCTTTTCAAAAAGTAACTAATAATGCTGCGGCTCACTGAGAAGTGACTGTCTCCATGTATATCCACCCATCCATCCATATCTGCATGTCTTTATTTTGCTTCCCTCAGGGGCGGACACCCGAAGGAGCAAAATAAATGTCCGTTGACCTGAGGCAAAAACTGTTAAATTATCTCATCGTTACTGTACGTTTCTATAAAGTGCAATAGTGTCATGAAACTTTTCTTTAGTTACATTGAAGATGCCTCTCTCTGTCTGTCTGCCCATCACAGATTCCACGCCCAGCCACCCCTCGCCGACCACACCAGTGCCCAAGAAGGTCCCCAGCAGCGCCTCGTCGCGGCAGAAGGACAAGGTTAACAAGCGGAACGAGCGTGGCGAGACCCCACTGCACATGGCCGCCATTAGGGGCGACGCCAAGCAAGTCAAAGACCTCATCAGCTTGGGAGCTGACGTCAACGTCAAGGACTTTGCAGGTGGGAGCCCAATGCCAGAGTAGAATTGTTGTATTGTTTTCCGCAAATAAACATGAACATGTTGCAGCATGTTCCAAATAAGCTGTAACATTTGCCCCCCCCCCCCCAAAATGCTCATAAAACACCATTTTGGAACATGGCAAAGGTGAACGGGCTAACTAGGATTGGGTATAAAAGGATCTGCTCTGAATTGTTATTCATTCTTATACCGTTATGATGTTATGTTTTGGTGTTTTGAGCAGGTTGGACCCCACTTCATGAAGCTTGTAATCTTGGCTACTACGATGTAGCTAAAGTGTTAATAGCAGCTGGTGCTGAGGTGAACACGCAAGGTCTGGATGACGACACACCTCTCCATGACGCGTCCAGCAGTGGACATAGAGACGTAAGACATGCACCGACTATCTGTTGGAAGTATGTTGAGCGTTGGTTTTATTCCACCTCCTGCAATTTTCATCCAGATTGTGAAGCTGCTGCTACGCAATGGTGGAGATGCCTTCCAGGCCAACAAGCGCGGCGAGCGGCCAGTGGACGTAGCTGACTCAGAGGAGCTGGAGCAGCTGTTGAAAGGAGAGGTAGCGCTCTCAGACCAAGATGACAGTTCCTCAGGTACATGAAAGATTTGTATACATGTCGTATTGTAAAATGACAGTTGTAAATAATGAAAGTCCTGTCATATATATCCCATGTTTTTGTTAAGCAGAATCTGAGGATCCACCATCTGTCAACCCTTCCAGCATGGATGACAACATGGACGACTCAGACGCAGAGAAGGACTCTGATGCTAAAGCGAAAATGTCTTTGTGCATGCCGGACCTGGACGAGTATGAGTTCAAGGATGAGGAAGAGGAGGATGACCTGAGTAAAGCACTCAATGACCGACATATTCTGCGGCGAGACTTGCGGCAGAGGGAGAAAGAGGACAAGGAGCGCAACAATGTGGCTGGGAAGCAGCGTGCTAAGAGGGAAGTTCTCTCTAAGTCCAAGAAGTCGAAGGTCCCTCGGGTACACTGCAGCTCGGATGCGTCCAGCGACGAGCAGGAGAGCCTCCCCGACAAGCGGAGCTCGCCCACCTGTTCCCACAGCTCAGAGGGTATCAAGGTCAAAAAGGACAGCGGCGAGCAGAAAGACAAGGGCAAAGTCAAGAGAAAGAACAAGAGCCAAAATAAAAATAAAGAAAACCAAGAAGACGGGAAGGAGAACAGCAAGTCGCTCGTCCTCCAGCTGGCCACTGTGTCAGAGAGCACGGACAAGAGCCGTGAGGAGGACTCCTTCAAGATGTCCTTCAGCCCCAAAGACGACTCGTCCGTTCACCTCTTCCACTTGTCGGCCATCAAGTCACCCAAACTCAACCACGGCCTGGCCGACAAGCACACGCCACTCAAGCAGGAGAATAGCTCGTGTCCCACCGATGCCATCAAGTACAACCACTACTCAGACGCTGACTATTCCACAGAGGGCTCCAGCACCAAGGCCCACAAGCACAAAGAGAAGAGCAAGCACCACCAGAGGGATGGTGAGCGCGATGACTGCCGTGCCAGCCCATGCAGAGACTCCGCCGGCCCAGTCGGTTCCGAGGGCGCCATGCGCAAGACAGACCTGGACATCAAAGCGGCTAAGAAGCATAAAGTCAAACATCGGGAGAAAGACAAACATCGGAGAGAGTATGAGACAGAGCGCAGCCGTCACAGGCAGAAGGACGCCAGGAGAGATGGCCACAGGAATCTGGAGTTTGACAGAGAGTTCTGGAAGGAGAACTTCTTCAAAAGCGATGAGACAGATGACACGTCGCTTGTGAAATGTGAAGCGGAGGAGCACTGCTCCCTCCAGAGGATGTCTGACGGCTCTCCTTTCAAGGAGGAGAAGAATTCCAAGGAGAAACATTTTAGCAGCAAAGACAAGCGGCACAGGGACGAGCGTGATAAGGACAAGGCGGTGAAAAAAGAGCGTAGGGAGGAGAGGGTGAAAGAGCGCGACGACAGAGGCGAGTGCAGCGGGCGGATTCCAGATACCGAACTGCCGCAGAGCAACAACATCAAAGAGGAGGCGGACGAGACGCCCATAACTCTCGCAGCTGATCAAGAACATCTGGAGCCCACGCGCGAGAAAACAGACAAGCGGCTCCCAGGAAAAGAAAAGGAAATGGAAAAAATGGAGAAAAGGCATCCGGACAAGGAAAAAAAGCTCAAGTCGGAGCACACAGACAGAGGAGAACCGCAGAGTCAGTTGGAGCGCTGGAAGGAAAAAGAGCGATCCGGAGCCACGTCCTGTCACTCGCAAGGTGATAAAAACTACAAGGAGAGTGATAAACTCAAGTCTCTAGCGACTGCAAAGAAGTATGAAGACAGCCGAAAGAGTCGAGACAAACGCCCCGAGAGAGATTATGGCGTCATGGATCACAGAGAAAAGGATCGCATGAGTTCTGAGAAGAAGAAGCCTTTGGAAAAATCGTCTGATCATGGCAGATCCGATCGCTTCAAGGAGAAGGACTGTGACCGAAAAAGAAAAGAGAAGGTAAAAGATGGAACTCTTTCCTCAAGTTCCAATTTGAAATTACTTTTGGAAGAGAAGAAGGCTTATCTCTCTGACAGTGGCAAGTCCTCGTTCACAAAGTCTAAAGAGGAGGTGGGGAGGATGCCAGAGAAAGATCGGGACCGGAAGGAGCGAGACAGAGATTCGGAAAGGCACAAAGACAAAGACCGACACAAGGACCGCTACCAGCAGACCAAGCTCGGCAAAGTCAAGCCAAGTGAGATGGATGCCGAAAAGCCCAAGCCGAAAACCCCAACTGCTGGAACACGAGACGCCAGGCCCAAAGAGAAGCGCCTGGTCAATGATGACCTGATGCAGACCAGTTTTGAGCGAATGCTTAGTTTAAAGGACCAAGAGATCGAGCAGTGGCACCGGAAGCACCTGGAGAAGATAAAACAAAAGGAGCGGGAAAGGCTCAAACAGAGACCTTTGCCGGACCCTGGAAAACCCAGGCCAAAAGACAGGACCAAGACAGATGCCTGCTTCAGCAAAGAGCTCATGCGCTCCAAAAGCTCTGAAGTTTCTGACACCCACGGCAGGGAGAAACCCCTGAAGGACGTCTCCAGTCTCAGGACTGTGTCCCTAGACGGAAAGAGCCTGCCTTCCATCGGCAACAAGGTCATGTCTGCAGTTGAGAACTGCCTGAGCAGATCCCCGCGGCCCGAGGGCGAACACTGCAGCCTCATGTCCAGGTCTGTGTCCCTGGTCTCAGTTGCTAGCTCAGAGGATTCCTGTCAGGCAGTGGCGATGACCCCTAAGAACGTGGAATACGACTCCGACATGAACCCGGAGCCGGCTGACACGCAGCCCACGATCTTGCAGTCTTCCCTCGTCATCCAGGCCACCAGATTGCCATCTGTTCTGGATAAGGACTGCGTTGTTCTTCCGGTTGCGCAACGACTGCCACTTCCCAGCAGACATGAATCTCCTTACCTCAGGGCCATCCTGGACGAGGATGCCAACGCATCGACTGAAACCAGTTTGACTGACAGTCCACCAAAACCCAATGCAGAGGTTCTGCGGACAAGGGAGACGTCAACAGAAAGAGAAGAGGTGAGCGTCAGTCAACATTGTTCAACCACTGATTCGGTCGCAGAGTATAAAGATAATGATGGCAGTTCCTCACTGAACAGAGAGCCTCCAAGTCTCACTCTGTGTGGTAGTCTGCCAATAGAACCCTCTGATGCCACTGTCATGAGGGACATCCCCTGTCTGGAAAGTCCAAATTTGCAACTGGAAGCTACCAAGGGGGACTTTGACCCTCCATCAGCATCTCTGTCGACAGAAACACCTGATCTCACGGACCCTGAAAGCCTACACCAAGAGACTCCTGTTCCTGTCGGGCTGCCGGTGGACCCTTCTTCAGACCAGCTTTTGGACCACAAGGAAAAACCGGTGACCCTGGATGCCACAGAACATCAATGTGCGGAAAATTTCCCTGAGAGCATCAAGGTGGAGGTGATGGAAAGTCCAATACCCTCCACGTGCATTACTGAATTTCTACCAAGCACAGAGTTTAAATGTCTGCATGAGAATCTGGATCCAAGACCTCCTGATGTAGTCACCTGTGACACTACAATGGAGATGTCGGACTATGATTCCAGCGCGAATAAGGACCAAGACATGTGCAATGTCCAGCAGAAGCCTGAGAACCCTCCAAGTTCTTCACTTGAGGAGCAGCTGACTGTGGAGTTTCAGTCCGAGCCCATGGAAGTGGACCCTTTGGACCGGAAACCTGAGTACTCGGCCGAAGACTCCTGTCTGGCCGCTATGCAGCCAATGGGCCACAGCGACCTGAGCAGCAGCAGCTGTAGCAGCACCAGCAGTAGCAGCAGCAACAGCAGCAGCAGTAGTAGTAGTAGCAGCAGCAGCAATAGCACCTCAAACAGTTCTTCGCCCCAGTGTGGAGAACAAGAGTCAGACTGCTCTGGTGCCAAGCTCAAGCTCCGCTCATCAGACGAGGAAGTGGACCTGCAATTGCCCCACCCGCGTAAAAGGAAGATGCCTAAGCCAACCTCCTGCCAGGGAGGTCCGGTCCCACAACAGGACCTTGAACGGGACAGCGATGAACCCGTCCAGCAGCAGTCGCTCGCTGCCATTGTGGCATCTGTCAAGCTGGAGGAGATCGAGCCCTACCAGACAGAGCGCGCCAACCCTTATTACGAGTTCCTGCACATCCGGAGGAAGATCGAGGAGAAGCGCAAAGTACTGTGTAGTGTAGCGCCGCAGCCTCCACAGTATTACGATGAGTACGTCACCTTTAACGGCTCCTACCTCCTGGACGGGAACCCGCTCAGCAAGCTGTGTATTCCCACGGTAAGTCTACACATTCATCGGTATCGTACCACTAAATGTAGAACTAGAGGATTAATTTACGGAAATATCCTGGACAGATAACGCCGCCTCCTTCACTACCCGAACAACTGAAGGAGATGTTCAAGCAGCAGGAGGTTGTCCGCATGAAACTGCGCCTGCAGCACAGCATTGAGAGGGTGAGGCGGTATATAATTACGGTTTTCCATTGATCCATTTTTCACCCTGTCACTGGTGTATCATGCTAGTCAGATACAATCAATCAAGTCTTGCAAGATTCGACATCACGCATGATCAGGTTCTTTCCTTCTTCCCTCTTAGGAGAAGCTGATCGTGTCCAATGAACAGGAGGTCCTGCGTGTGCACTATCGGGCGGCAAGGACACTGGCCAATCAGACACTACCGTTCAGCGCCTGCACCGTGCTGCTGGACGCCGAAGTCTACAATATGCCCCAAGATGTCCAGGTAAGAACCACCTGAGCCACCAGATCACGGGTGTCCAAACTCGTTCCTCAAGGGTTGCTGTCCTGCCTGTTTTCCCTCTTTCCCTGCTGCACACACCTGATTCAAATGATGGGGACCGTTCTCATGCTTCTTGAGAGCTTGCTGATAAGCTAGTCGTTGAAATCAGGAATGGTGCAGCACGGAGCGATGGAAAACAGGCAGGACAGCGGCCCCCGAGGACCAGAGTTGGATATGCCTGCATCAGATCATCCTTGACTGGCGACCGCTTGACAAGAGTGTGGTTGCGTTGCAGACAGACGACGGCAAAACGTCGGTGAGGGACCGATTCAATGCCAGGCAGTTCATGTCTTGGCTGCAAGACGTCGACGACAAGTTTGACAAGCTCAAGGTCAGTTGCAACATCACCTCAAGAGTTACGCTTCTCACCTGTGTTGCATGGGTTCTCTTCTTGTGCCTGGCCACCACCAGTATTAAGTAGTAAGAATTGATATTTGTTTTATATTGTAATTATTTGAATAACAAATATATTAAATGCAACATTTAAGATAAATTAATTATAAAATTGAAGATAAATTAAAATACTTGTAGTTTAAATGTGTGTGTAATAACGTGTGTGTGTCTATGCGTATGTGTATGTGACAATTCTCAGTGAATTCATGAATATGTACTGTGCATTTTCTAGACGTGCCTGCTGATGCGCCAGCAGCATGAGGCGGCGGCACTGAATGCCGTGCAGCGTCTGGAGTGGCAGCTCAAGCTCCAGGAGCTTGAGCCAGCCACCTATAAGTCCACCAGCATCTTCGAGATCCCTGAGTTCTACATCCCGCTGGTGGAGGTCAATGACGACTTTGACCTCACGCCCATATGAGCCAAGCCTGCAATGCCATGCCCACGGCCCAATGTGAAGCACTTAAATGGGCTCGACTGGTGCGGCGTGGAGCACTTAGAACCCCCATCCAGCCGGATGCCGGTCCAGGAGACCCAAAGGCCTGAATTGGCCAGCGCTTGAAGCCGCGGCGCCAAACTGGACGCCAAATAGGACGCTGAACCCTCCAGCGCTAACCGTTGTCGCGTTAAGCAGGGTCACTTTCTCTCTCTCTCTCTCTCTCTCTCTCTCTCTCTCTCTCTCTCTCTCTCTCTCTCTCTCTCTCTCTCTCTCTCTCTCTCTCTCTCTTGCCCTCTCTCTCTCTCTCACACAAAACGTCAAAGTTGAGTGTGGATGTTTGTGTACAAATTGTGCTCTTTTTTTAACTTATTTTCTACATACAAAACTTGTGCATTTGTACATAGCAAAAAAAATGTGTAATTATTATTATTGTTTAAAAGAGCGCTGTACAAAAACAAACCAACAAAAAAGAAGTACTAGATATTTTGATTGTAAACATCTCCTGTTTTAATGGACCAAAGTGTTTGTTTTCGGTGTGTCCGTGATGTCCTCATGTGCTTTTTCACCATCTTTTGTGTGTGTGTGTGTGTGTGTGTGTGTGTTTTCCTATGTCACAATTTCACACTCTGCATGCCTTTTTGCAAGTATCCCTGATTCTTTTTTTTTCCTTCTTCCCTGTGTGTACTCGCCACCTCCTCGTGTGTGTTTGTGTGCGTGCCATCCTGTGTGTGCATTCGAGTCCATAGAGGAGAGCAAGGGAGTTACAAAAAATGAACAGAACTTTGATAGTTTCAACGTGAGATCACAGCAAAAAGCTATTTTTTCAACATGCCTTTTGATGAACGATAGTTCTAAAAAAAATGTCTATTTTAATATTTACTTGTTACAAGACCTGTACATACTTGTAATATATCATTGAATAAATTTTATTTGTTGTGAAACTTAAAGCTTGCTTGTGCTGGGATTTGTATTTTTATGAAACGTGATTTTTTTTTTAAAAACCACTTTTAAAAAGAGATACATGCATCTGAAGTCACGGAAAACCCTTCATAATTCATAAAAGACCCTTTTATTGTCCATTTAAACATTTTGTATTTCTTTGTAATTATTGTTGAACTACATGTCTGGAATTTCCAAGTGTAATTTTATTTTAAATGTAGACCGAATTGGAAAAATGATTGTTAGTGTCTTGACCTATTTTAAATAGATTCGCTCTTCTTTTAGAGACAATTTTAAAGTTCTGGAATTTCCCTGTATAAAAATTTAAATATCACAAAAGATCTGTTTATTTGCATTTTAAATATGTAAAAAAAAATCTTGAACTGTTTTTATAGAAAAAATTAATCGGAAAAGAAAATATATTTAGTGTATTAATATACTATTTATTATATTAATATAAGTTAGTTAATGATTTCTGGGGGAAATGTTTTTATAATTTTGTGTGATATTTTCAGATCAAATTTTTGAATTTTTGAAAACTTTTGTTACAGTAACACATTTTAAATTGTACTGCCTCATTTTAACTTAAGACGATGACGTCATACTGTATATCGAAGTACAGTACAGTACCAAACTAAAACCGATGTCCTGTCAATTTGCAGTAAAACTCTCCGCCAGCAGGTGGTGCGCACAACTCAATACCGTACTGTATTATAGCATGACTGGTACTGTCAAATAAAAATAAAACAATGTACATATAAAATAAAAATAAAGATATTCTAACCTGTAGTTCCCCTTGAGGTATTACAATTAATAGAATTAAATTAAAAAGCGAAAACCAACCATGACCGGACGGGACGTCATTGGAAGCGGACCTGAATGGCCCAGCAGGTAAGATGACGTCACTGCGCGTCGCCTGAAGAGAAAAAAAAGGCGGGAGGGGGGCAACAACAACAATGGTGGTGTTTTTAGTTCCGATTATTTACAACTTGTCAGAGCCTTGTGACACCCCCTAAACGCCGCAGACCTCCCCCACCGGTTACTTCTTTCTCCTCATGGTCGTGGAGTCCGCGCGTAGGACCCGAGGACCAATATGGAGCGTGTGCCTTTAAGACTTGAAACTGACGCCCTGTGTTAGCCCACACACACGCACACGAACACAGATATACTGCCCGAACCGAACCACTCGAAAAGAAACGACTTCTTTGGGCATCCTGGTGAGTTTTCAACTATTTGAAAGCCTCGTTTCGAGCGCACGTTGTGTTTTGAGAAGCACAAAAAAAAGAAGAAGAAAAAAAGAAAAGTTAACTTTAAGTGTGAGTGGGGAGAAAGGGAAAAATGCAACATGTTGGCGTGGAAATCCGCGAGACTGAAGCTGATGTTGCCAAATGTTTATTGTTGTCCCTCTTCTACTGCTAGCACTGTTACAAATACTTCTTCCACCACTACAAGTTCTCCTGCTAGTATTACCTCGTCTTTTACTATTTAAGTTGTTTATAATGCTCAAATGTTACCTTCACGTCTGAAATACGTAATTGTTCTTCCAAAAATGAAGTCGAGAGACACTGTCTTTAAATTCAATCCTGTCCATTAATCTCTCAATTTATGTAACCTCTCTTTGTCTGTCTATCTAGGGTTGGGGTTAACCTAACCCTCACCAAACCAAGGCAAAGTGTGGCTTCCGGCCCGGTCACAGTGACCTTGAAGTCAAAGTAAAATGTAAAATATGAGTTACTTTTATTTTGAAAGTTGTGCTATTATTTTAATGTGCATGGGGGGGGGGGGGTGCTAGCAAGAGCTACAACTTGACTGTGCAGTGTTGCCAATTTAGCAACCGTTTTGCTCTATTTTGTGACTTTACTTGCAAAAAATTTACAACAGTGGTCCTAATTTCAGCCAAATTTAGATTTCTTGCATGGTGGAGGGGAGAGGGCCAGGAAGATTTGGCTTGAGAATGGCAAATTGGAGTTTCATGTACCGGTACTATAAATATTGGATGTATTGTAAGTCATCACTGTGTCATTATGCATCACAGTCAATAATATTTCACTTCACACTCATCTTTATATTTGAAAGTCCTGACTAGGAAAGTCTAATATGGGTTTTCAGTTGGTACACAAAGTTAATGGGAGAATTTTCATTAAGATAACATTTTAAGGAAGACTTATCATTTTTTCAATGTGCATTTTCTAATTATAACAATTTATACTATATCGGAACACAACAATAACAAGATGATATGCACTTTTGAAATACAATAAAAATAATATGGACCACGCTAAGTTAGAATATTTGCTTGGCCCTTGGTAAGTGTCCAGTTTTTCATGTGGCCTCTTCACAAATTTAATTGCCCACCCCTAAATTCTAGATCAAGTCATATATTGCCTTCAAGGAGTCCCAAATCACAGTTTTTCTCTTTATGTCTTTCCATCTGTTTATCCGTCCATTAACATATCTCCATGAATTAAATCTCATGTTGTCTTCAGGGACCTTGGAAAGTCTCTCTACCTACTCTAATAAAGTCTAAGGTTGCATTCATGGACCTTGTGACTGCATTTAAATACTTAGTGTAATTGTCTCATTTGTGTCAGTAACTATCTATCTACCTGTTGTTCTTAATTAAATCTACTGTTGCCTTCAGGGACCATCCTCAACACAACACAGTAGGAGAAGTTGTTGTCAGGTCTTAAACTAACAGCCCAGTCCTGCCATCACAGAATCGCTTTATAGCAACCCCATCCAAGCAAACAGCAGAAAAAGCTGTCATTCCACACTTGTTGAGATTTCTCCCGCCTGTGCTGTGTCGTCGCCGTAGGTGTTCCAGTGCCGCGCAGGCGAGCCGTCAGGATGAGGCCTGGTCAGCTGATCCATCCCGCCTCTGCTGCCACCACCACGCTCCTCTTCCTCCTCTCGGCGCTGTCTCTCACCTCCGGCTGCAACAAAGCTCTGTGCGCCAGCGACGTCAGCAAGTGTCTCATCCAGGTACACCGCACATCCCAGTAAAATAGAGCGCCTTTCAGGATGAGGTCACACAAAGTCAGAGCAGGAAAAAGCCGGCATCTGGTGTATGTAACATTGTGACAATTGCTTTCGACACAATTTTCCATAACAGCGAGTGCCAGCTGTTATGGAAAACCCTTTTACACGAGCAGTGTTCCGCCTCTGTTATGGATGTGAAACCTCAGAGGGTGGAAAATTGCCAGATGAATAGAATAATAGTCAGACAGGAATAATTACTGTCAACAAAACAGGGCAGAAGTAAAGGTGAGTTCAGGCAGATGTTCCGCCTCTTTTCCGACTTTGATACGCCCTCACAAGGTGGAAAATTTCCATTAGGCGTAGAAAAAAAAGTAGTGTGTTTCTGGTAACATGAAATTTCAGCATAGGGTCGGTAGGTCGGACGACGTTTTTTTTTTCCATTTTTTTTGGGGGCCCCCATCAAAAATGTAAACAAAATAACCATAAAACATAAAACAAGGAGACATTTTTATTATTATTGAAACCCCCGCTCGCCGCGAGAGAGTTGGGTACTCGGCAGCCAGGTGTTACAGCCATCTCGTTACCTCTGCGTCCCGCGTCCTAGATGGCCCGTGGTGTTCGTCAAATAGTTCGCTGAATCTTTTCGATACATCAATGGATGCTATTTTCTTAATATTATGGTGCGATCATGCGACTGCGACACACAAAACGCGGTTTAAACTGTTGTCGGAGATCGTGGCCGCCGCCATGATTCAATGTTGTTGACAGACGACAGGGCAAACGACGCGCACGCTCAACGTGAATATCGCTAGAGTTTGCACCGATGTAAACACTCTAGTCTAAATTCATCTTTCCTTTTATTATTTATAATTTTGTCTGTGGTTTTATTGTTCTTGTTTTGATTGTAAAGCGTCCTTGAGTGTTTTGAAAGGCGCTTACAAATTAAATGTAGTATTATTATTATTTGTGGCATGTTGTAACCACAGCCACAGGGTCAGTTTACGACGCCGTGACGTCACGGCCGTAAAGTGTTCGTATAAAAAGGTGACGACTGACAATAAACGGCAGTGAGCACAGAGTCAGACTCCCCGCGTTTTATTAAACACAACAATGACGACGAAGATGGAGCTTCCACTCTCGCCTCTTCCTCCGTTCCTCGCCCTGCCTGGCGAGCCGCCTGTCCCGTGGCCCCGCTGGTTGGAATCCTTTGAGACCTTTATTAAAGCAGTTGGGCTAGCCGACGGATATCGTGAGAGTTTGCACCGATGTAAACGCTCTAAATTCATCTTTCCTTTTATTATTTATAATTTTGTCTGTGGTTTTATTGTTCTTGTTTTGATTGTAAAGCGTCCTTGAGTGTTTTGAAAGGTGCTTATAAATGAAATGTATTATTATTATTACACAAAAATGTAGAAGGTTGTTTGAAAAAAAATGCCGACCGTAAGGTTTTTTTTTCGAGGTAGAAATTCTCGGTCGGTCGGGTTACCGGAAACACACTACTTTTTTTTCTACGCCTTATCATCTGTGACATAAAGTTCTAATTAGGGCTGTCACGATCAAATATTTTTTAAATTGACTGGTTAGCAATTTTTAAAAAATATTTTTAATTAGAATTTTCTCAGTGGATTTTTTGGGGGTTCTGATTCATAATCTAATTTTGAAAATGAATTTTGACTTTCTTTTGACGTAACATGGTGGGAGAAATGAGTGTCAGCTGTCACGGATAAGGCGTAGAAAAAAAAGTAGTGTGTTTCCGGTAACCCGACCGACGGAGAATTTCTACCTCGAAAAAAAACCTTACGGTCGGCATTTTTTCCAAACAACCTTCTACATTTTTGTGTAATAATAATAAATATTAATAATACATTTGATTTGTAAGCGCCTTTCAAGACACCCAAGGACACTTTACAATAACAAAAGACACAAAACAATACGGGTTGAGCAGCTGCAGCCAAATGCGCCAGCGTTCACTAAACCCGGAAGTCAGAAAGAAACCACAAGGGAGGGATGCTCTCGCGATATTCACGTTGAGCGTGCTGTCGTTTGACCCTGTCGTCTGTCCACAACATTGAATCATGGCGGCGGCCACGATCTCCGAAAACAGTTTAAACCGCGTTTTGTGTGTTGCAGTCGCATGCTCGCACCATAATATGAAGAAAATAGCACCCATCGGAGATGAAGGTTGATGAGATGAAGATTTTCCCGAATTCAAATTTTTATGAAAATCTCTCCGGAGAATTGAGGAAATTTGCCTAAAATTAATCCGGATATTAGTTGACAACATTGAACGAAGACGCGTTTGAGATCGTTGTTTTGCTTTCACGAGCGTAGTCATGTTGAGACACTAACACTAGTAACAGTAAAGAGATGTTTGTCTCTTTATAAACACACTTGCTAAACCCCATGGGAACGAATAAAAGACACCGTGGATTAGACCGTTGTCGTAAAAAGTACATTTGGACAAAAAGGGAAACACACAGATTGGCAGAAAAACGTGTCCGTCCGACTTCGAGTGTCGTCTCGGCTAGCTTAGCTTAGTTTAGCTGTTGTTGTGTGTGACGCCGTGTGTGACGTCGGGCGTGTGACGTCGTTGCGTCGGCGCTCATTGGTTGAAATCAAAAGACGCGCTTGCGTATATGTTCGCGCTGAAGCACGCACAGCAGAGAGAGAGCACTAGCAGCGGAGCGGACTATCTATTGCTGAGGCTCGCTTAGCTTAAGTGGCATCGCCACAACAGTAATAAGCTCGCCTCGCATTCTCATGGCCTCGCCATATCTCGGAGATATTTTGAAATTTAAATCGAGAACGGAAGCGCAAAGGGTGCAGGTGTGCACACAAAAGGAAGATTAATCATTGAATGTCGAGTATTTGAATAGCGTTTTGTGGAAACTAATTCATGCGTGATCGGCCAGGTGTGTGTGTGCGCGCGCGGATTTTCAGAAAAGTCCACTTTCATCTCTGATCCATTGATGTACTGTATCGAAAAGATTCAGCGAACTATTTGACGAACACCACGGGCCGTCTAGGTAGCTGTAACACCCAGCCGCCGGGGAACCCAACTCTTGGCGGCGAGCGGGGGTTTCAATGTCTCCTTGTTTTATGGTTATTTTGTTTACATTTTTGATGGGGGGGGGGGGGGGGAATAAAATAAAATAAAAAACTTTGTCCGACCTACCGACCCTATGTTGAAATTTCATGTTGCCGGAAACACACTACCTTTTTTTCTACGCCTAACCCTTTCTGGATCAGACAGTGTCCCACCTCTCTTGCGGCTCTGATACTAGTTCAGAAGGCAGAAAATTGCCCGTGACTGGTGTGAGATATGAAATGCTTGTTGGATATTAACTGTAACTTTCAGCATAAGTTCTACTAACATTGGATGTAGAAATTTGTGAGCGTCTGTCGTGACAAATAGAATAATTGCCCAGAAGTGAGTGTTAGGTGTTTAATAAACTTTGCGCGCCTGTACTGGTATTATTAATACAAATGAGGCAAAAGAATTTGCTCAGAGCTCTTCTTTCCATGCTGTTATTGTCGGAGCGAGGAGTGGACGTAGCTCAACTTGTCGGAGGTCGATTTTTCCATGGCAAACTTGTGGAAAGAGCAGCCAAATAGTCGCGCCCTCCATTTTGCCGCTAACATGTGCCAGCCGTGACAGGACTTAGGACCCAGCAACCAGATGGAATGAGGAGGGCTGGCTTTTGAGCCAACTTCACTTCCTGTGTGCCACATCAATGTTTGTGTGTGTCAAGATCCAGCGCATGATGGAACAACAATTCGAATGAGCTGATGCGATCTTCCTGCATGAGCTGTTTGCTTGGTTTTCTGCCACCTGTCACATTGAATTTGCTCAGATTAGACTCCTGCTGGTCTGTATGTTTGTGAAAGAGAGAGACAGACAGTCTGAGTGTTCGAGAGTGAGACAGAGAGTCTGAGTGTGTGTATAAGGGGTGCCAGGCTCGAAAGAAGCGGTTCCTCATCCCAATTTACAAGTCAAAATTTGCATTTTGCGCATCATCAAACCACATTGAACATACTGTACATGAACTTTCAGAGGCTATTTTCAACCCCTCCAAAAATGGGTTGTCGTTCTTAACTTCTGGAAAAAGACTCATGACTTTGCAACAGTAGGAACATGCGGGTACGGGTACGAGGGTGACGACATTCAAGAACCACTGTTTGAATAAAACCCTTGCTTCAGATCCCCTGGAATTAACCTGCAAAAAATTGCTCCTCAAAAATTGAAAGGCGCTCCTCAAATGTAGTCAATGATTGAAAAAAAACAAAAAAATAAAACCTGCTCCACAAAAAAAGTGATTTTAAGCCTTGGAGTTTAAGTGTGTGTGTGTGTGTGTGTGTGTGTGTGTGTGTGTGTGTGTGTGTGTGTGTGTGTGTGTGTGTGTGTGTGTGTGTGTGTGTGTGTGTGTGTGCTTGTTCACAATAAAGGTGGAGAGGACCTTTGAAATAATAATCACGTTAAATCGCATTGCCAATACAGGTATTGTGGAAAATAAATCTTGAAAAACGTTCAAAACTACTGGTGCCCATATTTTCAGCCAAATTGACAAAACACCCTCATTTCCATCGCAAACTGTACTGTGTCTCTCTGTCCAATCCCACAAGGCTGACACGCTTCTCATTTGTCATATTGCTGAAGCATCTTTTGCCGACTGGACTGTTTTGGTCTTGGCGGAGGTCGGCTCTTTTAGTATTGTGACATTGTTCACTTTGAATGAGAGCACGGTAAATATTTGGATGTTCAAAATAGTTGGCTGCCGCGTTAGCGCTGAGGCTAATTGAATCTGTCAGCGGCCGGTGGAGCCGATGTTTTCCGAGCGCCTCCAACCAGCCGGCTTGTTTTTCCTCTGGATTCATTTTCATCCCAATCCAAAACATCTGCAGCCCTGCTCTCCCCTCGCGGCTTCCAGGTGGCTTTTTTTTCCCCCTTCTTTCTTTTTTTTTTTTTTTTGGGTGCCTGATGAATCATCACCCACTGCGGCAGCTTGTGCGACCTCGCTAACACCAAATTGCTAGCTGTCAAGAGGTGAGAGCTTGATGCCTTGTTCCACCGCCTGCTTGCAGCTGCAGTCCAGATGCCCCCCCAAAGGGAAATTAAAAACATTTTAAATCCAGGAACAGCCTTCATTGGCATGTTACGGTAAACCCCGGCAATATTTTAGTTAGCATTTTTTACTTTTGACTTTCCAATTCATTTCTCATGACCTGTGGAGGATGTCACCCAGCACGTTTTTGTTAGGGTCCAGGAGAGGTGGAAGTAGCAGTGGATCCAAGAGTGAGCGGGGAGCAGGATAATTGCAGGATCACTTGGTCCGGGGTGAAGGAGCAGCGGCAGGCTGGGCAGGGAGGCACTAGGAAGAAACGAGCAATAGTTAGAAGTGGTACACCAAACACCCAACAAGGGCAAGCATGTACGCTAACAAAAGGCCTAGATACCACTCGTAGGTCACAATCATCTGGCACCCGCTTGCAGATCAGCAGAGGTCTTATACACAGGTGGTGATTGCTGATCAGCTGCAGGTGTGGGAGCACCTCCGGCCCAGCCTGTAAAACAGAGGAAGCAAACAAAGTCCCCGGAAGTGGACCATCAAAATAAATGAGGAAGCCATAATACAAAACCCTAAGGAGTAACGTTCGACAGCACACCACAGTACCCCCCCCTCAACGGGCGCCACCTGGCACCCGCCCAGGCCTGCCAGGATTCGCCCTGTAAAAGTCCCTCAGGAGAGAAGGGTCCAGGATGAGGCGGCGGGAGATCCACGACCGCTCCTCCGGGCAATACCCCTCCCAGTCAACGAGATACTGGAAGCCGCGGCCCCGGGGCCGCACATCCAGAATCCGGGAAACAGAGAAGGCCGGCAGACCACCAACAAGGCGGGGGTGGAGGGGCGGCAGGCGGGCACAGGACACTGGAGGAAACTGGCTTGAGGAGAGAAACATGGAAAGTGGGGTGGATGTTCATAGATGCAGGGAGGTTCAAACGGACGGCGGAGGGATTAATGACTTTGGATATAGTGAAGGGACCCACAAACCGGGGGGCTAGCTTCGCGACTCAGTCTGAAGGGGAAGGTCACGGGAAGACAACCAGACCTTTTGTCCCACCTGATAAGCAGGAGCAGTGGAACGGTGGCGGTCAGCCAGCCGTTTGTTCTTCTCTGCTGTTCGAGTAAGGGCCGCCCTGACAGACCTCCAAACCGCGCGGATCCTGCGGATATGATCCTGTACAGCAGGAACCCCGACCTCCGCCTCCTGGTCAGGGAACAAGGGAGGCTGGTAGCCATAGCAAGCCATGAAGGGGGACATACCTGTGGCCGAGCAGGAGAGGGAGTTGTGGGCATATTCCACCCAAGGGAGGAAGGAGCTCCAAGCCCGGGGATGGTGTGCAACAATGCAACGCAGGGCAGCCTCCAGATCCTGGTTGGCCCACTCAGTCTGGCCATTTGACTGTGGATGGTAACCCGAGGAGAGGCTAGCTGTCGCACCCACTGCTTTGCAAAATTCCTTCCACACGCGGGAGCTAAACTGAGGGCCACGATCAGACACAATATCAATAGGGATCCCGTGAAGTTTAAAAACATGAACGACCAGGTGTTTGGCTGTTTCAAGAGCCGAAGGCAATTTGGGAAGAGGAACGTAGTGGACGGACTTTGAGAAGCGGTCAACGATGGTCAGGATAACAGTATTGCCTTCAGATGGGGGCAGCCCAGAAACGAAGTCCACAGCAATGTGAGACCAAGGGCGGCTGGGAATGGGGAATGGCTGCAACAAACCAGCAGGGGGGAGATGAGAGGCCTTACCTCGGGCACAGACCAAGCACGCCGCCACAAATTCCCTGGTGTCCCGGCCCATGCTCGGCTACCAAAAACGATGACGGAGAAACTGGAGTGTCCGGCGAACGCCAGGGTGGCAAGTCAGTTTGGAGGAGTGCCCCCACTGGAGGACTTGGGAACGGACTCCTGTGGGAACAAACAACTTATTGGGCAGACCTGTACCAGGACCCGGCCGGGTCAGCCTTCAGGGCCCCCTTCATCACCGAATCAATCTCCCAGGTTGCAGCGCCCACAACACAGGCAGGAGGAAGAATTGGCTTAGGGTCCTCTGAACTCGAGAGGGGTGAGTGCATTCGTGAGAGAGCATCCGGCTTGGTGTTTCGGGAACCAGGGCGGTAAGAAAGGGTGAAATTGAACCTGCTGAGGAACAAAGACCAACGGGCCTGACGGGGGTTGAGGCGTCGGGCGGATTGGAGGTACGACAGGTTCTTGTGGTCAGTCCAAACCAGAAAGGGGAGCTCAGAGCCCTCTAACCAGTGTCTCCACTCCCCAAGTGCCAGGAGAACTGCAAGCAACTCGCAATTCCCCACGTCATAATTTCGTTCAGCAGGGCTGAGACGGCGAGAAAAAAAGGCACAGGGGTGCAACTTTTGGGTTTCAGGATCACGTTGGGACAAGACAGCTCCCACCCCGGTGTCAGATGCGTCCACCTCTACTACAAATTGGAGGGATGAATTAGGGTGCTTAAGAATGGGGGCATTGGTGAACAGAAACTTCAGTCTTGTAAATGCTGCATCAGCTTCCCGGGTCCAACAGAAAGGGAGCCTTGTGGAGGTGAGGCTGGTTAGGGGTACTGTAACCTTACTGTAGTCACGCACGAAGCGGCGGTAGAAGTTCGCAAAGCCCAAAAACCGTTGGAGTTCTTTGCGATTGGTGGGGGTAGGCCAGTCGGCAACTGCCTGTATTTTAGTAGGGTCTGGTTCAAGTTGGCCCCTGGCTATAATGTAGCCCAAAAAGTGCACAGATGACACATGGAACTCACACTTCTCTGGTTTTACGAACAGTCTGTTCTCCAGGAGCCTTTGGAGGACCATCTGTACGTGTAGCCCATGCTCCTTGAGAGAACGGGAGAAGATCAAGATGTCATCCAAGTAAATGAAGATGAAATGGTTGAGCATGTCTCGAAATACGTCATTCATAAGGTGTTGGAAAACTGCAGGGGCGTTTGTGAGTCCAAAGGGCATGACAAGGTATTCGAAATGACCAAGGGGGTGTTGAACGCAGTTTTCCATTCATCACCTTCCCTGATGCGGATGAGGTGATAGGCATTGCGGAGGTCCAGCTTGGTGAAGAACTGGGCATGGCAGAGTGGTTCAAATGATGGGTCGATGAGAGGCAATGGGTACTTGTTCTTAACAGTGATTTTATTGAGGCCCCGAAAATCAACGCAAGGACGAAGGGTGTGATCCTTCTTCTCCACGAAGAAAAATCCTGCCCCAACGGGGGAGGAGGAGGGACGGATCAAACCATCAGCCAGAGAGTCAGAAATGTACTTTTCCATTGTTTCCCTCTCCGGGCGAGAGAGGTTGAAAAGCCTGCCGGTGGGGAGGGGAGCCCCCGGCAACAGGTCAATGGCACAGTCATATGGGCGGTGAGGGGGTAAGGTGCGTGCTTGCTCCCTGCTGAACACGGCAGCAAAGTTGTGGTACTCTGAGGGCACTGTAGAAAGGTCCGGGGGGTTTGGAGGATGGGAAGGACCCAGGGTGACACCTGATCGTGGGATAGCCGAACCTAGACACAATGAGTAACAGTTAGAACTCCAGCCCAAAACCTTGTTCAGTGACCAGTCAATTTGCGGATTATGGCGCCTAAGCCAAGGGAAACCAAGAATGGCAGGAGACGAGGGTGAAGAGATGACGAATAGTTGAATCGTTTCCTTGTGATTACCCGAAACGACCAATGAAAGCGGTGCGGTGAGTAACCCTGTAAATAGATCTGCCATCCACGGCCTGAATGACCTTTGTTACCTCCAGGAGCTCAAGGGGTACCTTAGCCAGAGTAGCAAAGTCTTGGTCAATAAAATTGTCCTCTACACCTGAATCAATGAAAACTTGAACGGGGACGGTTATTGAATTGAAAGTCAATTTGGCAGGGAGAGACAGACGGGTAGGAGAGCGAAAAGAAGAGGAAGTTTGGCTCACCAGCGTACTCTCCATCACTGACGAGCCTGATCTTTTGGCTGGGCCGGACAGGAAGTTGCAAAATGCCCTGCCTGCCCACAGTACAGGCACAAGTTGGCGTTCATCCGTCTCTGCCGTTCGCCGAGTGTGAGACGAGTCTTGCCAATCTGCATGGGTTCGCCCAGGGGTGCAGTGGGTGTCACAAACTGGGGAAGAAAATTAGGCCGTACCGTGGTGTCGTTGGGTGACATTGGGAAAGGAGCTTGTTTATGGGCCCTTGGTGCTCTCTCTCTCCGTCGGTCCCGAAGGCGGTTGTCAAGCTTGATGGCTAACGAGATCAAGTCCTCTAGAGAAGACTGGTTATCACGAGTAGCCAACTCATCCTTAATTTCCTCGGATAAATTACGGACGAACAGGTCCATCAATGCAGGCTCCCCCCACTCACATTCTGCGGCCAAGACCCTGAATTCAATTGAATAGGCTGCAACAGACTGTGAGCCCTGCCTTAACGAAAATAAACGATTCCTGGCCTCTCGGCCACGAATAGGGTGGTCGAACACCTTGCGAAGTTCGCCTGAAAAAGCACTAAATGAATTCAAAATAGGGGATCATCTGTCCCAAAGACCCGTAACCCACTGACCTGCCTTGCCTCGTAACAAATTAACACAAAATGCTATTTTAGCGACATCCGACGAATAACTTGTGGGCTGTAAATCAAAAACCAAGTTACAATTCAGCAAAAAGCGACCACAAGCACCTGGCTCTCCTGAGTAAACCTCCGGCGTCGGAATAAAAATTTCACGTTGAGGGTGAGAAAGAACAGGGGAGGGTAGCACAGGAGGGTCCCGTGTGGTAGCAATTGAGTCAGAAGGGGGTAGCACCAATTGAGTGAGTTGTGTCTTAACCTGTTGGACTTCGAGGGTTAGGGTCTGGAGGCCATCCATTAGTCCTTGAAGAATTTGGTCGTGTTTGCCGACTAATATTCCTTGTGCTCTGAGGACTTCATGGTAGGAGGTGGAGTCCGCTGGATCCATTCTTGGCCAGATGATTCTGTTAGGGTCCAGGAGAGGTGGAAGTAGCAGTGGATCCAAGAGCGGGTGGGGAGCAGGATAATTGCAGGATCCGGATCCGGAAGTGGACCATCAAAATAAATGAGGAAGCCATAATACAAAAGCCTAAGGAGTAATGTTCGACAGCACACCACAGTTTTGCCGCATTTGGATGTGGGCTTTCAAAGTTAAAGACCAAAATGCGATTTCAAGAAGCCTTTATTTTGAAATTCCAAACCCCATAGATCATGCTCATTTTGCCTGGTGACATCTTAAGCTTTTATTGTGAAATAATTGGCATCTTATTGAATCGTGTTGAGGTATCTCAGCGTTCAAGAGTATGCAAGCGGTATGGTTATAGTTCAATGGATCATCATTATTCATAGGTAAGCTTTTATTTTGAAACCCACATGGAGGAACAATTTCATATTGCCTAGGTAACATTTGGAGCTTTTATTTTGAAATCCACCAACCAGCATAATGCTTTCATATAGCGTGGGTAACGTTTTGGGCTTTTACTTTGAAATCTCCTCTAGCAGAACCTTGTCATACTCGAAAAGGCACCAAATGTGATTTCGGAGTGCTTGTCATTTGAAATCTTTTCCAAGAAGAATGTAATATTGCATGGATGATATACATCCATCCATCCATTTTCCAATCCACCTTTCCGCACAAGGGTCGCAGGTGTGCTGGAGCCCATCCCAGCTGTCTTTGTGCAGTAGGTGTGGTAAACCCTGAACTGGATGTCAGCCAATTGCAGGGCACACATAGACGAACAACCATTCGCGCTCACAGTCACACCTCGGGACAATTTGGAGTGTCCCATTAACCTGCCATGCATGTTTTTGGAATGTAGAAGTAAACCGGAGCACCCGGGAAAAAACCCCACACAGGCACACGGGGAGAACACGCAAATTCCACACAGGAAGGCTGGAGCCGGAATCGAATCTCTACACTGTGTGGCGGGGATGCTAACCAGTCGACCACCGTACCGCGCCTGAGTGATATATTTTATTAAAAAACAAAAAAAAAACAAACACAATAAAGAAGATTCTTATATTGCCTGGGTGACATCTAAGGCTTTAATTCTGAAATTTGACATTACCTTAAGCAGTGTCCTGCTTCTGTTACGGTTCCGACATCACCTCCGAAGGTGGAAACCGACCGGGTCATCTTCCAAACTGTTCACAGATAATTTGATTAGGAGAACCAAAACAGAAGTTCGGTTCGAGAATGTTAGAGAGGCGGGATAGAAAGAGTGGGTGAACCTTCCAGAAGATTTAAGCGCCGCCTCCAAAGTGCACCCCCTTCCTCCCTCACCTCCTCATTTTGCTTTCTTTCCTACCCGAGGCAGAACAGAGAGCGCATTCCTCCGAGTCAAGGTCACTGCGATGAGGGAGGCGGGAGAAAGACGTTGGGTGGGGGAAGAAAACACCTGGGAAACAGTACATGGCTACATGTTTCCCCTCCTTCGCCCCTCACTCCGCCTCATGCTGCTGCACAAATCTGCAGAAGCCCTGTTCCAAATTTGGAAAGTTGCATAGTGTTGAGGAATGAAAACAAAACGTGCAAAGAAAGAACAGGCAGAGGCTCAGACCTCAAGCAAAGCAGTTGATGTCACAATACAAGCCCACCTCAGTTTGGGAAAAAGAAGCATGTTCAAGTAAGCCAGTTGTGGTACCAATAAAGAGGAACTTGAGGCTCATAGCTAATGCTAACCAGTCAGAGTGATGTCGAGAAATATTAGCATGAAAGTATATAAAAAGGAAGTGTATTCACAATTCAACAGTCTTCACTCAAAGATCTGAGCCTCAGGCTCCTCATAGCTAATGCTAACCAGTCAGCGTAGTAGAAAATAAATGGCAGCTTATTGAATCTTGTTGAGGAATCTCAGCGTTCATGAGTATGAAAGCAGTATGGTGATAATTCAAAGAATCGTCTTTATTCATAGATCCAATCGGAGGAACCTGAGGCTCAGAGCTAAACCTCCTGAAAATTCAATCCATGTATAACAAAACAGTTGGTTTTTGATTTGGCTTGAAAATTAGGACCGCATTTTCCAGTCATTGTCTTCACTAGAAGGGCAAATATGAAGAACCTGAGGCTCAAAGCTAAAGCTAACCAGACAAACAGCGGCCTCTTGATTTTATCTGGGAAATCTCAGCAAAATAGTTTTCAAAAATGCATTCCAATTGCCAAATATGAGGAAGCTGAGACTCAGAGTTGAACATGTCAACATTCAAACAAAGCACAAGCCAAGTAGACGTCCCTCCCCCATATACGCTACATATACAAACACAACCCCTCCACCTCTCCTTGGGCAAGTGCAGCCAAATGACTCGACTTGGCTCAGGAGCGTAAATGTTGAGTGTTCTGTTCCCGCCACCGAACAAAGATGAGATGGAGCTGCTGTTTTCTATTCAACTGATGAACTGCTACATTAAATCCTGGGGCCAATTTCAAAATAAAACCTGAGCTGACATCTTGGGCTCTGTTGGAGCATTTGACTCGGTGGAATTTCAAAATAAAAGTCAGTGGAAATCACATTTGTAGCCTTGAGCAGCAGCTGGACTCAAGATGTCACTCAGGGAATATGAGAGCATTGTTCTGGGGTTGATTTCAAAAATAAAATCCCAAGAATGAGCATTCTGTTGAGGGAATTTCAAAATACAAGCTAATTGAAAGAACATTAGACTGTGGGACACTTATGGAAATACCCCCCCAACCCCCATTTCGTCATAAATAATTATTTGTGTATTTTCTGATTGGCTGGAACACATCAAATGACACATGGCGTCCATTTTGGCTCTTTAATCCCAATTTCCTGTGTTTTGTGTTCAGGAGTTGTGCCAGTGCCGCCCAACCGACGGCAACTGTTCATGCTGCAAGGAGTGCATGCTGTGCCTGGGCAACCTGTGGGAGGAGTGTTGCGACTGCGTAGGTGAGCGCCCTGCTGATAACTCCGCTAAGTGTGAGAAAGGGCATGCATACATACCTATATAAAATTTTTTTAAAAATCCTCGTCTCACCCCTTGGGTGGTGTCCGTCCCCCATTCAGCTTGGGTCCTCTACCAGAGGCCAGGAAGCTTGAGGGTGTATACACATACACACTACACACACACACACACACACATATATATATATATATATATATATATATATATATATATATATGTTCTAGCAACATTTTAGCCCACGCTGTTTAAATTGCAGGTTGCTTCAGCAACTTTGTTCTTTGTCGTGTCATCCATTTTCTTCGCTTTGAAATGATCCATAGCTGTCTGTCTGAGAGGGGGGGGGGCGGAGTACTCATGTCAGCTGTGCGCTTGGCCATTAAGTGGTATTTCAGACTCCACGTGCTATGATGATAGCTCAGTTTACGACTGCAAAACATACAGGTAACTTTGGTCTTGTCAGTGGAACAATCTGGCAACTTTTTAAAAGTAAACTTTCCATTCATAAACTATTTAAGTATCCGTTTTCGGTGTCTCGCGCTGCCGTGGCTGGCAAAACAAGCGTCGTGGACCTGTGCAGCGCGCTTGATGTTTTGATTCTGGTTTATTTATAAAGCAACGTAACATCCGCTGTGGCGTCTGCGCGTTAATCTCGCGAGAAAATTTTTGATCGATAAAATTCATTTAAATTAATGCCAATAAAAGCAGCTAAACTGACAGCTCTAATATATATATATATATATATATATATATATATATATATATATATATAGAGCTGTCAAGCGATTAAAATATTTAATCTAATTAAAAGCATAACTGTCATAATTAACTCAAATTAACTAAAAATTAATCGTGATTCCTCACGCATTTTTTATCGTTTCTGAATTTCCTTTTATATTTTTTGTCCTATTTCCCCCCATTTTAATGCTCTCATCAACATGGAATCATGAATCAGTTTTCTATGTCCAAAATGCAAATATTTACTGAAATAACAATTTCGATTTTCAATTTTACATGAACATTTTTCACTTGGAGCAGTTATTCACACATTATCTCTCACACAATATTACTGTCCATCAACAACAGTGAAAAAAATATTTTGTCACACAACAGCTGCTTGAACAGCTCTTTTTATGGAATCCAAACAGCGCAATAGAACATTATAAAGTGCACATCTAAGGTAAACTAGTACTCGGCCTATAATGGATTCAAGCAATGGTTGCATGCCGTTTTCTCAAATTTGCTTTGAACACAGCAGTCAGGCTATGCTGATTCTGTTGGTCCTTCTTGCTCGGACGTCTCTCTACGGTTTTGTGTTGACATCATTTCGGATGCTTGTAATGGAGGCTCTCGCTGGCAATCCGTAGTGGAGTTGTTCAGTTAATTCCGTTTTTCACGGCCCCTGAGTAGGGATTGTCGGTCAGCATGGAAGGATCTCTCGTTCTGTACTTTTTGATCATTTATTGGAGCACTTTGCAGCAGAAGTAGTAGTAGTAGTAGTAGTAGTAGTTGTAACAGAAGTATCAGAAGCAGGTAATAACCCAAACTACGCATAAATGCAGTAAAAAAATAATATATCTATCTTTCTGCATCACAATGTAAATATTATATAATTGACATTAATTAATACCTTTATTTAACAATACGTTTAATAGATAATGTAATCAACCCTGATTTCACTATGTATCATTTTCGTCATCATTAGTCATTGTTTTAAACATAAGAAACCATACAACACAAACATATCAAGTCGAATCGAACAAAAGAACTACAAGTCCCAATACTCAATCCCGGAAGTGGAGCGCCGGCTTGATTAACCCCAGCTGCAACGCAATTTACTTCGTTAAACGTCAGATTGCAGACGGACAAACATGACAACTATACACAAATGAGCTAAATAAAGACACCCCTGTTCTAGCAACAGTTTAGCCCACGCTGTTTAAATTGCCGATTGCTTCAGCAACTTTGTTCTTTGTCGTGTCATCCATTTTCTTCACTTTGAAATGATCCATAGCTGTCTGTCTGAGACGAGGGGGGGCGGAGTACTCATGTCAGCTGTGCGCTTGGCCATTAAGTGGTATTTCAGACTCGACGTGCTATGATGATAGCTCAGTTTACGACTGCAAAACATACAGGTAACTTTGGTCTTGTCAGTGGAACAATCTGGCAACTTTTTAAAAGTAAACTTTCCATTCATAAACTATTTAAGTATCCGTTTTTGGTGTCTCGCGCTGCCGTGGCTGGCAAAACAAACGTGCGTGGGCCTGTGCAGAGCGATTGATATTTTGTTTCTGGTTTATTTATAGAGCAACGTAACATACGCTGTGACGTCTGCCGCGTTAATCTCGCGAGAAAATATTTGATCGATAAAATTCATTTAAATTAATGCCAATAAAAGCAGCTAAACTGACAGCTCTAATATATATATATATATATATATATATATATATATATATATATAGAGCTGTCAAGCGATTAAAATATTTAATCTAATTAAAAGCATAACTGTCATAATTAACTCAAATTAACTAAAAATTAATCGTGATTCCTCACGCATTTTTATCGTTTCTGAATTTCCTTTTATATTTTTGCCCTATTTCCCCATTTTAATGCTCTCATCAACATGGAATCATGAATCAGTTTTCTATGTCCAAAATGCAAATATTTACTGAAATAACAATTTCGATTTTCAATTTTACATGAACATTTTTCACTTGGAGCAGTTATTCACACATTATCTCTCACACAATATTACTGTCCATCAACAACAGTGAAAAAAATATTTTGTCACACAACAGCTGCTTGAACAGCTCTTTTTATGGAATCCAAACAGCGCAATAGAACATTATAAAGTGCACATCTAAGGTAAACTAGTACTCGGCCTATAATGGATTCAAGCAATGGTTGCATACTTCGTTTTTCTCAAATTTGCTTTGAACACAGCAGTCAGGCTATGCTGATTCTGTTGGTCCTTCTTGCTCGGACGTCTCTCTACGGTTTTGTGTTGACATCATTTCGGATGCTTGTAATGGAGGCTCTCGCTGGCAATCCGTAGTGGAGTTGTTCAGTTAATTCCGTTTTTCACGGCCCCCTGAGTAGGGATTGTCGGTCAGCATGGAAGGATCTCTCGTTCTGTACTTTTTGATCATTTATTGGAGCACTTTGCAGCAGAAGTAGTAGTAGTAGTAGTAGTAGTAGTAGTTGTAACAGAAGTATCAGAAGCAGGTAATAACCCAAACTACGCATAAATGCAGTAAAAAAATAATATATCTATCTTTCTGCATCACAATGTAAATATTATATAATTGACATTAATTAATACCTTTATTTAACAATACGTTTAATAAATAATGTAATCAACCCTGATTTCACTATGTATCATTTTCGTCATCATTAGTCATTGTTTTAAACATAAGAAACCATACAACACAAACATATCAAGTCGAATCGAACAAAAGAACTACAAGTCCCAATACTCAATCCCGGAAGTGGAGCGCCGGCTTGATTAACCCCAGCTGCAACGCAATTTACTTCGTTAAACGTCAGATTGCAGACGGACAAACATGACAACTATACACAAATGAGCTAAATAAAGACACCCCTGTTCTAGCAACAGTTTAGCCCACGCTGTTTAAATTGCCGATTGCTTCAGCAACTTTGTTCTTTGTCGTGTCATCCATTTTCTTCACTTTGAAATGATCCATAGCTGTCTGTCTGAGACGAGGGGGGGCGGAGTACTCATGTCAGCTGTGCGCTTGGCCATTAAGTGGTATTTCAGACTCCACGTGCTATGATGATAGCTCAGTTTACGACTGCAAAACATACAGGTAACTTTGGTCTTGTCAGTGGAACAATCTGGCAACTTTTTAAAAGTAAACTTTCCATTCATAAACTATTTAAGTATCCGTTTTTGGTGTCTCGCGCTGCCGTGGCTGGCAAAACAAACGTGCGTGGGCCTGTGCAGAGCGATTGATATTTTGTTTCTGGTTTATTTATAGAGCAACGTAACATACGCTGTGACGTCTGCCGCGTTAATCTCGCGAGAAAATATTTGATCCCGATAAAATTCATTTAAATTAATGCCAATAAAAACGCGCTAAACTGACAGCTCTAATATATATATATATATATATAGATATAGATAGATAGATATATATATGTAGATATATATATAGATAGATAGATATGTATGTATGTTTTTTTTCTCCCTTTGGTGATTTTTCAAATGTTTTTAAACTTTTAATTAAAGCACTGTCTATAGCCGATGTTTCTTATCTTAATATTTCCAACTTTTTATGTGATACTTTTGAAGAATGAAAAAAAATAATAATCATGAGGATTTGCTCCTAGATGCCACATTCTATGATGTATTTATTATGTCATCATGAAGACTAATACGTTTATACGAATACTATTGTGCAATTGTTGCCATCATCATCAGGAATGTGCAACCCCAAGAACTACAGCGACTCTCCGGCCACATCCAAGAGCACGGTGGAGGAGCTGCACCGGCCCATCCCGTCGCTTTTCCGCGCCCTTACTGAGGGCGACGCACCTGTCAACATGATGGTGGTCTCCTTCCCCGTGGCCGAGGAGCTGTCCCACCACGAGAACCTGGTCTCCTTCCTGGAGTCGCTGGACGGCCCGCACCAGAACGTGTCGGTGCCCTCCAACAGCATCCACGCCAGCTATGACGCACAAGGTGAGAGTTTTTCCTTGTTACTTCATCTCTTGATGAAATATTAACAAAATAATTACAGATATGGAAAACACTCAGCGAGGGTTTTAATAGGACGCGTGAGTCAATGAATGTTTTTTGTGAAATTCATTCTGACATTTTGACATGATAAAATTGACTTGTTTTATCATTGCATCATCTTAGCAGGACATGTTGACTAAATAATTACAGATCTAGTAAGTGATTTTTAATGCGGTTGATTATGTTGCAATCTTTTTTTTTTCTTCATCCTATTGCAGCTTCGTATTGAGTCAATGATTTTCTTCTTTTTTTTCCCCAAAATTTTATTTTTACCTGGGTTGCAGTAAATGTTCATGCAAAAAAAAAAAATAATTCTTATGACATATAGTATGAGTTGATGAGGTTTGTTGCAAAAAATATATACAAACCATTTCAATAATAATATTTTCCCTGGCTTCTTCTCTTAGAGAACATGTGCACGGTGGTGTACTTTGACGACTGCGTGTCCATCCGCCAGTGCAAACTGTACTGCGAGTCCATGGGGGGCTCCAAGTACCGCTGGTTCCACAACGCCTGCTGCCAATGCATCGGGCCCGAGTGCGTTGACTACGGCAGCAAAGCCGTCAAGTGCATGAACTGTCTCTTCTGAGCCCGCCCTGTCCCTGATCCGCTCTCCAGGACTCCAAGCCCCTTTCACACTGCCATTTTCTGCCTTTTCACTGTCGCTCTTCTGTCTTATAAGGGCAGCAGTGCCCAAAATCGGTTGGAAGAAGTCAACCCAGCAATTCCCAACCCAAAGGAATTTCTGATGTCACTTCTCCCGTCCTGTTGCGCTGAAAGGATTTTATGCATGCTGACAAAGGATTTTACGCATCACACCAGACACTAGCAATATTCCGTCTTTTGCAGGCTCTATCAGGGCTGTAATTGAGGCCAGGTGCCGAAATTCTAAAAGTTTACTCCTCAACACTTTTCCCGCCCTTTTGTGTTGAAGGCAACTGTTGCTGTCTGACAACTGTTTTACACATCTGAAAATCGGATAGCAGGAGTATGTGTCGTGTGAAAATCCACAAAGTCGTGTAAATATACTGCCTTGGCCAGGTTTTGTGTGAAAAGGCAACGGCAGATAAATATGGGGTCTTTTGTCACATAGCTTTGATGCAGCAATTTTGCTTGAATCTCTGTCTAAAAGACAAAGCCCAATGAATACTGGATATTTTGTTGCCACTTGATGCAGGAATTGTGCAGGATCTCTGTAAAAAAAAAAAAAGGAAAAAGCTGAAAATGTTTGGCTCTTTTTGTTATTGTTCTGGTGCAGAAATTCAGCTGACAAAGGTGGATAAATTCCAGCTCTTTCTGTCATGGCGCCAGTGGATGAATTTTACAGGAACTCTGTGTAAAAGCCCCTTAAAAAAAAAAAAACAAAAAAAAAACAGACAAATACCAGAGATTTTGTTGCCATTCAGATTCAGTAATTTTGCATAATCTGTGCAAAAGGCAAGGGTAAATTAAATCTGATTATTTCTGTTACAGTGCTGCTACATTTGAATTGTCTCTCTGTAAAAGGGAAAAAAAGAAATACTCAATATTTGTTAACACGCCAATGCAGGTATTTTGCAGGATCTCTGCCTAAAAGGCAAATGTAGATAAATTGTTTCCTTTTGTTAACACTCCGGTGCAGGAATTTACAGAATCTCTGCATAAAAGGTGTAGGCAGATCAAATTGCCGTCCTTTGTTTTCTGCTCAGATGCTGGAATTGAGCAGGATCTCTGCCTAAAACACAAAGGCGAACATTGGAAAATCTTTGCGATTACTTTGCAACTATCTCCTTTTGCTGGGTTCCACGTCATAAGGCCAAGTCAGTCCAGTTACGTTCGTTTCTGTTGCGGCGCCGATGTACATGTCATGACTGCTTCATCATATTGCCGGCGTTGCCAACGAACCCTGCATCCATCGCTGCAAATGTTTTTGGTCTGCTGTTGTCTTCCACTGTATAGTTTTCTAATCGTCTTTATTTTTGCCTCGAGTTGATACTGTCTGATGTCTAACTATTTTTACATGCTCCAATCCTCCCACTTCTCCCACCAAAATAAAACCTTTTGGTTTGGTGACGTGGACTTCAAGACTTCACGCTGCGGAGAGTGCTTGTGCATGTATGTGTGTGTTTGTGCGTGTGTGTGTGTGCGCGCGCGCTAATCTTAGCCGTGCGACAGGAAAGGCAGGCATAATTCCCGCACAAACAAGGCTGTCATTATGTTATTCTAGTCTTTCTGGGGTCGCAGGTGTTCCACAAGCAGAGGAAAGGAGGAAGTTACTCAGTGCCAATGGGCCCACAAACCATCTTTTGTTGCAGGCGGAAGGTAACTTCGATGCCAAAGAACTCCATGGGACCCTGTTGTGGTCACTTTAAACAGTGCCCCCCGCCCCTTAAAATCTCAATTTGTAACCTTCCCAAAAAAAAGTATCTCGAATCAATTTTTGGTCCTCGGTCCTACAATGTAATTTACACGGATTATTTTGAGAACTAAATATCAAAAGACACTTTAGGTACACGCTCTATTCATTTTCTATGGTGCTTGTTCGTCCGAGGGGAGGCTAAACTGGAGAATATCCCAGACCCAGATGAAGGCATGTTGCATTATTGATTGCCACTAAATTAGATAAACCTAATTAGATTAGATAGACCTAATGTGGACAAGCGCGACAGAAAACGGATGAATGATTTTTTTTCCTTCCCCGAGACTTTTTGAGTGTATTAAGCCATCTAGTGGATAAACGTTGCGACTGCATCCCACGTCAATTTCTCGTATAATAAATACAGTACAGAACTGCACTGTTGTATTAACATGTTTGTAGACGTAGACGTAACTTTGATTTAGGTCAATATATTATTTCCTCAAATTAATTTTTTAAATGTAAACTTTTTTCTACAAAAAAGCACAACTTTTTTTGATTACTGTCTTTAAAATGTTCTCCAAATATAACTTTCTAAAAATTTTTATTTTCAATAAACTATTCAGTTTTTTTGGTCAGATACATATGAAAAATATTTTTTTCCCAATATAAAGTACAGAACTTTTCAACAAATTGTTTTTTCACAAATAAATTCAATTCCTCGAAAATATCAAACTGAAAAGTGTAACTCATATTTACAACTTGGTTTTAATATTTGTTTCAAAGAAAGCAACTTCTCTCCACAAATAGGACTTTTTTGCAACTTTTCTCCATTAAAAAAATAGGCAAATGTTTGTCTCAAAGATATTTAACGTTTTCTTGAATACAGTGTGACTTTTTTTTTGAAGAAAATAAAATTAAGAGCAAAACATATGCAACATGTTTTCAACATATCACCCTAAAATTTTAAAAACTTTTCTCAATTATATTGAACGGTATTTTAAATATGAAAACAGAAAAAAACAATCCCCAAAACTGAAGAAAAACGGGCGAAAGTTCAGAAAAGCAGTCCAAAAACTATTCCCGAAAAAAAATGACCAGAAACTGGAAAAAAAATCAGTTAAAACACACACACACACACACACACACACACACACACACACACACACACACACACACACACACACACACACACAAAGGAAAAAAAAGAATATAATGAAAAACAGAAACAAAACTGAGCAGAAAAACTGTTTTGTTGTTTGGTTTGTTTGTCTCCCCGCTGGACTTACCCCACTCACCCATTTTTAATATGTATATTTTATATTTATATTTATTTACATACTTTTTGTCTTATACTTTCTCCCTTTCATAATTTTGCTGCTGTAAATTGGGAATTTCTCCATTGTGAGACAAATAAAGGTTTTCTTATCTTAAATTTAGGACATATTGTGGTGCTTCTGCACATGCGCATGCGTCGTCAACGCAGCAGCGGCCACGTGGTCACGTGACGCTCGCATTTCCGACACAACATTACAATACAGTACACACTCGCGTAAGCAAGCGCTCCTGGCCTCTTCCTCCCTCCCTCCGCTCCAGCTCGCTCTCGCTTTCGGCATGGCGGATGGCGAGAGGTCCCCGCTCCTCTCCGATCTGGGCGATGGCGCACCGGGCAGCGGCAACGGCGGCCTGTCGCCCGGCGCGGCGCCCTACGGTGTGGGCGGCAAGCCGCAAAGTGAGTAGCCTCCTCGCCGCTGCCTTCGCGCTCACCATCCTCCGCCCCGACTAGCCTATGCTAACAGCCAGATCGGCGCTGTGACAAGTGACGGAAAACCGGCGCGTCGTGTTTGTTTATACCCCGGGAGAAGACGTCGGTTATCGACTATTCCTGGAGGATACTGAAAATTTTGTTTCGACTGTATTTTCCTCTAAGGACCTGAACGCATCACTACTGCTCAACAGCTAACCACTCTGTTGTAATAGCACGCGAGCTAGCGGTTGTTATCAGGCCAAAATGATCGCTGAGCGTCAGCTTAGCGATTTATCATTCCCACGATTATATTACGATTCATGTAAAATGTATTGGTTGCGTTTTAAACGCTCGTTGTCGTTTAGTTTGAACACAATTAAGCTAATTGTGCTGGTTCACTGGTTAGCAACCGCGAGAAACACCTGTTTTGATTGACACGTCCCGCGGCCAATCGAAAGGCTGGTAAAGGGCGGGTCCAAGCAGCTTTCTGGCCAGTGAGAGGCCCGATGAGGGAGAGGTTGTGTTCAAATGTCACGTTTCTGTCAACTTTAAACCTCCGTCTTCTCATGTATTCCAACGAATATTTACTAATTTCTAATCAAATCATTGACCAAAAGCAATAATATTTAGTCAACCTTGTTAAATACGAACGGTCTGAAAGCGCGAATCCCTCCTAGCTTTCTAAGACTGTTTTCCGTCTTAAAGCTAATTTTAAAGCTAGTTAAACGTCAACTTTGCAGCTCATCAACAAGGGGACTTCGCTAGGGTTTATTTAGAACATTCTGGTGATATTTTAAGATCTTATCATCGCTTGTTTGCACCAGAATTAACGTTAATGAGCTATTTCAATGGCGAGCAGCGCCTTTGATTGAGCCGGCCCGTTACACGGCGCAGCTCGGTGTCAACCTAAGCTCTGGCCAATGTGCGCTCGATTACTGAGAGTCATGTCACGTCCATGTAATGTTTAATTTTCTTATAAATCCTCGTCTAATTGGATATTTTATTGCAAAAGTAAATTATTTATTTTAACCCAGTTAGTAAGATACAGCAATATTATAAGGCAGGCATTTCGAGCAGCTTGATGGGTTTGATATCCATCCGAGCATTCCAGGAGTGTTTTACTTGCAAAAGCTGCTTTCAGAAAGCAGAACTCGAGACCAAATCTTATTAGCTTGTTAATCATAAGAGGTCTCTTGTCATGGGAACTTAGACTTCTTTTTTCCCTTACAGCCCTGTTGCACAAAAAACATTGTTTGGCACTCCTGTGTGCTACAACTTGTATTGGAATTTTTACGAGAACCAAGGAATGGAATTACATGAAATAAGTCCTTATATTATGAGCAAAAAATGTAACTTGAGGGAAAAAAAACTATATATATATTTTAGAGCTGTCAAACGATTAAAATATTTAATCTAATTAAAAACGCAACTGTCATAATTAACTCAAATTAACTAAAAATTAATCGTGATTACTCACGCATTTTTTATCGTTTCTGAATTTCCTTTTATATTTTTTGTCCTATTTTCCCCCATTTTAATGCTCTCATCAACATGGAATCATGAATCAGTTTTCTATGTCCAAAATGCAAATATTTACTGAAATAACAATTTCGATTTTCAATTTTACATGAACATTTTTCACTTGGAGCAGTTATTCACACATTATCTCTCACACAATATTACTGTCCATCAACAACAGTGAAAAATATATTTTGTCACACAACAGCTGCTTGAACAGCTCTTTTTATGGAATCAAAACAGCGCAATATAAAGTGCACATCTAAGGTAAACTAGTCCTCAGCCTATAATTTTTCACGGCCCCCTGAATAGGGATTGTCAGTCAGCATGGAAGGATCTCTCGTTCTGTACTTTTTTGATCATTTATTGGAGCACTTTGCAGCAGAAGTAGTAGTAGTAGTAGTAGTTGTAACAGAAGTATCAGAAGCAGGTAATAACCTAAACTACACATAAATGCAGTAAAAAAATAATATATCTATCTTTCTGCATCACAATGTAAATATGTATATAATTGACATTAATTAATACCTTTATTTAACAATAAGTTTAATAAATAATGTAATCAACCCTGATTTCACTATGTATCATTATCGTCATCATTATTCATTGTTTTAAACGTAAGAAACCATACAACACAAACATAAAGTCGAATCGAACAAAAGAACTACAAGTCCCAATACTCAATCCCGGAAGTGGGCGCGGCTTGATTAACCCCAGCTGCAACGCAATTTACTTAGTTAAGCGTCAGATTGCAGACGGACAAACATGACAACTATACACAAATGAGCTAAATAAAGACACCCTGTTCTAGCAACATTTTAGCCACGCTGTTTGCTTTGAAATGATCCATAGCTGTCGGTCTGAGGCGAGGGGCGAATACGCACGTCAGCTGTGCGCTTGGCCATTAAGTGGTATTTCAGACTCGGCGTGCTATGATGATAGCTCAGTTTACGACTGCAAAACATACAGGTAACTTTGGTCTTGTCATTGGAACAATCTGGCAACTTTTTAAAAGTAAACTTTCCATTCATAAACTATTTAAGTATCCGTTTTTGGTGTCTCGCGCTGCCGTGGCTGGCAAAACAAACGTGCGTGGGCCTGTGCAGAGCGATTGATATTTTGTTTCTGGTTTATTTATAGAGCAACGTAACATACGCTGTGACGTCTGCCGCGTTAATCTCGCGAGAAAATATTTGATCCCGATAAAATTCATTTAAATTAATGCCAATAAAAACGCGCTAAACTGACAGCTCTAATATATATATATATATATATATATATATATATATATATATACACACACACACACACACAGTATACACACACACACACACAGTATACACACACACACACACACTTTAACAAATAGTACTTTTATAAGAATAGTGTCCATCATTTTACGAAAAGTTGTGGTAATATATGAGGAATGACAGAATATTATGAGTATAAAAAGTCACAGTGTAATTCTGCAAGAACAACATTGAAATATTACGAAAATCAATGATTTTGAAGAATTCCGCAGACGAAGTTGTGAAATTACAAGACAAAATTTGTAATATGAAAAAATGTAGCGAAAGAGACGGAGGTAACATTTTATTTCACAAGAAAACAAACCAAATTTTCCCCCAAAATGTAACGTTTATAAGAACTCATTTGTACAATGAGGATGATGACAATGAGGATGCTGGTCTTTGTCCAAAACATTAAATGACCAATTACCTCTTTCCTATCAGTTTTATGGGGTTTTTGATTCAGTAATAAATAGATGCTCATTTTTAAATCCAGATGTGGTAAATGACTCTGTTTGTAGTTTGGCATATTTATCATCATTATTGTGTTTTGTTTTGTTTTGTTTTTCCCCAATTGAGGTTTCCCACCCTTCCCCAGCCCCACGCAGCCGTCGGTGCTCCTGGGTGAGGACCCTCCTCCGTACTCGCCGCTCACCTCACCTGAGAGCGGCAGCGCGCCCGTCATCAGCTGCCGGGTGTGCCAGAGTCTCATCTCAGTGGAGGGAAAAATCCATCAGCACGTGGTCAAGTGCGGCGTGTGCAATGAGGCCACGGTACGTTCCAAACTCCCTCCCAAGAAAAACACATGCGGCTAATGCGTCTTACTGGTTTCATTGAGAATAATGTAAAGTCAATTAATCCATCCTGGCTCAGACTGTCGCCATCGTAAAAAGCTTCTTTAAGTGTACTTACTTCAAGTAGTACTTCAACCTCCTTGACTCATTCACTTCACTACCACTGGTGGAAAAAAAAGAAAACAAAACAAACTACAAGCAAAACTAACAAACTACATTTGCAGTATTTATATGTTCTTTCGTAAACATTATTAATTAAAAATATTTTTTAAAAATGTATTTATCGTATTACATAATTGGTCCATTTATCATAACTGAGCAAATAAAAAAATATTAAACAATCTAACACATGGGGTGGCACTGGGGTCAACTAGTTAGCATGTGCAGGGGTGCAGGGTTCGATTCCGGTTCCAGCCTTCCTGTGTGGAGGTTGTATCATGTTTCTTCCAGTCCCTATGTGGGTTTTTTCCGGGTACTCCGGTTTCATCCCACGTGTGGAATGTGGATGGTTGTTCGTATATATATGCCCTGTACAAAATAAATGGCTGCCCAAATAAAGATCTTAAAAAATATATACAGTGATACCTCTGCTCACGAACATAATTGGTTCCCAGAAAGTGTGTGTAAGCCGAAAAGTTCGTCTTCCGAACATTTATTTCCCATAAGAAACCATTAGAATGAGAATAATCCGTTCCCAGGTCCCCATAAAACATAATTTTCGACTAAATAAGCCTTAAAACTACACAAAAATATACCTTATTTTATGTATGATAAATGTGCTATTGTATTGAAATTAAATAAATAAACTGTACTGTATAATAAAGTCGTTTTATTTACCTTTGTGATCGTAGTTGATGGCTTGATGGAACGGAGTGGGAGGGGGAGGGAGGGAGGGAGGGAGTTACGGTATGGAAGGAGAGTCACTTTCCATAAGGACTGTAGGTAACTCAACCTCCGGTGTGGCTTCTCTTCTTTGCTTCTTAGAAGGAGACTCTTTATCCTTTTTGCTGACTAAAAACCTCTTAATTGACACCTGTTGTGTGTTAGCGTACTGGTACTGGGACGCTAAGTCACACAAATGCACACCTCGTTTGTGTTTTTCCAATTATCTCCTTCTTCTGCTCGATCGTAATTTTCTTGAGTGTTTTCTTAGGCTTAACACTAGCCTGTGGTGGGGTCTTTTTCGGTCCCATAATAGCAAAAGTGTCTATCAAACTCAAACCACGTCCGCATTCAAAGAAAGGGGTGACGAACTGGAACGCCGTGAGCGTGCGCCAGCTTCTCGCGGCCGCCACCGTGGGGCTGTTCGACCGCTTGGTTTGGTTCGTCCGCCGAAAACTAGTTCGTCAGCAGAGACTATATGCTCGCAAATTTAATGTTCTTGAGGCGAAAAGTTCGTGAGCTTAAGCGTTCGTCAGGAGGTATCACTGGATATATATTTTATGAATTTTCGTGAGGCCTTGTTTTGCCTTGGTGGAGGTCTGTGCTCCACTGCCTATCATTGTAGTCAGGCGTGCAAGTGAGGTCCTGCATTTGAAGGCATATGACTTGTATGTGATCTTTTGTGCAAATTCATCAGCCACAGCATGCTGTGGGAACTTTGTCCGAGAAGCCGCTCACATGATTGCATTGTTCATGTTGGTTTCTGTTGCCCTTGTGTTTATTTATTTATTTCATTGCACTGCAGCAACAAAAGAGCTCAGTTTCCGTCTGAGACGCCGGAGTGTAAAAATCCAGCTTTCTTCCAACACAAATACGATAAATATATGTATTTTTTTTCTTGACACATTGTGAAAATAACATTTTAAGTGTTCAACAATTGAACCTAAATTGACCCGTCTAACCGCATGGCTCACCCCTGCATGATGTTGTGATTCTGATGTCCATGTGAAGTGGAGAGTTTCTTTTCTGTGCGCAGCCCATCAAGAACGCGCCGGCCGGGAAGAAGTACGTACGCTGTCCCTGCAACTGCCTGCTCATCTGCAAAGTCACCTCCCAGCGGATTGCGTGTCCCAGGCCCTACTGGTACTTGCATGACACACTCCATGACACACCATGTGTAAGTGTGGGAGAGAGTTAAAATGTTTGTATCTGAGACAGACGGTATGAATGTGCATGTGAGACTTGAGTGTGCGTGCTGCAGAGTGCTGATGTTCAAAATTGCTCACTCGGTAGGACAGCCTCAGTATGACAAGAGGGATTTTTTTTTTCTCGATTGGTGTCTTATTTTTGCTCTGTGTGTGTGGTTGCAGTAAGCGAATAATCAACCTGGGTCCGGTCCATCCCGGTCCAGCCAGTCCCGACCCGCAGCCCGCCGGGGCCCGCGTCTCCTGCGGACATTGCAGCAACACCTTCCTGGTACGGCTCCCGTCCCCTCTCCCTTTAAACACTTTCATAAACACTTTCATTCCCATTCGGTTCACCTCGTTATGTGAGTTAGCTTAGCATAATAATAATAATAATAATAATAATAATATTTTTTGCATTCACAAAATATATTTTTAAAAATGAACTGTACACAGAACAGAATGCAATATAAAATATAAGTACAACATCTATAGTTTTTTTTTTTAGAATAGAAAAATACTAAGTTAGGCTTTTCTAATATCCACCCATCCCTGATCCGAGCCGCTTTCACTCAAAAGGGTCACGGTCTTGCTTCAGCTTATCCCAGCCGTCTTCGGCCAGTAGGTGGGGTACACCCTGAACTGGTTGCCAGCCAATTTGCAGGGCACACGTAGACAAACGCCCTTTCACTCTCACACACCACACAATGTTCAAATAACCTACCATGCTTAAATCTGCCTCTACACCAAAATGTAGGGATCCTAAAAAGGTTGTTTTTGCGTCATCTTACGAACAAACCCAACAGCGACGCAAACGTGACTCCGTCCTTGGTCGAGGTAATACAAAGCATCGAGTGAGGCCACTTAAGCCCTGTTCACGCGGGCAGATTTATTTCGGCGCTGCACCGGGGTATTTTGTTGCGATATAATTTTGCACCGGAACAAATTTTGTGGAGCGTTCACACGTACAAAGCCGCTGAGCGTAACAGCACGAGAACAGCATCGGCCAGCTCCACTTGCTTTCACACGGGCAGTTCCTGTTGCGGAACAAAACGACAGGAATGCGGAAGTAAAACATGCGCATGCGTAAAGAAAGAAGAAGGCGGGGAAAAGGAAGTACCATTTCCCCTCCTTCTTTGTGACAAAATGGCTTCTTCTCCGGAGAAATCAACGATGTGGTCGATAATCAGGCGCCGCAGAGAGAGAAAAGACCCGCCATGTTTTGAAGCGCCAAAATACCCAGGATGCATGTTGGCAAGTACCGGGTGGACTCCTCTGACGCGTAGCGAGGCCACTCCCCCGCAAGCGAGCATTTGCTCTGGAGCAAATTTAACCCAGTTGCGTTCATACGTGCACATTTGCTTCGGTACTGCTTCGCAAACGAGCATTTGTTCTGGAGCACATTTTTAAACCACCTCCCTGAGGTGGTTTAAATTTGATCCGAAACAAGCTGTTTTCGGGCGCTACGCTGGAACAAAGTTGCACGTATGAACGCTCGAGGGGAGCAGTTTCGGAGTAAGTCCGAAATAAATCTGCCCGTGTGAACGGCCCTGTAGACATTAGCATTCAGCGAGCTTGTGCCTGTCCTGGTGGGGAACACAAGTTCTAATCTGTGCTGTCGCATGATCTCTTTGTCACCGATTGCCTGATAAACCTGTCTGTGCTGAACATACAAATGAAGAAGAACAATGGCTATGTGTACCTGTTCCTGTACCTCGTCTAGCATGCTCTCTATTTAGCGTTTTTTTTTTCCCTTCTTCCCCCCCAGCTGTACAAAGTCTGCTAAACACCATCATTCCTTCTCATTTATGCAGCAATTTATCGTCCACTTGTCCCCGCGGCTGCTGGCGTTCTTAATTTAACGGCCTCCAAGCTGCCGCGGCAAGGACCTCAGCGTTTTGTTTTTTCCCACCGCGTAATCAGCGAGCCAATACTTGCCAACATTGCTACGGACACCGATGAGGATTTGTCTTCATCTAAACTGATATAATGCTTAGTTTACATACTGGACTTTTCTAAAGGTCTCTTTTTTTGTCATGAAGGGTTACACATTACTCCCCCAAGGCAAGCACTGTTAACACAGAATGTCTGGATGCTTTATATCTTCATATAAATAGACGACACCTTTGTATAATCATAACAACCAGACCGACTTGAAGTGATCAAGAAATGCTTTGTGCTTGCAGTGGACCGAGTTCACAGACCGCACGTTGGCCAGATGCCCGCATTGTAGGAAAGTGTGAGTAGTTATCTTCTTTTTTTCTTCTTCTTCTTTTTTTTTTCTTCTTAAATTCTGAGAATGTTTGTATTTTTCATCAGCTATTTTTCTGTTTTGTTCCTTTTATTGTCATCTCAGGCCAACAACAACAATATTTTTCAATAATAATCATGGAAGAATCAATTTTGCAAACATCCTCAACTTCATTGTCACCCTCGCAGCTCCTCCATTGGTCAGCGGTATCCCAGGAGGCGGAGCTTGTGGTGCTTTCTGCTCTGCTTGCTGTTCTGTGTCTCTACTGCTGGTCTGATTGTGAGTAAAATGACGCGATCATGCCAAGGTGTATGCTGCTTTATTTTGATGATCGACTTTGCCTTTTAAAATGGTGTCTAATCTTATCAGATTTGGACAAGATGTGCCGAGAGAATCTGGTTTTGGATGCCTATAGTTGTCAGCACCACAGACGTGGAAAAACGTGGAAAAATGGCTGACAGTGTAAACAAACAAACAAACAAAAACAAACAAAAAGCCTCATTTTGTTACAGTCTAATGAGAATAAAGCCCAGCAAATGGAAAACAATTGGATGCATTCTTTTTGATGGCCAGCAGAGGCCGCTAAAGGAGGACAAAGGAGCTGATTTGTTCTCTCCGCTCCCCCCAAGCTGCTGACGCGATGCAGTTCCCAATTGCTCAACTAATTGAAATGTGCTTTACAATCATATCCGTAATCCTCACTGTAAGAGCCACAACAGCTGTACTGCGCTTAGTTTCATCAAGTGGAATTCTAGTGGCGGGTCGTCTAATTGGACTTGAGCTTGAAAAACTCACTAAAAGTCCTCCCGTGCTCAGTTAAAATCCATATGGAATGAAATATGCAGCAGAAGTTGGAAAATGTCAAACTGTAGGATAAGTTTGTTTTGAAGAACCCTTGGCAATGGCCAAAATCAACTTTTTAAAATTGAGATTAAAAAAGTCAGACTTCCTTTGTTTCTTTTGAGGTTTTTTTCCCAATGTTAGTTTTCGTTAACTATTATTACAGCAGAGGTTGATATTACATTTTGCTGTGCTCATGTCAAACAGTTTTTCTTTTGTAAACAATCTCGAGAACGCAGTTGCCTTCATGGATGCCTGGAAATGGCCAAAATCATCCTAACTTGGCAGCTACCAACCAAAATGGCAGACCTCCTGTGTCCTTTCCTGCCTAACTTCTTTTGACTTATTGGGCGGGGGCAACTCATGATAGCTGTTGCTATTGAATTTCACATTGGTACGGGCATCTTCCTGACATGACACCCTTATCTCTTTAGGCTGGCACATGGCTGAAGGCTGAAACTTACCCTGGCATCTATGCCTCATGGGCCGTTCTCCTCCTTCTGGTGTTGGGGACCCTGGCGCGGGCCTTCTACTGGGCCTGCATGCGGGTCAGCCAGCCTCTCCAGAGTTTCACATAGATCCCAGCCCCCCAGGCTCCCTCAAAACCCAACCCCTCACTTTCTTCCCAACCCTTTCCCAAAATGGCCAGGCCAGTGGATGAATGGCTTTAAAACAAGATAAGAAATATTTATTTCACTGTCATGTGGCTACTTGCTGTACTCATTTCCTTCCATCTTGCCCTCCTCAGCTTCGTTATTTCCGCGCCTTGAATGAAGCATTTAGCATTTTCTAAACCAGCGACATTGATGCCGCCGCCGCCTTTGTGAATCAAAAGGATGAAGGAGGCATTTGAAATGTTTCAACGCATGCGAAAATTCCCCCCTCCCCAAGCCCCTGAGGAATGACTTTGATCCTCAAAAAGCGACGCTAATGGAAGGAATTTTGAGCATAAACAAAACATTTGACCAACAACAAATTCCGGATTGCGATGGCCAAAAGCTTTTTGAAGCTAGCTAGCAATTTTTACAGGAAAAATTGGTTCTCGCTAGTCCCAACAGCTTTATTTACTTTTACTAGAATAATGCAAATAAAATAAAACTACTGGGGTTTTTTCCCCATTTACTGTAATAGCTCATTGCTTTCTGAAGTGTAGAATAAAGCGTTAAAAATCCCTGCTTTCTGTGAATGCACCACCAAGGGGACCTTAAATTTTTAAGCTGAAGGAGAAGAGCTTCCTGATAGGTCACTTGTGAAGGGTAGGCGGAGCTTTTTCGAAAAGAAAGGAACTGGCCATGTGCTTTACAAAAGACCTGATCGAGAATTGTAAAAAACTTGACCATAATCGCAATGTCGCTTTTAACGCGTTTACTGTATGTTTTCACGAAGAGGACCTAAAACGGGGCTAGCTTCCGCTTTGATGCGATTTCGTGTGGTTGTAAATGGTGTATCCCCTTGGTAACTACAATCAAAAATGAAGACGAGTCACTGTCAAGACTCATCTGACAGTATATTGCAAAAATGTCACTGTCGCTTGATGTTTAGCGATGCTAGCTTATCCTTTGAAATCTATTATTTTGAGAAGTTGTGCTGGTAACCACGAGTACAACAAGAGACAACTCGGTTCTTTTACGTTTGAATGAAAAGATCCCTCGGTGGGTTTGATCGACTCTTCACTGTATTTGTGATTTTTTTTTTCCTTTGTTTTTTTTTTTTTTGTAAAGTCGCGATGCATCCATGGCAAGCACGATCAAATTGAGAGACGAGTGGGATCATTGCTTTTATGAAAATAATTGGCGGACGTCAAATCCAAATTTTCCCCATAATCACGATGTTGTCGTGTGTTCATCACGGTTACCTTAAGCTTTCTTAAAAACTATGGAAAGGAAATTGCATGAGAGAGGCTAGCTGCCACGTTGACAGAGCTTATTTAGTATAGAAGGATTTATCGCCATGGAAATCACAATCAAATGGCAAGATGAATCAGTTCCATTGCCATTTTATCGAAAGATTGCTGGGACAAAAAAATTATAAAATTTTACCATAATCTTTATGTCGCCATGTGCTTAACTCGTCTCTGTCGAGTTCGGCAAAACGAGGATCGTTTTCGCCGTCAATCGACTTAAGTTGTATTACCATAGTAATTATGATCAAAATGAGATGAGCCGCTTGGACGTTAAATTGTACAAATTCCACCATAATCACAACATTTATTTATGATTGTTTAAATTTGGCAATGCTAACCTCCATTATCATAAATTCTCAAACCCTTTGATGAAGAACATTTTTTTTTTAATGTAGATATTTGTTTTTGCTTTTGTGACAGAAAGTGAGTAAGCCAATCACTTGGAGCAGAGGGATGTGGAAAAGGAACACTAAAATTGTGATCATTTTTACTTCTGTTACATATGTAATGATTTATTTATTTTTGGGGGAGGAGCTACTAACCTGGTCAGCCTGAAAAACACACACAAACAAATACATGCTCACACACACCAAGCACCTTACACTGCAACGATTATTTATTTTTACGCTACGTCAAATTTTGCGCTGAATTCTCGATGACTATGATAGAGAGAAAAAGCCTTAATGTTTTATCGTTTTTTTCAATCATGTTTTTTTTTTAATCTGTTCTCAAATCAGTGCAGTAATTTGGATTGTGTTTTAATAAACCAGTTAATTGTTTTGCGGCCTGTTTGGGGAACAGTTTGTGATTCACGGACCACGTGAACCAACAGGCCGCCAAATAAATGTGTCAAATGCTAGTGTGGCTTCTTTTTTCCAAAACGCGTATGCATGTAACTGGGTAACATGTCATCACTTTACAAGAATGGTATGATGCTAGTTCATAAAGCTAACATTATATGTAGTACAGTAGTCCCAAAAGTCATTAGAATTCCTTGGTGTGTAAGCAATGTCATGTATGAGGCATCAATGAATACAGACGCTCCCCAGGTTTCGAACGAGTTACGTTCCGGACGATTGTTCATAAGGTGAATTCGTTCGTAAGTTGCTTCAGTGCTCTATTTTGTCTGGAATGTATGTTTAAGGCTTATATTGACATCCATATAACGGGGAGAGAGCTTTTCGCCACGTTCTTCAGGGCTCGAGGGTTAGCTGCCCGCTAAACTAGCAGCAGCTTCAGCGGGAGAGTAGACGACCGGTCATCGACCGGCGCGCCGGACGCCTCCCGCCCGTTCCACCGTCACACGCCCGCCCCACGCCTCTCCCGCGTCCGCCTTCGAACGTCGCCTCCGCCGTCCTCCTCCGCCCCGTTCGGCACTCGGAAAAAGCGCGCAATACAAAATCTAACTCTTTTTTTTTTTTCGACAGACCCGTGAAAATGTTCGTATGTACCGTTTGTTTGTAACTCGGATGTTCGTAACTCGGGGAGTGTCTGTATGCCCTTCTTAGCAAAAAATGCTAAGAGAACCCTCAAAATAACACCTTTCTCCAGAAAATTATGCAATGTACCTTTGTAAAATATTGCTGTGTTGTTAGCTCAAAATGCTAATATTATGCTAGACCACTTTTGTCTCCTCCAAGCTTGGCAAAGTACGAGTACATCCATTAAATAATGCTGTAGTTATCTTAAAATCCTATTGCTATGCAGTGTGGTCAGCTACAGCTTCATGGTCATTTGTGGTGTGTTGGCAAAAAATGTTAATAGAATGCTGTCGCCCAAGTAATCATTTGATTCCCCCCGAAATTCACCTATTTGTTTGCTCCCAGCTAAATAAAACGCACTGTTGATGTAAGCGCCTATTTCTGAAATTATGCTATATAGGCCGACCGCTGTCACTGGGTCACACATTCATCTGTAAGAAATTCAGAATCTGAAAACTTTATTTATACCCATGAGGCAATCTCATATTTTATCGTAAATAATCTATGCTATTGTTAGCTAGTTAACTGAAGATAACGGAATACTATTAAAAAATTGCCTTCTGCCAAATAAGCATCAATGTGTTATTAGTGAATAATGCTAATATGGTATTACAATACAATACAAGCTCAAAATGCTAATATTATTCTTTGAAAAACACCTTTGGTCTGATGTCATTATAGTGGTGTTATCAGTTTTGTTTTGTTTTTAAATGCTAACGGAACGCTATCATCTGCAAAGTCATTTGAATTTCTCAGAAATTCAACATGTATTTGTTTTACCCATAAGTTAATGCTACACTAATGCTTATTTGACCTTGAAATAGACTTCTTTTTCCATAACTTTCTTTGGGCAAAAATTTGAGCCGAAGTTCTATACATCAAACATTTTCAGATTTCTGAAACGTAAGGTCTTCTTTGTGCCGGCACTTCTCGGGTTCTGTGAGGATGCTTTCCCCCCTTCGTCTTTGCCTTTTTTTCCCTTTTTTTTTGTCCTGCCAGGATACAAAAGAGACGAAAGGTTTGGCACCAGAAAAGCTTTAAAAGACCACACGAGTCCCCTGAGAGACACCTGACCCACCGGCGAGCCTTTGCAACCTTCTGAGGACGTCATCGTGTTTTTATGGTACACACACACACACACACACACACACACACACACACACTCGCGCTTACACTTCATTGTGACTTGCTGCAGGTCTTTTTCTTTATTGTCCTTTTTATTGACTTAATTTTTCAGTCGTTTCCTGAAATGGCCTGTGGGCGCAAGAGTTTTGTCTTTGTCATTTGTCTTCGTGATGGAGATGGATGACTGTATCACACCAATGTGGAGGCACTATATATTATAGTTAATAATATAACCAGTGGTACCTTGACTTAAAAAAATTGTTCTGTGCCCAAGTTCAAAACCCAGTTTACTCATATAAAATACATTTTCCTTGTTGAAATGAATTAAAATCTCATTTATCCGTTCCAGTCCTGAAAAAAAATGTTCTGGATTTAATAAAGAAAAGTAACACAGTATTGTATAAAAAATATATATTTTTAATGACAATCTTATGAAATAAGAGGGCTTTATAAAGTGTACTATCAGGTGTGGTAGGGTTGCGATTTTAGTAATTGATTGAACTGTTGATTAATTGATGAATCAGATTTATTTATATTAAAAACAGGACATTATTTCAAATTGACAGTTCAGAAAATGCACAATTAGGATTCAGTTCCTGGTTTGGTCTGTACCATGTCAGAAAATAGGCAAAAATGTTGATCATTGTTTTCCAAAGGAAAAGCAAGTGTTATGTTTTGATTCAACACAAAGCTATAATCAGCTTGCTTTCATGGAGGTTCCAAAATAATGAATCAACTCATTTGAGAATCAAGTAGTTGTCGATTAATCGTTGCACCTCTGAAGTGAAGTGTTCATATGTTTGCTGTGTGCCTTTGTCGGGCGTGACCTCGTGAGTGCTCTCAGAAGCTGGAGGTGGCTTGACCGGTGTGCGTGCAACCGTATGGATGTGAGTTGTGACAGACAGCAGTTCTTATCAGCATTTCGTATTTCGCCTAATAGCACATTTGTCTGAGTCTAATATGAATATTTTCGGCAAACAAATGTCTTGGACAAGAATGATACTCCAGGGCTCGATTTCTATCTCCCTTAAGTCGCCTTTCTGCACTCTGCTTCCATTCGAGTTGTCAAGCGCTAGTGTCACTTTTTCTCACACGCACACAGAAAAGCCTCTATCCTGCTTAGACGCTAACTCGATTTGACCCTTAAGACCCGTTGCAGTGTGACCCTCATCTGCTGCAATACCATCATCCTCTTCAACACACGCACGCACATTCACACACACACACCACACACACATAGGGGACAGTGTGTTGCGTTCGTACATAGAGGAAGTGACATAAACAACAAAGGATGAGAGGGAAAGACAATATGTGCGTGTGTGTGTGTGTGTGTGTGTGCGCGCGCGCGTGTACATGATAGGATTGAGATGAAGGGCAGGATGAGGATGAGTATAAAGAGCGCAAGTCTAAGCACCAGATTAAATCGAGCGCTCATCAGCCGTAAAACAAACAGTTCTTTTAGCGCAGGATCAAATCCAGACTTATCCCCAAAGTGCGCGCGCGCACGCACGCTCGGCCAGTTTGTCACAGTTGCAGTAATAATGTTGACTAAGGGAGACAAGACTTGTTTCAGGATGTCGCTTCAGACATTAGTCTTGTTATTGCCACAATCCCTTTCTTCCTGGTACAATATTGGGATTTTTTTGGTAACATTTAAGGAGGTAACATTTTCTAATTGGTTTCCAGAAAAGGTTGTATGGAGAGGAGGGCAGAAATTGTTTTTATTTATTTTATTTTATTTTTTTAAGCACCCACTCATATTGGCGGTCCAACATTTGTGGATTGACCTATTTGCAGATTTCTCCCCCACTATGTGTTGAAACTCTTGCTTATTGACCGTTTTTTGAGCCAATACCTTGAAAGTTTATTTGATTGTTTTTTCTTTTTACATGGCAATTAAATGATCATTATGCGTCCACTATATTTGTATTTTCAAAATGTTGTAAAGTTGCATTAAATCAAATATCACTGGAAAATAAAACTAAAATCTGCATATTATTGACTTCATCAAAAGTGCCATGCAAATTAAATCCTTCCCCCCCAAAAACGTGAGTAAGCAGAGGGTGGAGTTAAAAAAAAAAAAGTTGAAAAAAAATTCCAGAAAAATACCACAGCTGAACAAGTGATTCCGAAAATGACTGCAGAATATGCGGTAGTCCACTGACATCATAGTGATGATGTCATGTCTATAAGGCGGACATCTATAGATGCGGATGTGCGTACTGTATGTGCTTGAAGGTGTGTTGGGTTTCAGGTTTTTTTTTTTTTGGGGCAAATGACCCCTGAGCTGCTAAAAGTCAATTAGCCACATCCATAATTCATGTGTGTCTGGCAGACTACGTGTGTTTACACTGGAATTAAAAGCCTCTGGTGTCAGCTAACCAAACTCAAAGACTACCAATATAAGTTTATGTGTGTGTGTGTGTGTGTGTGTGTGTGTGTGTGTGTGTGTGTGTGTGTGTGTGTGTGTGTGTGTGTGTGTGTGTGTGTGTGTGTGTGTGTGTGTGTGTGTGTGTGTGTGTGTGTGTGTGTGTGTGTGTGTGTGTGTGTCACACAGAGAGAGAGAGAGAGAGAGAGTGAGACAGTAAAAAATACATTTTAGATTTGATTCTTTAAAATTAAAGAATTTTAGTGTGTTTAGTGTCAGCGTTTTGGACTTTCTCCGTTTTTCACAGGACATATTTGCTTGTCCTGTTTGTTGTTGGGTGCATATTTGTCATATATTAAAAAAAAAAAAAAAGTTAGGTAACAACCTTAATCTAGTCACCTTACTCAGTTATTATGCTAAAGCTAAGCTAGCCCTCTATTAATTAACATTAGCCAAAATGTGCAGAATAAAAAAAATCAAACCATTTTGTTACTTGCAAAAAATACTCAATATGAAAGCAAAAAGTGGTAAATTCATCCATCTAAATTCCGTGTTGCCTAAATGGGGAATTTGAAATGACAAGTTTGCGAACCATCTACAGTAGATATCGAATTCAAGTGATGCGTTCAGCGACAGTCTGAAATTGCACTTTTTCCTCATACAGCTATCGTTCATTCTTCTGTCTGTCCATCCATGAAACATGCAAGTCATGTGTCACCTTCAGGGACAGTCTGAAATGACATTTTTTCCTGACATTGTCTACATTCTACAGTCTCGTCCATCAAAGTCAGGTGTTGCCCTAAATGACATGACTGGTCCGTCTCGGTGTGGGATGGCTGAGAAGAAGGAGGGGAGGGTTGTGGGGGGTGTAGGGGGTGCGTGTGGGTGTTCCAGGAGGAGATTTTAAGATTGAGCCACATCCATCCTTCAGTCTTGTCTCACTCGGAAAGCGGACCACCTCATCATCTTCATTTTATACCTCTTCATCAAGGTAACTTTTTTTTTGCCAAAATTATGCCACACATCGATTGCCATTCTCTCTCCTTGGATATACATTTATTGGAGGGGAGGCACCAACCTGGTTTTATGCAGTACACTGGCATAGATGTTTACAATAATACTCCAATTACATGTCTGTTTTTTTCCTTCCTCAGATGCAATGCACATCCTCACTTGGTTATTGTGCGTCACCTTACTGGAGTAGAAGTAAGTGTCTGATGGATAATTTTAACAAAAACAGTTGATTTAAAATATCGTAGTGCATCGAATTGAATCAAATTGAATCATTCCACTTTTAAATATATTGAGAAATGTATCTAATTGTCTTTTATATATCTTTGAAGGAAATGGCACATTTACGGTCCTAACAAGTTGATACAAATGTTTGTAAAATGACAACAGTAAATGTCATTGCATCATGACTTCTTCAAGTCCCACTGAGTCGAACCGAATCGAATAGTTCCAACTTCAAATCGAACCAGCGTTGAATCATTTTGCGCCCCACGTATCAAAAAACATATTGAATCATCTGTTGTTGGGAGATGTATGTATGTATGTATGTATATATATATATATATATATATATATTAGAGCTGTCAAACGATTAAAATATTTAATCTAATTAAAAACTCAACTGTCATGATTAACTCAAATTAACTAAAAATTAATCGTGATTACTCACGCATTTTTTATCGTTTCTGAATTTCCTTTTATATTTTTTGTCCTATTTTCCCCCATTTTAATGCTCTCATCAACATGGAATCATGAATCCGTTTTCTATGTGCAAAATGCAAATATTTACTGAAACAATTTTGATTTTCAATTTTACATGAACATTTTTCACTTGGAGCAGTTATTCACACATTATCCCTCACACAATATTACTGTCCATCAACAACAGTGAAAAAAATATTTTGTCACACAATAGCTGCTTGAACAGCTCTTTTTATGGAATCAAAACAGCGCAATATAACATTATAAAGTGCACATCTAAGGTAAACTAGTACTCGGCCTATAATGGATTTAAGCCATGGTTGCATACTTCGTTTTTCTCAAATTTGCTTTGAACACAGCAGTCAGGCTATGCTGATTCTGTTGAACCTTCTTGCTCGGAAGTCTCTCTACGGTTTTGTGTCAACATCATTTTGGATTCTTGTAATGGAGGCTCTCGCTGGCAATCAGTAGTGGAGTTGTTCAGTTAATTCCGTTTTTCACGGCCCCCTGAATAGGGATTGTCGGTCAGCATGGAAGGCTCTCTCGTTCTGTACTTTTTTGATCATTTATTGGAGCACTTTGCAGCAGAAGTAGTAGTAGTAGTAGTAGTAGTAGTAGTTGTAACAGAAGTATCAGAAGCAGGTAATAACCTAAACTACACATAAATGCAGTAAAAAATTAATATATCTATCTTTCTGCATCACAATGTAAATATTATATAATTGACATTAATTAATACCTTTATGTAACAGTACGTTTAATAAATAATGTAATCAACCCTGATTTCACTATGTATCATTTTCGTCATCATTAGTCATTGTTTTAAACATAAGAAACCATACAACACAAACATATCAAGTCGAATCGAACAAAAGAATCAGAATCAGAATCAGAATCGCCTTTATTGTCATTGTATAGCATACAATGAAATTTGGGTGCTACTCCTTAGTGCATTTTATAAATAAAAAGAGAATAAAATAGAATAAAATCAATAAATAAATAAAATGACGGTTTTATAAATACAATATTCAAACAACACACAACAACAACAACAGCAACAGTAGTGGTAGTGTGGACTGAGGTTTTTCTCGCACGCAGGACACATATTGCACTTGAAATGACTGGCTCATTTATTGCCTAAGTGAGGTAGGTGAGTATGGGTTTAGATGCAGTAGTTTGATTATATTCTGTGATTGTTTATTGCAGTAATAGCTCTGGGAAAAAAACTGTCTCTGAATCTGCTTGTTCGGGTTTTGTGTGATCTATAACGCCGGCCTGAGGGTAACATAACAAACAGGTGATTGCTGGGGTGGGATGCATCCTTGATGATGTTGGCAGCTCTGCTGAGGTACCGTGAGCTGGCAATGTCCTCCAGGCTGGGCAGAGAGCAGCCTGTTACCTTCTGGGCCATGTTAATCACCCTCTGCAGCGCTTTCCTATCTGCTGCTGAGCACCTCGCGTACCATGCTGTAATGCAATACGTTAGGGTGCTCTCGATGGTAGCTCTGTAGAACATCACGAGCAGCTTCTCCTCCAGGTTGTTCCTCCTGAGCACCCTCAGGAAGTGGAGTCGCTGCTGGGCTTTCTTCACTACCACCATGGTGTTGGCCGTCCAGGATAGGTCCGCAGAGAGCTGCACACCCAGGAACCGAGTGGAGCTCACCCTTTCCACACATTCTCCATGAATGTAAAGCGGCGCTGGGTCTGCTCGTCTCTTCCTGAAGTCCAGTATGATCTCTTTTGTTTTTGTGGTGTTCAGTGGCAGGTTGTTTTCTGAACACCACGCTGTCAGTCGGTTTACCTCGTCTCTATAGTCAGACTCATTCCCCCCTGAGATGAGTCCGACCACGGTCGTATCGTCCATAAACTTAATTATGGAGTTTGAGAGATGGGTCGGAGAGCAGTCAATTGTGTAGAGAGTGAACAACAGGGGCTCAGTACACATCCTTGAGGAGAACCGGTGCTGAGTGTGATGGTGGAGGAGGAGTGGGGGCCCAGTTTGACGGATTGTGGGCGGTCCGTGAGGAAATTTTTAACCCACTGGCAGATGGAAGTGGAGATGCCCAGGTGAGTCAATTTTGGACCAGGATATCCGGGATGATGTGGTTGAAGGCTGAGCTGAAGTCCAGGAAGAGCATTCTCACGTAGTTTCCGGGTGCTCCAGGTGACTCAGCGCGGTGTGAAGTGCTATGTTTATAGCGTCTTCGGTGGACCGGTTTGCTCTGTAGGCAAACTGGTAAGGGTCTAGAGTAGGAGGCAGGCAGGCTCTGATGTGCTGTGATATCAGTCTTTCAAAGCATTTCATGACTACAGGCGTAAGTGCAACAGGCCTGTAGTCATTTATACTGTCGGCTGATGATTTTTTGGGGACGGGGATGATGGTGGAGGTTTTGAGGCAGGATGGGATGATGGCCTGTGACAGAGACTGGTTGAAAATCCTGGTGAAAACTCCAGCCAGTTGGTCCGCACATGCCCTTAGTACCTTGCCAGGTACGCCGTCCGGGCCAGCCGCCTTCCTGGGGTCCACAGATTTTAGATAGATTTCCGGGATTGACTACAAGTCCCAATAGTCAATCCCGGAAGTGGAGCGCCGGCTTGATCAACCCCAGCTGCAACGCAATTTACTTTGTTTAAACGTCAGATTGCAGACGGACAAACATGACAACTATGCACAAATGAGCTAAATAAAGACACCCCTGTTCTAGCAACAGTTTAGCCCACGCTGTTTAAATTGCCGATTGCTTCAGCAACTTTGTTCTTTGTCGTGTCATCCATTTTCTTCACTTTGAAATGATCCATAGCTGTCTGTCTGAGACGAGGGGGCGGAGTACAGTACTCACGTCAGCTGTGCGCTTGGCCATTAAGTGGTATTTCAGACTCGACGTGCTATGATAGCTCAGTTTACGACTGCAAAACATACAGGTAACTTTGGTCTTGTCAGTGGAACAATCTGGCAACTTTTTAAAAGTAAACTTTCCATTCATAAACTATTTAAGTATCCGTTTTTGGTGTCTCTATCCGTTTTCGGTGTCTCGCGCTGCCGTGGCTGGCAAAACAAACGTGCGTGGACCTCTGCAGCGCGCTTGATGTTTTGTTTCTGGTTTATTTATAGAGCAACGTAACATCCGCTGTGACGTCTGCCACGTTAATCTTGCGAGAACATTTTTGATCCCGATAAAATTCATTTAAATTAATGCCAATAAAAACGCGCTAAACTGACAGCTCTAATATATATATATATATATATATATATATATATATATATATATATATATATATATATATATATATATAAAAATAGGGCCGTCCAGAGGTTCGTGCGTCAACCTCACAGTGCAGAGGTTGTGGGTTTGATCCCGGCTCCGGCCTTCCTGTGTGAAGTTTGCATGTTCCCCGCGGGCCTGCGTGGGTTTTCTCCGGGTACTCCGGTTTCCTCCCACATTCCGAAAACATGCATGGCAGGCTGATTGAACACTCTAAATTGTCCCTGGATGTGAGTGTGAGCGTGGATGGTTGTTCGTCTCTGTGTGCCCTGCGATTGGCTGGCAACCGGTTCAGGGTGTACCCCGCCTACTGCCCGAAGACGGCTGAGATAGGCTCCAGGACGACCCACGACCCTTGTGAGGATAAAGCGGTTCAGAAAATGGATGGATATACAGTATATGTATATTAAATAAACTCCCGCTATAAGGAATGGCTTGAACAAAATTCTAAATATTCAGTGATACCTTCTCCCGCAAAAATGTAATTACGCAGAAGTAATATTTTCCTAAAGGCTTTAATAATACAGTATAGAAGACAGTAAATTGAATCCAATCGGTGAAACCTGTCCTCTCCTGGCAGCTGTGCTGTTTCCCGACTGGGCCTACAAGCCGGCGTGGTCGCCGGGCTCTCGTCAGGTGCAGCTGTGGCACTTCCTGCTGGAGCTGCTGGGCGGCAGCGGCAGCCAGAGCGACACCATCGGCTGGGGCGGCGAGTGGGGCGAGTTCGTCATTCACAACCCCGAGCGGCTGGCCCGGCTGTGGGGTGAGAGGAAGGGAAAGCCACACATGAACTATGACAAGCTGAGTCGGGCTCTAAGGTAAGGCAGCTACACATTTTTTTTTTCATAATTAATAAGGCTACATGACAGAAGGTTTCCTTTCCTAATGGCTACGCCTTTTGCCGCCCAGAAATATGTGCGGCGTCACGCTGAAAATGAATCACATCATCATGACTGTGCTGTATGATGCCATATGTAGATATTACTACAACAAGCGCATCCTGCACAAGACCAAAGGCAAGCGATTCACGTACAAGTTCAACTTCAGCAAACTCGTCTTGGTCAACTTCCACCTGCCGCCATCTTGTCACTGTCTGCCACCGTCGTGCCATCAGGTCTTCATTCTCTCTCTCTCTCTCTCTCTCTCTCTCTCTCTCTCTCTCTCTCTCTCTCTCTCTCTCTCTCTCTCTCTCTCTCTCTCTCTCTCTCTCTCTCTCTCTCTCTCTCTCTCTCTCTCTCTCTCTCTCTCTCTCTCTCTCTCTCATTCACGCATATAGAAGCCCAGATAACGCATGTGAATGATGTAGAATTTGGTGACAGTATCAGAGCTTTACTGGTGACTGTTGCACAACTTTGATATCATGCATCCAGAAGTAGACAGATGTTTTTAACAGCTGCTCACGGTAGTAACTGATATGACGCTTTGGCATGAAGGCTCACACACATAAAAGAAAACAATTTTTGCAAATAATTTTAACCTATAGTAGCTGATGAACACCTTGGCTATCAAGAAGGGCCTTCCACATCATCCTTCATGCCTCCTTCCATCCATCCTCCAGATGCTGCCGAGCTACCCTCTTGGCTTTGCTGTCCTCCCCAGCGAGAGCGGTCTTCCGATGCAGGCATCCCGGCTTCACCTGCCACCATGCTGCCTTCCTCATCATCCTTATACCCCTCCATTTGTCCCACAGCCACCTCTTATCCAGAACTCCTCACCATTCATCACTTGGCGGGACCACCTCAGTCTTCTGAGGCTCGGGAAGCAAACTTCACAAGAAGAGGGAGGACTTTGACACGAGCACCATAAAGTTGTACTGAATTATTTTTGTAGATTTATCACCTTTCTTCCTCCTGCAGTAAGGAGATTGCACTCACAACGTGGCGAGCTCGTGTGTGCGTGTGCGCGCGTGTGCGCGAGAGTGTGTGTGCGCGAGAGTGTGTGTGCGCGAGAGTGTGTGTGCGCGCGAGAGTGTGTTTGCGCGAGAGAGAGAGAGAGAGAGAGAGAGAGAGAGAGAGAGAGAGAGAGAGAGAGAGAGAGAGAGAGAGAGAGAGAGAGAGAGAGAGAGAGAGAGAGAGAGAGAGAGAGAGAGAGAGAGAGAGAGAGAGAGAGAGAGAGAGAGAGAGAGAGAGAGAGAGAGAGAGAGAGAGAGAGAGAGAGAGAACAAAAGTACAGTATAGTGATATTCTCTTGCTTTGTGTGTTTCGTTTTACGACAATAAATACCTGACCGCTGACGCATTCCAACGTTTTCTTTTGGTTTTGATTTGTAAGGTTTTTAAATGTACGCTCCGGCACGTCAGGGGACAGCAGCGCCGTTCACGAACACTTTTGTTGAGGCAGATATTCACCGAAGAAAGACCTTGACTGATGTTTCTTTGACGTCGGCAAACAGCAACGATTCCATGGATTAATACAAATTAATACGGTAGTCATTTAGGATTAATACTCAAATCAGTCTTAATCATAATTGTTTACTTAACAAGCATCAAATTTACAAAGTACATTTGGTTCGAGTTATTTGAAACTCATTTAAACTTTTCTTACAAGCATACACACACAGTGACAGCAAATGTAAATTGTCCTTTATTTTGGGGTATTTAAAAAAAATAACGATTCCTAAAAAGCAGTTTTTAAACGGGATGTCCGTTGCACTCTCAAAACCATCTTCCCTTCATAGGCAATCTTTGGTGGAAGCGCCAATTTTGGCGCGGAATATTGCAAGTGTTTGTGAGTGCGAGCTCCAGCGCGGGAGTCTGTGTCCTTGAATGTGGATTATAAGTAGACTTTTACGTTGCCAATATAGCCACTTAACCTTTTCATTCGACGCTTCAGGGAAAAGTCTGTAGACAACATGCAGCGCAGCATCGCGTAAGTAGTGACGAATGTTTCCTGACTGCTACTAGCTTGTTTATATGAGCAGGGCAGTGGAGTTAGCTCCCGGTTGCCTCACCTTTTAAATAGGCAATAACTGAGCCACCTGAGTGCCTTGCAATATGTCTTAGTATATTTTGAGGTTAATATGTTGATTTGGTGGGGGTTAATTTGCCTGTGGTGTCGGTATTCGTCGAGCTAACGCCGCCTTTTTTTTAATGTGACGTCACATAACAAACGCGGAAGCACTCCGGAATCTGCTCGGGACCCAACCTGTAGACTGGAGGTACCTGTATAATAATAATAATACATTCTATTTATAAGCGCCTTTCAAGACACCCAAGGACACATTACAATAACAAAAAACACAAAACAATACGGGTTGAGCAGCGGCAGCCAAACGCGCCAGCGTTCACTCAACCAGGAAGTCAGAAAGAAACCACGAGAGAGGGAGAGGGGGAGAAAAAAAACCCCACGCTCGAACTATCCTCATTTTGAGGATAATTTGAGTTAGGAAAAAAACTCCTGCACAAGCATATGACAGTTACAACAGGTCACAAGACATAAACAATGAAGACGGTGATACAAGGGAGTGTATGAAGGAGGGGGTGATGGTGGGGGACTAGCTTCCGTGCATATTTTCATCAGGGGAAGGTCGAGATAGCAGATGTTGTTTTGGTAGCAGGCTGCCCAAGAATTTAAGACAGCCTTGAGTCCGTGGCTTATGTCTCTTCAGTGGCGTCGATCAGCCAAATCTGTGATTTCTGTCAATATTTGAGCACGGATTCCAGTTTCTCCAAGTTCTTGACCATCTTGCAGAGACGCTCCAAAACCGCAACAGTTTTTGGTTGAGCACAGTCTGAGTCTGAGTGTTGGACATCCGCACTTTGCCATCCTTAGACCGGCAGCCTCTTCACTTCCAATCGAGCCGCTCCCGTCGGTTGAATTTTTCGATAGATCAGGAAACTGCTAGCGCCAAACGGCAGCAAACCTGTCATCGGAAGGCCGATAATGTAGATGTCATCCATCACCTCAACGGACAGTGTTGACAGGCACACCATTCTCCGCTTCCTCCAAGGATCTAGGGTGTACCCAGCAGCAAAAGTCCCCGAGGGGCAAGTAGGTTCCCCACTGCCTGCTCATCTCGTCGAGAAAATGTTGTCGATGGCATCGAGAGACCAGCCAACCAATTCCATGTTTGTTTTTAGGATGAAAATACGACAGGAGGCTAGGAAAGTTAGACAAAAGACAGCACATGGACTAAGTGGCGAGCAGGGAAGGGTGGGGGTGGGGGACAGGAGCAGAAAGCAAAAGCGTCCGCTTTCGTCGAGAGCCAAGCAAGAAGCATAATGTTAAATCATACATTGAAACTCGGCAAACGTCTAAATTTTAGACGTTTGCCGAGTTTCAACGCTGCGGTGCTGCGTCATAATGACATGTCATGTGTTATAATAGTTTTAAACTGAAGCAAAGTTATTGACTTTTTTTCTTGTTCTTCTAGATCCTTTTTTCAATCCAAGGTGAAGGACAAGGATGTACAGAAGACAGCCAGTGACGAGCAAGTGAAAAAGTAAGATTTTGGAATACTGTGCTTCAGGGTGCTTTAAAGTAACGTAAATTAACATACCGTATTTTCACGACCATAAGGCGCCATTAAAAGTCTAGTGTATGAGCCGAGTTCCAAAGCCTGACTGAGCGAGCTTCTGGCCGACACGCTGTTTATATAGAGAAAAGGCGGGCGTAAGTGATGTCAGGCATGCGGAAGTCTGCCAATGAGTGAAGGGTGGGCGTGCCCAACAACACGGTGCGCCGAATGGTCGTGAAAATACGGTAAATCAAATCAAGTATAGCACTGACAAAAACTAAAATAAGACTACTCTTTATTTATAGAGCACTTTAAAAACAACCATTGCTGCAGACAAAGGGCTGTACATGAAGTAAAAATTTGACATGTCACAACAGAGAACATTTAAACAGTAAACTCTAAAACAATGCTGAGTCGAATGCCATACAATACATGTGTTTTAAGATGAGTTTTAAAGATGAACATGGGGCGGGGGGCTTTCCTAACATATAACAGAAGGTTATTCCAAAGAGCGGGAGCGGTAACAGAAAAAGCATGATCCCCTCTGAGGCTCCATTTTGTGATTGGTACCTCCAGTAGCATCAGCATTACAAGATTTCAAGACAAATAAACTAATCTTAGCATCAACTCTAAAATGTACAGGGAGCCAGTGAAGGAAGGCCAGAATTGGCTCCCTCCTACGAACTCCAGTTAGGAGCTGTAGTTAGTAATGTTTGTGGTGTCTTACAGGGCTGCCAGAAGCCCACTCAAGGCCCAAAACGTGGTCCACCAAGAGGACTCGCCCGTCAAGAAGGTTGCCAAACGCACTCGGCGCATTTTGGACAGCGACGACGATGATGAAGAAGTCGTGAACGTTGGCAAACAACAAGTCAAAGAGGACGTCTTCAAGGCGGTGTCAACAACCATGTCGCTTCCGCCGCCTCCCCCGGCCCCTGCCATTCCTTCCACACCCACCTCCTCCATGTCCCCTAGCACCCCCAACTCTGTCTCGTCTTCTGAAGGCATCAGCAAACGCAAGACGGGTAGGAAAAAGATGGAGCCACAAAAATATTAATTTTATTTATTTATTTATTGGAGTAATTCTTTTTCTTTGTCTCTCTCTCTCTCTCTCTCTCTCTCTCTCTCTCTCTCTCTCTCTCTCTCTCTATTTTTCTTTGTCTCTCTCTCTCTCTCTCTCTCTCTCTCTCTCTCTCTCTCTCTCTCTCTCTCTCTCTCTCTCTCTAACTCTCAACTCTCTCTCTCTCTGTGCTCCATTTGTATGTATGGCTTCTGCAGCTAGGAAGATGTTCCCCAAGAGGAAGCTGGACGACAGCGGCAGTGACAGTCAAAAGGAGGACGAGGCCAACACCAAGATTCCGGCGGCAGACGATAGTCAGCGGAAGAAACGAGCCCGTGTGGACGATGGCGACACAGGTCAGTGAAGTCAACCACTGTGAAATGCAACTAGCAAACTACTCATGTTTTGCGGACACGGAATGAAGCTAGCTGATTGGGGAAGTGTTTTCAGATCAATGTCGCCACCTAGTGGCACGGAATGTGAACGAATGAATACTTTATTGTCATAGCACACTTGTTACAACGAAATTTAGCAGGAGCCTCCACCCCCAAATGTGTCGTGAAATCTATAAATATAAAAAGTATATAAATACATTGCACTCCCCTAGACTTACACACAATCACATGCACACGTTTAAAAATTAATATTCAACGTTATGGAATGGATTTTAAATTTTTTTTTTTAATTGTGATGAGAATATGTAAAATATTCGGCACTAATTAAGGTACAGTCAAAGTCGTCTTACAAAATGATATGAATCGGGCATTAACATGACAGACAGTATGTGGACTATTTCGGACGAATTGAAATACAGTTGGAGATATCATGAGGTATGTAGTATAATTGCACTCCCCCAGGCCTACACATTTCACATGCACACGATTTGAGGAATTGAGATTCAGCACCCTGACTGCCCAGGGATAGAAAGTGTTTCTGTGTCTGTTGGTCCGGCTTCTCAACTCAACTCAACTCAACTCAACTCAACTGTATTTACAGCGCACTTTCGAACAGCCATCGCTGCATACAAAGTGCTGTACATGGAGCAATCTAACATATACAACAAATAGTAAAGCAAACCGGTAATAAAGACGGTAGAAAGCACCGAACAGCAAAGCCAAGAACAAATCTAAGTCATACTGAGTCAAATGCCAAAGAATACAAGTGAGTTTTGAGGAGGCTTTCCAAATTTTCAGTGGGAGGTAATTCCAGAGAGAGGGACCAGCAACAGAAAAGGCTCGATCCCCTCTGAGCCTCAGTTTAGTTCTTGGTGCTTTTAATAATGTCTGGTCCGCAGACCTGAGGGCAGGTGTGTAGGGGCGGGTGAGTTCAGAGAGGTAAGGTGGCGCGAGGTCATTTAGAGATTTGAAAACAAATAAGAGGATCTTGAAAATAACTCTAAAATGTATGGGGAGCCAGTGAAGGGATGCCAGAGTAGGAGTTATGTGCTCCCTCTTACGAGTACCAGTCAAGAGGCGAGCAGCGGCATTCTGGACCAGCTGGAGGCGCTTAATGGAGGACTTCTCATGACTCTATATTTCCTGCCCAAGGGCAGGAGGTTGAAGAGGCACCTGCCAGGGTGGGATGGATCAGTCAGGATCTTCTTTACCCTTTGTAGCCCTAATAAATGTGCCACAATAAATGGAAAAAGTAGTGAACCACCCAATCTGTGTCGAAAGTTGCCATGCTTTGATGTGAAAGAAAAATTGGCCATAATCTGCAGATTTTGCTGATTATGAAAGTGCTAATATCGGCCGATTAGATCGGCCCAAGTTATAATCACACATCACAGCTCAACCAAACTCACTGTTGAAGTCACACAAAATCAACAGAAGTCTCCTGAGACTTCAAAGCAGGAAGTGCATTCAAATGCCAGGAAAAAAAATAAGGCGTAGAAAAAAAAGTAGTGTGTTTCCGGTAACATGAAATTTCAGCATAGGGTCGGTAGGTCGTTTTTTTTTTTTTAATCTTTTTTTCTCCCTCCCTCCCCCATCAAAAACGTAAACAAAATAAACATAAAACAAGGAGACATTGAAACCAGTGCCGGATGGTCGGGGAAGAGGGGAAGCTCAATTTTGGTCGACATCATAAAATGTGTCCGTTTATTTATACGCAAATTCTACTCTAGCTCCGTTCCTTTTCAAGAAAATGATCTGTGACCCTGTCATACCAAAAAGGCGTCTTTTCCCGGTACTTAATTAGTGTCCTACAACTATAGGAACTACAATAAAACCCACCAGAAATAAAAGATTAATTTGTCGCTAGTTGTTTGTTTACAACAAAGAGTGTCGCTAAAATGATTAGGAGAAGTCTCCAGCTCAACTCGGAACAGAATGCGAGTTTCAAAATTGCTGGCGACGGATGTCTACACTAAAAGCTCGGTGACTGGCTCATTTCAATGTCAACCGAACTGGCACACAGGCTCAGACAGATCATCCAATCTGATGCAGAAAAGCCTGGCGTCCGGTACCCTCCCACTGCCATCCAGTACCATATTTAGTCAATGACATGTACACACAATGAAATTTACATTCATTTATTTGATCACTTATTCTTTGACATTTTAGGGGAAGCCGAGCTTCCCTTGCAGTCCGAGAGCAATCGCCACTGATTGAAACCCCCGCTCGGCGGCGAGAGAGTTGAGTACCCGGCGGCTGGGTGTTAGAGCCATCTCGTTACCTCTGCGTCCCGCGTCCTAGACGGCCCGTGGTGTTTGTCAAATAGTTCGTTGAATCTTTTCGACACAGCAGTGGATGCTATTTTCTTAATATTATGGTGCGAGCATGCGACTGCAACACACAAAACGCGGTTTAAACTGTTGTCGGAGATCGTGGCCGCCGCCATGATTCAATGTTGTTGACAGACGACAGGGCAAACGACGCAACGTGAATATCGCGAGAGTTTGCACCAATGTAAACACTCTAAATTCATCTTTCCTTTTATTTATAATTTTGTCTGTGGTTTTATTGTTCTTGTTTTGATTGTAAAGCGTCCTTGAGTGTTTTGAAAGGCGCGTATAAATGAAATGTACGATTCTTATTATTATTACACAAAAATGTAGAAGGTTTGAAAAAAAATGCCGACCATAGTTTTTTTTCGAGGTAGAAATTCTTGGTCGGTCGGGTTACCGGAAACACACTACTTTTTTTGCTACGCCTAAACGTGAGTCCCGAATGGATAGCTGACCACTAAATCAAAATGCTGTGAAGCGTTCACTGTTGTCGTGAGCTTGAACGGGTTCGCCGCTATTACGACCTTGCCGCCTTTTTGTCGGCACCCTCCATTTTCCCGGGAGTGGGCCTGGGTCGCCCTCGCTCAACACGGCTGACGCAACCTCGCTTTGTGCGCAGACGAGTTTGCTGAGGAAGAAAGAGACGACAGCGAGGCAGCGACGGAGCAAGTGAGGACGCCGGATGAAGACAGAGAGAAAGCGGAAGAGATTGAAAAAAAGCTGGAAGAGGAGGAAGACAAGAATGACGACAAGGACACAAAAGAGGAAGCCAAGAAAACTCATATCAGCAGCTTTTTTGGTCAGTGCACCTGAAAATGCCATTCAGATATCTTTGTCATGTTGCATAACAACAAGGTTTATTTTTAGCTCCCAGAAAGGCTGCAGTGAAGACAGAGAAGAAGACTGAAAGAGAGAAGACAGGAACGACGGCTTCGACTTCCTCCATGAAAGAGGACAGCAAAGATGCCAAAAGGTACGCTAACAGGAAATGACGGCTAACAGGAAGTGAGACCTAACATAAATTGACAGCGGACAAGTAATGACAGCAAACAGGAAGTGACAGATAATAGGAAGTGATGGCTAACAGGAAGCCACAGCTAGCAGAAGGTAGATTTCATTTTTGTGATTTTTTTTTGTTGTTGTTTGTTTTCCCCCCAACAGTGAGTCGACGGAAACGGACTACAACCCGTCCAGTCCCAACTACCACCCACTCGAGCATGCCTGCTGGAAGGAGGGACAAAAGTTGGTCTTTAACACACTAGAGCTTTTTACGAACCCACTTTTTAGCCACCCGTCCCCTTGTTGCTTCTACGTCAGTTTTTTACCTCCGTATCCCGCTATTTACCCGCGCATCTGCTTTCACCCACTCATCTGCTCCATTTTTGACCAACTTTTCTACTTTTTATTCACCTGCTTTTTACCCACCTGTTCACTCTTTACTCTGACTTACTCGCTTTTTACTTACTCCTCACCCACTTTTTTTTTTTTTTTTTTTTTTGCTCTTCCACTTTACTTTTTTGCAAGTCATGTGTGTTCTTAAGTGTGACCTGGTTCTCCTCCAGGGTGCCTTACCTGGCGCTGGCTCGCACCTTTGAGAAGATCGAAGAGGACTCTGGCAGGTGAGAGCGCAAGACGGTGGCAGGAACTATACGGATGGATGAATATGTACTAAGAAGCTCTCACTTGAGGAAGAACTGTTTGGATGTATTCAAGCTGTGGCCATGTGTTTCTGTGCTTTTTATTTTTATTATTTTTTTTAATGCACTGATTTAGTCTGTGACCAGTGTAAAAAAAAAGTGTACATTAAAGAGGATCTGTAAGTGAAGCCCACTGCCTTTCAAAACATTGCAAAGCGCTTTCACAGACAGGGGACGTTTTAACCGCTTTCCATGTGGGATTTAAATCCGCCGCAGACAGACAAATCTCGTTAGCCGCATTGCCATGTTTGAAGCCTCAAATGTTTTTTTTCCATCTCTTTTCTTCGACCAGACTGAGAAACATCGAGACTCTGGCCAACCTGTTCCGCTCAGTGCTGCTGCTTTCTCCAGGTAAACGCCCCCTTTGTTGTGGCATTGGCGGCTGGCGGCTGCTACCTGCAAAGCGCTGTGAAATGAATCTTCTTTTCTTGTATGTTTGGGTTTGTGTGTGGGCGAGATGGTCTCACTGCATTAATCGGCACCGCATACTACATCATGCACAAGCAATATTATACACTTTGTGTGGAAACCGTGTGGAAGATGTTTTGCTCTTTGTAATGTGTGTGTGTGTGTGTGTGTGTGTGTGTGTGTGTGTGTGTGTGTGTGTGTGTGTGTGTGTGTGTGTGTGTGTGTGTGTGTGTGTGTGTGTGTGTGTGTGTGTGTGTGTGTGTGTGTGTGTGTGTGTAGACGACCTGCTGTGCTGCGTCTACTTGTGTCTAAACCAGTTGGGACCCGCCTACCTCGGCGTGGAGCTTGGCATCGGAGAGACTTTGCTGATGAAAGCTGTTGCGCAGGCCACGGGTAACATGGACACATACACACGCACACGCACGCAGTCTTGCGCAGTATACTCTCACATTTACTCTCACACACACATCGTCACACACACATCCTCCACACACATTCAGGTACTTTCTCTTAGACCCGTATACATTCATCACACATCAACACATCACTCTCATAAATACACATTCTCACATTAACACATTTTCACACGCATAAAATTTAATGACACACTGCCTCTTGCAAATTTATACATGGGCACACACTCACATTTTACATTCATACAGTACAGATTCTCACATTCACTCTCACAGATGCTTTTTCATACAAATATGCCCAATAAATTAAACTTGCTCTCTCACATACATTTACACACACCCCTACTCATTCTCACACACTCACACACGATTGTGTGTGTTATTCACCCCACCGCTTCTCTGTGGTTGCTAGGGCGACAGCTGGACAAGATCAAGGCAGAGGCTCAGGAGCGCGGGGACCTTGGTCTGGTGGCCGAGAGCTCCCGCAGCAACCAGCGCACCATGTTCAGGCCGGCCAGCCTGACGGTGGGTGGCGTCTTCAAGAAGCTCAAGGAGATCGCCAGCATGAGCGGCAATTCGGTGAGATGCCTGAGCTAGCTTAGCTTTAGCATAAATGCTGAAAAACAAGTGATTGCAAGTCCAAATTTTTATGTTGCGACTCATTGTCACACAATGAATAACACTACAATTGCAGCCAATTTCATTTAGTGTCTGGAGAGAAAATTATACACATATTTAGTAATGCTACACACACACTGTTTCGAATAACTGTCCACTCTACTGACTGATTGTTTACATTGGCATTGTGCCTAGAGAAGAAAACAGCCTTTCTGAGTAACTGTTCACTGTAGTGACTGATGTGCAACGTTTGACTTCACAATTCACGGAAGAAGATAGTTGATTTGAACCTCAGTCTGATGTAGTTGACTGATGTGCAACGTTTGACATCAAGTCTCATGCGGCAACCACTTTTCGGTTGATAAACACGCCCTCGAGCAATGAGCACCCTCTCCTTTTTCGGTGGAGTTTGTTTCTCTTTCCTTTGACCTCAAGTCTTTGCTGCTCGTTCCTGAATGTTAATGCCGTCCCTCTGCCGCCGCAGGCCATGAATAAGAAGATCGACATCATCAAAGGACTCTTTGTGGCCTGCCGCTTCTCCGAGGCCCGCTACATCGTCAGGTAACGGGAGGAGCGTCGCCACTTGAGCCCAAACCGATTTGTCGACTCCTAACCGGCTGTGATTAATTGACAGGTCATTAGCCGGGAAGCTGCGGATCGGATTGGCCGAGCAGAGTGTCCTGTCGGCGTTGAGTCAAGCCGTGTGCCTCACTACACCCCAAAAAGGTACGCTTGCTTGGTTCTGGTGTAAAATATGTGCAGCAGTGACTACGGTGAACGGTACTTCTCTCAACCATCTTTATCATAATGACTGTCTTCCACTCACACAGTAGGTGGCAGTGTATAGGATGACAGTGTAAGTGAAAACACTGATGCCCAGTGTTGTGACTGATGTGTGCACCTTTCACATCGTTTGATGCATCGAGAAGAAAACCCTTTTTATCCAATCCCTCTTCCTACTTTAGGAGACGTAATTAGCTTTTTTTTCCCACCTTAAGCTTATGTAAGAATCATCGAGTGTGATGTCAGGAAGCCTTTTTGGAGAAGTCAATCATCCAGAGAGTCGTCCCCCTTATCGTCGAATGAAACACGAGTTCCATTTTCCTCTCGGCTGCTCCACTTGATGTACTTTTTTTTGTGGTGGTGGTGGGGGGGGATTGTGTTACCCGTGCTACCCGTGCGGCATTTAAATAATGCACCCTCCGAGGTCAGAAAGGGGCCATGTTTGATTTAAAGAGCGCGTATAAATATGATTAAATATCCTTTATCAGAGTCACTGAAGAATTTGGAAACATCTCCCTTTCCTGCTTCGAAGTCCCCCAAACACTCGAGAATGTGATGATTAGGAATTAGGAACATGTAATTTTTTTTTTTTAACTCATTGCTGACGGGCTTCGTCTTCTCACCAGATGCTATCTCTCACACACACACACACACACACACACACACACACACACACACACACACACACACAGCCAATTAATTTGTTTTAACGCCAAGCGAATTAGCATTCAGAACTCATTCGCCAGCGCTTTAATAAGAGCCAATTAGACCCTGGGCTCAGTGGGTAGATTTGCATTGATCTGCAGCCTGCGCCGGAAATGTTACGCTTAATATTTGATATTTATTTGTTTATTTTCCAGCTGAAGCGTTATCTAATCAGGCAGGTTAATATGCGAGCGCTACATCCCCGGCGTAATGCAATATGCTTTGGAATAGCCTATGACAGCCTTCCTCAACTGGCGGACCGCGATCCACGACCGGACCGCCGACCTCCTCTGTCCGGACCCTTGGCAAATTGTATAAAATAATAAATTCTAAAGTGATTTTTATGTTATACATTTTATATTTGTGGACTATAATCTGCGCATTACCGCGATCGCTATTTAAAATTATCCGTTGTATTCTTTGCGTGCACTAACAGATGTATTGCAGAGGACCGCAGCAGCGCGACTGTGTGTTGTACAATGTTTGACTAACTGGAGACCCTGGCTGAGCAGGGCATGTCGGCGATAACGATGCGCTGATTGGCTCCTCTGAACTTAAGGTGTGTCCATACATAAGCGTCAGCACACGTCTATTCCAATACACACGCATTCAAAATGGATGATTGTGTCAGGAAACAGACGCATGCGAGACGCCACAGTGTGCTCACAGCTTCAGTCCAGGAGAGCCGCACACAGACAATTAGACGAGACGAATCGCGGGAGGTTTCGATTGTGTGCAGTTTTGCTCCCGTCTACCCGGGGATCTTTGCAGCCGTTTAACAGCATAACACCGCAACATGGTAAATGAACATCACAATGGCGTCCTCAAATAATATTTGCATGCCTCAGACATTGCATTCACCTTTAGTGGAAGAACAGCCCTGCACATTCCTGTGCTCCCTTGTGTCAGTATTTAAAATGGTTCTTAACTCCTCTTCTGATATATTTTTCAGTGATTTCAGAGGGGATGTGAAAAGGGGAATTGTACAAATGAAAATGATATTTTTGTTTTCATGTTTAGTATTTATTTTGGTAAAATTTGTATTTTGTTTTGTTTTTGTTAAATTAAGGGGGGAAAAAAGACAACTACTGTTGAACAAAGTTAAAGTAAAAATGTCTTATTTCCCTAAAAGGGCTGTTTCTATTATTAAGCAGGCACAACTTAACAAATTAAGAGTTCCTGTGCCTCAACACAATACCTCTCATTATTTGCTGTGTACTGGCAAAGTGAATAATTTTTATTTTCATGCACCCCATTATTGGTTGGTTGTGAGGAGTGTTGATTTGTATAAGCTTGGCTTGACCATACTAAATGGGCATATAGCCCTGCTCCCCATGACCGCCGTGCATGGGACTGGACCTTGGTCTTCTTAAAAAAAAAAAGTGGACCTACAGCATTTCTAGTTGAGGACCACTGGCCTATGATTAACGCCCGGTGCTGTTCCACTCCTGTCCCACGTGGGGGTGCTAATTTGCCTTTGACTCTGTTTGCCAACTTTTTAATGAAATACGATAAAACAAGCTAAACAAAAAAAAATGTCTGTGCATAGATGCAAACTGTTTTTGTCCTCTGTGGTTACTGATGAGTAATATTGAAATCCATGGCTCATGCCCATTGAAATAAAACACCTTTAAAAAATTATATTTCACTCTAGTGACTGATGCACAATTTGGGCGTAAAGACACAACACATAGGAAACAATGTTTTTTTTTAAATTTTTGTTGTTAGTCCACTGTAGTGACTGATTCAAAGCGTTTGACATCAGAACTCGTGTCTGGAAGAATATTGCTTCTTTCAATGACTTGTTACGCAATGTCGTCCCAAGACTTTTGCCCATTTCCCATACATGCCTGCCAATATAATCCCTGTGTGGTGTTGGGAGGTGGCTCGTTAAATCACAAATGGACCCCGCAGTTCTTGTAAACAAAACAAGGGGTAAACCATAAAACAGACCACTGATGCCACCCTGGTGCGTTATACAATCTGCCAACCATGTCGACACACAAGCCTGTTTGGCTCACAAAAAAATGGACACAGAGTGATGTGTTTTATTCCAGGTACCTCTCCTGCCGTGATGGACGCCGGGAAAGGGATGACCACCGAGAGCAGGCGTGCTTGGATCGAAGAGAAGAATCTTATTTTGAAACAGACTTACTGGTAAGCACAGCTGACTTTGCGGTTCATAAAAAAAAAATCAGGATATCTTGTCACATTAATATTTTCATTTTTTTGTCTTTGAAAAATAAAACGGAATATATTTTCAATAAAAGTATCAAGATTTTGTCAGGTCATCTTTTTAAAAAAAAAGCAAACAAAAAGTAGCAGTACGGTAATTTTAAACTGCTATTTAAACACACATGGCGTAGCAACACATAGAGCAAACATTACTCACAGACAATTTCTCTCCTCCACCACTATTACAGGTAGATGGGCACATTTTGATGTTACTTTCACAGTATTTCATTTTTTTTCCTCATGAGAATCTTTTAAGAATCAAAAAATATTTTTTCCACCAAAATCAATTTGTCAGTATAAGCCCATAAAAACGATCGAACGAAAAATCTGCCAAGTTGCACACATAGCGGAGAACACTGTATTTCGAACGTTCGCCTTGTGTTTAATGCCCCCGTAATTTCCACCTCCCCCTGGACCCCCGCCCCGCCCCCCTTTTTTTTTTACAGTGAAATGCCCAACTACGACATCCTCATCCCCGTTCTTCTTAAAGAAGGCATCGACAAGCTGCCCGATCACTGCAAACTCACCCCAGGTAAATAACCAATCGAGAGGCTGCAAAGATAATGCAAGTGTTTATTGAGCTGTTTGCTGGAGGCCAACTGATAATGATAAACAATTATTCCTGATTATACAACCCGATAATTATCTGCTATGTAAAAGGACCTGTAAGCATCTCTAAGTGCTGCTTATTGATTTTACGGAAGTCATTTTGCTATGAAGCAGCCATCTTAGGGTCAGTTTGGGGGGTTTCAAAGACAAACTCCTCTTTTAAAGGCAGTTTCACCTATCAGTGAGTTTAATTCAATTTAATAGCAGCGTCTATCGTGAGTAGACCCACAAAAAAGTTTGAACGCATGATCACTAATTTTTGTAGAACCCATGACCAAAAACATACAGGAAATCTGCCATTTTGTCATAAAGCGGCCATTGTGGACATTTCCAGTGGTCCTTCAAATACAAATTCCTCCCTGAGGGCAGTTTCACTATTCCATGTAAAAGCAAAGTCTATCATGAATAGACCAACCAAAAATTCTCAGGAACCAATGCCCGAAAAGACACTGGAAGTCTGCCATTTTATTTTGGTCATTTCCATGAGTCCTTCAAAGAGGAATTCTTATCGAGAGTGACCATGAACTCTTTCCCGTCCTTCTCCTTTCCTCCTGCACCCCTCTTCACCTGCACCTCTGTGTGGCAGGCGTACCCCTGAGGCCCATGCTGGCGCACCCCACTAAGGGAGTCGGGGAGGTGATGAAACGCTTCGACGAGGCGGCGTTCACCTGCGAGTACAAATATGATGGCGAGCGCGCGCAAGTGAGTTTCATTTGTGTGATTGTGAAGAGTTTTACACGCACACACACACGCACACACACACAGTGTTCACTGGAGTAGGGTGTTCTCTACTGCGCACCTATTCTTTCAAGATAAACATTAGCGCTGCTGGACCCTTGGGTCTGCTGGCAGAAAAAGCGCAGCGCTTCTAAAGGAAGGATGATGAAGAGGAGCTTTTATTTTCGATTGAAGAAAGAGGCGAGAGAGAGACATAAGAGAGGAAGAAGCAAACATGTAAGACACAACAGGAGGCCTCTACATAAAGAGACGCAGATTGTAATGCAAGCCCATCCAGCTTGGAGCGTTAATTCCGGACAGTCATGCCTGTAAAGAGCCTTTGATCTGGGCTCCATCCAAAACTCAATGCCTTTTGCAGTTGTTGTTTCACATAATGGCCAGCAGGGGAACTCATGATACATTTCTTTCTCACACTCTTGTACTCGCTCACTTGTGGTCTGTGTGTGTGTGGTGAATAACAACAGTAGCCACCCATCAAATCAGTCAAGTGAGTGATTGTCTGCATATTTGGTGGGTTCATTCGTCAACGTCGACGCTCATTGATCAGCGTGCAAGGAGAAAAGGGCAGTAATTGAGACACCGAGTCGACATCTGCAGCGTCGGTCAGTGTTGACGTGTTGGTCTGCAGGATTGATGTGTGCGCCATCAACCGATAATGTGTTTTAGCTCATACAGGTGATCGTTTTTTTGTTTGGGTTTTTTTGCCGGTCCTGTATGAATTGTTCTGTAGTGCCAATCACACATTTCATTTTTATGAAGCACTTTTTCACCTATTCAAAGGCACTTTGAGGGGTTTTTTGGATTGATCTTGGTATTTTTTTCAATATAAAATACCCTTTTTTTATGATAAATAAGATATATATTATCATTTGTATTTATACACTCACACACATACATACATTTATATTCTTTACTAAAACAATTATCATGGCCATGAGTTATTCATGGATGTCTTCAGTTCGGCAATGTAATATAGTTAAGTTTTTTATTTAACATACAATATTTATCTTGTGTATTTTTCTTTTTTATTTACTGTGTTCATTTGTTTTAAAAAATAAATAATTTACTCTCAGGTTGACAAGAGTCCAAGTTTTGGCTCACGATGGCAGAAGGGGTGGAATTGAACAAAATGTCACATCCCAGTCGTACGGTTATCTCTAACGGTTCGCGATCCCCTATTTGTATTCATCGGAGCGACCACCACTCACAACAATGGCAGAGCAGTCGCTTCTGTCTTTTGTGTTGACTTTTCATGTAGTGCACACACCAGCTCCAGATTATTTCTACTTGTACGCCTCTTGAGCAGATCAGCCGCCGCTACGGATGCCAGCATGTGGCCAAACAAAAACCGTCAAATCTCGCAGCAATTAGGCTCCTCTCTCGGCACAGGAGAGTGAGGAAAACAGACGGCCCAAAGCTGGCAAATGAGCTGAAACGTCTTTTGGACGAGGCGAGTTTAAATGTCTGGAATGTTTGAGGCACTTTCCATCCCCGGCAGCATCTGTTTCCTCTGCGACTTTGCCTGCCGGTGTCGTTCTGTTCCAGAACTAAACTGCAGTTTTACGTCTCGGGCACGTAAGCAAGTCATCATGTGAGTGACAATGTCCCTAAATGAAACATATGGGTGCAAATTTAGGAGAGCTGTAATTAAATTTTGTCGCACGTCACAAGAAAATGTTGGCTAAATTATAAACCTGTGCATGGGAAGTTATGTTTGTATCTGAATTTAATTGTGTACTTTTTGAGATTGTAACCTTGCCTTTCCGTCATGGGAAAGTGTTTGTTCCTTCAAATTGTTATGCAAATTCAGCAGTGATGTAAGTCTGCGCTAGATTGAGATGGAGCGCTTTTAATTGTTGTTTTAAACAAACTGGAAGAAAAACTCACATGCTAACAGCTGCCCAATGGCCTCAACTCACGTCGAGTAATTCAACAAAGGCAGATTGGTGTAACAGCCAGCCACTGCGACACTCGAATTCTCTGACACGCACATCACTCACCAGGCCAGGCCCTGCCTTTTCAATCCATCCACACACAGAAGTCACAGATACTACAATAGAATATGAGGCCAAACCAATTTTTTTGTGAATAATTGATGGAATAATCCGTAGGACACCCTATTAAAAGAATATCTTTCTCAATCTCTGGGTGTTAATATTAACATGGAAAATCCTGAGGATGTTACGAAGTGTAATCTTTGGAGCCAAATTTCATTCAAAACCTGAATTTGTTCAATATATCAGTGTAAATAAAAATATGGCTGGTGGGCTGTGCTTTTTGAAGTGTGCGCTTTTGAAGTGACTTGTGTCATTTTAATAACCAGCCAGCCATTTATTGATAATGCTACTGCCTTATTTGGGTCGGGAATGAGACTTTGTCAATTCGTGTTGATCCTTATCCCTATTTTAGCTGCTGAAGTATTTTCAGAGGTTCTTTTGTCACTGTCATAATTATTTAAACCTTGGTAAAGGTCTACGACGCTACGTTCTTTGGAATGTCTGGATCCTGGCCATTTTATTGACGTAGCCAGGAAAATGTTCCCTTACATTTTATTGAGTCATCGTTGAGCTGAATCTACATTTTCACTGCTGGTGTTTTGCTTTGCCGGACAGATTCACATCCTGGAGAGCGGCGAGGTTCGGATATTCAGCCGCAACCAGGAGGACAACACCAGCAAGTACCCTGATGTCATCTCTCGCATCCCCAAGGTAAAAGCATGTCAAAATGTTGCAAAATATTATCAATGCGGCAGTTGGATCATTGCTCCCTTCACGTTACACCCATTTGCTGTGTTGAATATTTAGACTGATATGGGTTTTTTTTAAGCTAATGCAGATTCTAATAGTTTGCAGAATAAACTTCTGATTAGTTTAAAACATACACCTACATTGGCCGGCCAAATAACCTGTTGCGCCCAAATTTCGACTTTTCCGTTAAAAACGATCACTTCACTTGTTTGAGTGAACTACAATATGCCACCATCATTTCAAGAGGGAGCAACGACACAGCATAACCACCTGGATGGAAAGTTTCACACAGAGATTTTGCCTAAATAATCTTTGAACCTCGAAATACACCACAAACCATCATGCCTAAACCACTTTAATGCACAAATAATTTCAAACCAATTTTACATATATAACATTGCCCTGCAAGGGGAAGTCAAGTTGCCAAATGTGTTTGCAATATGTTTCGTATGTTCACACAGTGCCCCCCACTAGTCTAAGCATGGTAGCCTGATCAAAAATCTGTTTACGGGATAAGAATTAAGAAAATGATTCCCTCTTTTTGATGGTTGAGAGGGAAGAAATGTCATCTGCGCTGTATGTGCAACATACAGTGCATTTGACAATAAAGTTGTACTTGATATTATGAGGCTGCTGCTGTCGACTGACCTCTAAAGGCGCGTTCCCACGTTGCAATTTGTCTTATGCAACGTGTTGCATAAGACAAATTGCAAATATGATGTTGCAAACCGAATGTGTTCCCACGTTGCAATGTGTTGCAAACCATTTCAAATCTCGCGGGAATAGTTTTCCGAATGCGCGTTTAACGTTATTTCGTTCTGCGACTATGGCGGCGAATTGTCAATACGACAGCGACGATGATCTCCTCGAACTGGCAGCTATCGGTCTACTAGCCGAGCTAGAGGAGCCAAAACCCAAACGGTCATTTTGGGTACGACCGTGGATCGGGAGACGGAAAGAACTCGGCGCTTACAACGCTCTGATGCAGGAGTTGGCGGCCGAGGACCCCGATAGTTTCAGAAATTTCCTTCGAATGGATCGCACCAATTTTGAACTTTTGTTGTGCTCATTATTTTGGCAAAATAGTCGCCGAATAAATTAAATTCGGTAATCTTTCTCACTTCAACCACTCTACAATATTCGACAATAAGTAATTATGATATTATTGTCGACATAGTAATCGAAGACGCTGCCTCGATCGCCATGCATACCTGTCATGCAGTCGCCCATCAACTCCGATATGCTCGTGTAGGCAGCTTGTCGGTGTTCCCTCCTTGAGTAGAACTGGCTCCCGACGTTCCACAAGCAATCATGCGAATGGTAATAATTAATAAACCTTTCGGTGTCGCCCCGGGAGAGCTCGATTTTTTTTAAATTTCTGTTTCGACGCCATTATACTTCCCGCGTTCCGTGTTATGACGCGATGTTTTTGTCACGTGATAGCCCAACGCGTTCTGATTGGTCGGGTTCATGCCACACGTTGCAAGAAAATAGAGCAAGTCCTATTTCATGCAACACGCATCCAACACGTTGTATGCCACAAAAGTCTGTCCAACTTCGGGGTTCACACGTTGCAATGTGTTGCATGCCACAAAACTTATGCCACAAATTGCAACGTGGGAACGCGCCTTTAGTGCCCTCTTAGAGGTCAGTTCGACCTCTAAGAGGGCAATGACTGCTCAATATGTGGCGATGGTGAGCTGTATTTTTCATGCACTTTGTATTTGCGGTGTATCTTATTTTGAAGGAACGTTATCATCGTGACCAGAGAGCATTGCGGACACATAGGACGTTCCCCGTGTCATCCTTCGTGTTTATTATTATGTTGAGAAAATGCCACAGTTTTCATACAGGTCATATCATATTATTTTGTTGTATTTATCCGGCCTTCAAGGTTCCCTGAAAATATTGTCTGACGGTCCGTGGGGCAAAAAAGATTGGGAACCGCTGCTCTCGATGCTCTATTTTCTAAAAATACTGTACATGGATTGCATATGACTGTTTTGTTGGGAACTTTCTATATACAGTACATAATAATGTGAGTGACACCAACTCAATGGACCGCTAATTCAAAATAAATAAATAAAAACCTACCTCCATGTAAAGTTCTTCCTAGTCCAACTGTCAGCCTTTTTGCTGAGTCTGGAGCTGCCATTTGGTGTTTGTCGCTTGGACACTTAAGGCGCGTTCCCACGTTGCAATTTGTGGCATAAGTTTTGTGGCATGCAACACATCGCAACGTGTGAACCCCGAAGTTGGACAGACTTTTGTGGCATACAACGTGTTGTATGCGTGTTGGATGAAATAGGACTTGTTCTATTTTCTTGCAACGTGTGGCATGAACCCGACCAATCAGAACGCGTTGGGCTATCACGTGACAAAAACATCGCGTCGTAACACGGAACGCGGGAAGTATAATACAATACAATACAATACAATACAATACAATACATGCTGATTTATATAGCGCTTTCACAACAGCGGAAGCTGTAACAACGCGCTTAACAAAACAGTTAACATAAAGTAAAATAATAAACACAACACATAACATAAAACACAGACAGTCGTGCAGTCCTAACCACTTTTCCCCTCATACGCTTTGTTGTCAAAGCAGTTTGAGATGAAAGAGGTGAGAATCAGTGTCCTTTCACCAGTGGATCAGAGACGTCATGCTCAAAATGTGCACACCTCGGCTACAAGCTAAGTTTCAAAGTCAACAAGAAGCTGTAGCATCCATTGACGAAAAAAGAGATTGGTTCACTTCTCCTGTCCCATGCAAATCCATTCCAATTCCAAGTGGTGACTCTCAGTTCCAAATGCGCATCGCCGTTCTGCGCCGACGCTCCTCTCTCCTCATCCTCAACTTCAGCAGACATCCATCCAGCCGCACCAACGCAGACTGTCCAACAGCGCCAACATCTCCATTGAACAAAACGGGGCTGTGAAAAATGCTGCCTATTACAGGCGCAAAAAACACAAGCGCCCCGGGGCTGTCCAGCACCGACAGTCAATGGCGCCGACATTCCTCCCAATCAAAATCTGTGCTAGTACAGGCGTGCTGCCGAGAAGGCGCAACCACCACCAAGCACAGATTCTTCTCCTTTGACGAATGTCGTGGCCAAAAAACGCTGAAAACCGTCCACATCAGGTCCGCACGACGAAACAACAAACGTGAAAAGACAAAAACAACAAAAAAGAAGAAAAAAAGCAAGGCTCTTGAAGAGCACTTGCTGAAGGCTGCCTACACGGGCGCCATCTTGGGGAAAAAAAAAAAAAGTATAATGGCGTCGAAACAGAAATAAAAAAAAATCGAGCTCTCCCGGGGCGACACCGAAAGGTTTATTAATTATTACCATTCGCATGATTGCTTGTGGAACGTCGGGAGCCAGTTCTACTCAAGGAGGGAACACTGACAAGCTGCCTACACGAGCATATCGGAGTTGATGGGCGACTGCATGACAGGTATGCATGGCGATCGAGGCAGCGTCTTCGATTATTATGTCGACAATAATATCATAATTACTTATTGTCGAATATTGTAGGGTGGTTGGGTGAGAAAGATTACGAATTTAATTTATTCGCGACTATTTTGCCAAAATAATGAGCACAACAAAAGTTCAAAATTGGTGCGATCCATTCGAATGAAATTTCTGAAATTATCGGGGTCCTCGGCCGCCAACTCCTGCATTAGAGCGTTGTAAGCGCCGAGTTCTTTCCGTCTCCCGATCCACGGTCGTACCCAAAACGACCGTTTGGGTTTTGGCTCCTCTAGCTCGGCTAGTAGACCGACAGCTGCCAGTTCGAGGAGATCATCGTCGCTGTCGTATTGACAATTAGCCGCCATAGTCGCAGAACGAAATAACGTTAAACGCGCATTCGGAAAACTATTCCCGCCAGATTTGAAATTGTTTGCAACACATTGCAACGTGGGAACACATTCGGTTTGCAACATCATTTTTGCAATTTGTCTTATGCAACACGTTGTATAAGACAAATTGTAACGTGGGAACGCGCCTTTAAGCTGACAATCGCAAGATGATCCCTTGGACCAGCACGGCGAGTCGACCCGATGTTAACTGAGAGTGCCCCCCCCCCCCCCACACACTCCCTCCTGTCTAGTCAGGAACTGCAATTAAATAGCAAATGAGGCTACATGGGTTTATTAGAGCCGTTCTCATTCACGCAGCTGTTACTGAAATGTTACTCGTATATCCGCGAGCCCGTGCTTTAATTGCGTTAAAATATTTAATTGAGTTACTCGCACGATTGCGTCACTCAGTAGAGGTTGTTTGTTTGTTGTGCCGTGTAGTTGCCCTCATTCACAGCGCGGCGAAGCTTCGCCAAGTGACGTGCGTGTCTGCTTCCTGTTCAGGTTGAAGGTTGGAGAGAAAAGGCTGCACGATGTGTGCGGCACAACCTTCGAAGCAAGTTTTCATGTTGTCAGCTTTGGATGGAAGCCCAGTTTGACTATGACTGAGATGTATGAAATTCAAATGAATATTTCCAATTAAGAAATACTCTAAATCTCAGACGTCCATTCCGGACACCCCACGTCATTAACAGCAATTACATTTAGAGAGCATAACGATAGCATTACATGCAAATAGAGTGCGAAATTAATACAGACGTCTAATGAGGCGGATAAAGTTCACGGGGGCAATTTTCTAGCATTCTCTTGAATTCAGCAACAGCGTTTCTTGCCAGCACTCGGAACTTTCTGTTGTACTGTGTAAAAAGTGGCCAACAGGCAGCGGCTTTCCTTCATAACTCAAGATATAAAACAAGCCTCCCGGTCTGTTTGGCACCACATTTTGGGACACCATTGGTGTACCATCCTGGCAAAGGTCAGGCCTTCAAAATAAAAGCCTTTCAGTATAATAGAAGTTTCACTACACATTGTTTGGCTCCATGGTGGCTAATTTAGCAGTTAAATCCAAACTATTCTGTGACTTTTAAGTAAGCCATGACATGTGTCACTTAATACTGCATGCTTTTATTTTGTCTCACTTTGCACACTTCATACACAATTTACGAAATGCTTCAGATAATCAACTATTGCGATTTTATTTATTTATTTTTTTAATGTTTCGATGAGAACAATCCTAGAAAACCAGATCATACAAAAAAAATGAATGTAGCACACTTAAATAAACACTTAAGTACCCGACTGGACAAAGTGCATATTGGCGTGGTCTTGTTGCCTAGGAGTGCCTTCTTTCATCCTCCAAACCTGCTAGCTTATCTCGTTTTTTTTTTTTTTTTAATGAAACCACTTCCTCTCACCCATGTCATGCCTCTCATCCTTCTTGGGGATGGGGGGGAGGCTTTGATACAGTCTTGTCACCTTTTTCCTTTTTGGCTCCTCGCCTCTGGTGCCTTCACTCTCACACATTCCTTTTATTCAATTTTCGACTGTCTACTCACTTTTTTTGGGGGGGGGGGTGTTGCTAGTTCTGTCGGCGTCTTTTTATCACCTTTGCACAGCTTCTTTTTCTCCTCTCTGCTCGCCTCGACATTTTCACATCGGATGTTTGGCCTTCTTCTCGTTCTTCACAGAGTTTGTTTTTTCATCACCGCCCCTCCTCTCAGACCGGTGACACTTCACTTAACTCCGATGTTGTGGAATGCATTGCGAGTGATGTACTGTTTTTGTCCCTCGCTAGATTTGTGCGGGGGGTGAGGGGTGGGAATGCACAGTCAGTCAATCATGTGAACAGGGATTTGGAATTAGCATTGGGTTGTCACGGCGACGCGGCCGCACACTGAATGTCTGGAGTAAGGCAGCTTCCGGCGAGACGGCGCTTTGCATTTCAATGAGTCCAAAGTGGCACTGTGTTAATACAGATGCATTAGCCGCTCGTTAGGGCCGACTCCGATTTAAAAAGTGGCTGATCACAAGTGGTTACGTCTGATGCGCCGCGATGAGACGGGTGGCAAAGTAATCGTCGGACTGACGCCGCGTTGAAGAACGCGCCTATGTGGAGTCCATTTCAAGTGAGGTATCATCAACCTCTCTCCGGTTGCTCTTCATGACTTAACCTACTCGGAACTCCTGTTTTAAAATATTCCTAGGTAGGCTTGCTTCAAGCTGTTTATTTGCCACTCCCACTTGAAGTTGACTGTAAAACTGGGTAGCTTGAGGCCGTGACCTTTAGCAGAATCTGGCACATAAAACGCGCAGGGTCAAACATTGGATATTTAAACACCAAAAATGTTCAACCAAACCATATATTGGTAATTTCCACCAAGAAAAGTCTGCTAGTTGAATGCTAACATACAATGTGAAACTCCATAGCGGGTATTAGCAGGATGTGATCGCAAATTCGCCTCTTCATTTAACGTGTGGTGAACGATTTGTGAGACACATTATACAAACGTACACCACAACCAGACGCCAGTGTTGAACCAATTTAACTTAAATGATTGTTGGCCCTGATGGAGGAAAATCACAACAGAACATCAAAGGATTATCGCACAGGTTTTTGAGGAGAATCTGGACTTCACTGACTTTGATCAGAAAGTAGGAAAGTGCAAAATTTCGGGCCTGGCTCGGCCGCATCGTGTGTTGACCACACACATCTATCGGAAATATTGAACCGTTTTACTATTTACGCTTTCCAACCCCGTTATAATGTGTAACCACTGAGGATCGCAAGCTGTCTCGTCTCAACCAATTTCAGTTTATTCGAGCAAAAATTCCAACTTGTTCTAAGTTGTCTGGCATTTTAATTAGTGGACAGAGTTGGATTAAAACCAAAAAATCGAATTCATTAGGAGCTTTGTAATAAATCACATATTCAACAACTAGACATTTAAGTCTTTATAAAATCTGTTCAAGGCCTGTAGGTGTCGGTAGCACGCTTCCAACCTGTTTATACTGCGTGTGTGTGCGTGTGTGTGTCTGCGCGCGTGTGTGTTTGTGCACACAGTTAGTATTCACGTTATGTACTGTATACTGTATTGTGTGTTTTGTTTGCGTGTGTTTAGAAGTGAAGACCAATGCTCTTCAATTTTGTGAATTTAAATCTGTCCTTTTGCTCAACCCCCCAAAAAATCAATGTGGCCAGGGTGGTGCCTCTGTTTGATATGGATTGTGAGGAAAGATCTAAACTCCTCTTGTTAGCTTTTCGCCTTAGCCACACATAAAATGTACTTTTAGCTTCATTTTTGGCGTTCCTTGGCAGGTGAAGAAAGACTCAGTGGTCTCCTGCGTGCTGGACTCTGAGGCGGTGGCGTGGGATCGCGAGAAGAAACAGATCCAGCCGTTCCAGGTCCTCACCACACGCAAGAGAAAGGTACGAATAAGAGGACGGTTGTTAAACGTGTGGAGGAGCTTCAAAACTAGCGTACTCAAACTTATTTTCAAAGGACCGCTTGTATTCCTAACGCCAAATAAACATCGACCATGTCTACCTCTGAATGACTTATTATATAACATAAAATAAATAGTGAAATTCTCCGAAGAAATCATTCCCCCAAAAGGCGTGTTTAATTGTGCATCGATGCCACAAGACGGCGGCAAAGCATTTAAAACAGTGACAATCTTGTAGCATCAATCCACATAATCCACCTTCTTGCATAATCCACATGCCACCATGAGCCCATGTTACATCGTTGACTGTATTCAGCCATTAAAGTCCAGGGGTGTCAAACTCATTTTTGTTGCGGGCCACATTGAAGTGACCGTATTCCTTGGCGGGCCGTTGGGATTGTGGAATCATTTAAAGAAGTCAGGAATCATGGTTGATTCTACGATTGTTCAAGTGACTGTAAATGGGGGGTCTGGTAACAAGAAAATGCTGACAATATCTTGCTTATTTATTACAGCATGAGAAGTTGACATTTTGGTCCAGATTTTAGCAAGCATAATAGAAGTTGACATGTTTGATTTGCTCTGGCGGGCCACATAAAATGATGTGGCGTACCAGTTCTGGCCCCCGGGCCTCGAGTTCTTGACCACATCCGAAGCAACTTGACATGAGGCTCATCGAGTAATAGCCAGCTTACCAACCTGAAGAGCACAAACTGACATGGCATCACGCAGACAAATTTGCACAAATTAAAAACAAAACAAAAGCAATGTAAACAGCAAAAAAAAGGAAAAACAATAATAAAAGGATGGAAATAATGACCTTGCGTCCACATAAGCGGATCATTTGCATTTGAAAAGCGGTGGGCCGATAAAGTAGAGGAAGTGGTGGTGAGGAGGTGGAGGGAGGATGGCGTGATGGAGTGAGATGATCCAATAGCAGGAGGAAAAGATTGATCGGGATGCGTCAAAGGGACGCAATGGAAAGAGGGGTGAAGATGAGATGGCGCAGGGAGAGGCTTTGTGTGATTGCAAATGCCAGCCTGGGGTTTTTTTTCACTTTTGATCAGAATAATGGCGCTCACACAGCACACAAATCACATGACGGCGGCGGAGGACGCGTCCTCTGTCGTTTCTCTCCTCTCGTTCCCTGACGCTGACACGGGCACAGATGAAGAAAAGGGCAGGACGGATGAGGAGCTGGCGCTAATGGAAGAACGTCAAGATGAACGTAGCCGTTGTGCTTTGATTCTCAGGGACGCCTCAACCTCCTCGGTAGACTCACCGTGAGTTGTAATGACCTTCTGATGCACAAATGCAGTCACGCCCTTCACATACAGTTGGCGCAGTTGTCGTTGCCAGCCAAGTAAGAGGGAAAATGGTGGAAATGGCTGACAACAGTGTTGTGTGCATTCCTTGCCTGTAGTTGGCACTCTCTTTGGGTTATTATTGTGCGTGGGCCTTAAATCATGATAGATTTTGTAAAAAATTAAGGCCTTAAATGCCATTAAAAAAAAAAAAAGCATTGCGCATCAATGAAATGAAAATGAAAATCGTGTTGGTGGGCTGCCGGTTAGCAGTTAGCGCTGAGCTAGGTTGCTACAGCTCTCAAAGGAGTCCTTATGGACACTCCCGAGATCCCTTTGAGTGAAGCAAAGTCACTTGCTCTTTTGACTATGCACGCACGCACGCACGCACACACACACACACACAGTGAGTGATTGACATGCCTACAGACTAAAAAAAGGATGAGCGCAAATAGAGCACTGTTGTTGGAGGCTGGGAACGAATGGGCAGAAATCTAGAGTTGCTTTTTGTTCCATTTAATTTGCTCATAGTTTGACAAGAAAATAATGTGCTGTGGCTGTCCAACATGAAACGCTAATGCAACATTATCTCAACACAAATCTGACTCAAATGTTTCACTCTCCTTATAAGTGGATATCTTTTGAACTTAAAATAACTACCGGTACAATGAAATGACAGTATCACTGAACTAAAAGAACACAGCCATATTTTTATTAGGTGAACACATTGGTCCATTTTATGTAAATTATCAAGGGTGTGTAAAACTTGATAAAACTCTGTATTTTATTGTATGTTTAGAACAGATGAATCAAAAGTTAACCATGGAAATCCCATCCATGATTCACCAGCTGCAGTGGCTGATGAGCAAAAAAAAAAAAAAAAATCATAATCATGTCCATCCCTGGTTGCAATTGACACTTGCATCTTTCAAGCTCCAGAAAAATTCTCTTGTAGATAGATGTGTGCCATTTTTACCTCCGCCATTGTGTAATGTTGAAACGTTTTCATGCGTGCGCTTTTTCCTGAGCGGAGTTGCGAAAAATGCACCACTGATTTCTGTGAAATTATTCGCTGCCTTTAATGAGGGGAGAAGACAGTGATGAGACACTTTTTTATCAGACTCTGCAGTCTTTTTAGCACATCTGATGTGACGAGTAGTTTATCGTCTGTCCGCGTGAATGTTTTAATTATCGTATGCCAGGCTGCGAAAAAGCAATAACGTGACGAGAACAAATTGAAAATGAATGGTAGACGTTCTTTCAGAGTATTCCAAGGTTGGGCAATTTAGTTTGTGAATAAGACGAGTGTCGCAGACTATTTGCATGCCTTTTTGTTAAGGGAAACGGCATTAATCGTGTGCATGCGTGCGTGCGCGTTTGTGCGTCTGTTCCTGCAGGATGTGGATGCAGCCGACATCAAAGTCCAAGTGTGTGTGTACGCCTTTGATCTTCTCTACCTCAATGGAGAGGTAATCATTACACTACAGCTTCAGGTTGTCACATTTACATGGTACATGTCGGTGACGATTTTATATATAGAGAGAGAGTGAGAGATCTCAAGGAGCTCAAGGCTGTGGACCTCTTAAGACCACACAGTTGTTGGGTTTGTAATTTTGTTGTTGCAATTAAGACATAAAACAACTTCTTTCGTCTCCCCCCCAAAAAGGTATCCATAAGATAATCAATCGTTAAACAGTATCGATAATGGTATCAGAATTGTAAAAATCGGATCAATTCTCATCCCTAAACGCAAGTCAAGTTAACCAATCAATGATAGCAGGAACACGCAGGTGCAAGCCAAATAAACGGTTACCCGAGGCAGTAAAAATATATACTTTTTTTAAAAATTGAAGCTTCCAAATTACTCGTTTCACCCCATCTGCATTAGAATGTAGACAATTATTCAAACCGAATCTCAGTCGCTGCATCCTGCAGTTTGTACGATGAGGCACTCTTTTCCTTTTTATGCTATCGTTTCCTACACGGTGATCAATTTCAAAATAATTGCGAATAACTCTTCAGCAGGTCACAGCCGGCACGACTTTGCAGTGTGTGTGTGTGCACGTTTACATGTGTCGGGGAGGTTAGTTGCTTGTGTAGTTTTTCGGGTTTGTGCATTTGTTTGGGGTCAGGGCGTTTGAGTGACACGGGTGTGTGTGTGTGTGTGTGTGTGTGTGTGTGTGTGTGTGTGTGTGTGTGTGTGTGTGAGGGAATGAGATTGTGTCACACAACCTGTGTGTTTGTGCCTCCCCCCCAAATAAGACACACAACAGGCCAGCAGATTCCCAAAAGTTGTCGCTGGCAAAATGCAAATCAGCAGACGTAGTTGTGTTCCTACCCCCCCACGCCCCCACCCCAGTGGACCGAAACAAATTAGCTAATTAAAACTGTGACGGCTAATTTGTGCCATTGCGTGGCCTAACACAGCTATAACTTTTCTGAAGCTACATTATTTACTCGGTGTTACTCTGCCGCCACCACCGTTTCGTTTGCATCCGGCACACTGCAGTGGCTCCTCCTCTATAAAACGGATGCTATTGAGTCTGCTTATTCCGCTTGCTTAATGCGTTTCTGGCCCTTTACAACCGGAGATAACGCGTTGTGAAAAAAAGACTACTGGCTTTTCTCAATTCATGGCTGCCTCTCGAGCCTCTTTAACACAAGTTTTTTCAGAAAACCAGTCAGTTGGTGTTCTCGTCGTACATCTGCCTCACCCTGCAATGTGGGTCATTGTAGTGTTGTGCCAACAGCTCAATTTTGTATCCGTACCTTTCTCTCAAGATGGGAAAGTGTGCATGATCATTTGTGTGTGTGTGTGTGTGTGTGTGTGTGTGTGTGTGTGTGTGTGTGTGTGTGTGTGTGTGTGTGTGTGTGTGTGTGTGTGTGTGTGTGTGTGTGTGTGTGTGTGTGTGTGTGTGTGTGTGTGTGTGTGTGTGTGCGCGCGTGCGTGTGAGAGAGACAGAGACTGACTGCAAGCAAAGTTGACTGCATCTTTGTCAGTGCAAGGCTGCAAGCAAAGTGGAAAAGATACACTTTTGCCATTTTTTTTTGTTAAGGGAAACAACATTAAACGTTAGTGCGTGTGCATGTTGTGTGTGTGTGTTGGGCGGGTAGTCTCTTGTGCGACAGCCACTGTGTCGGCGTCGGGAGCTCCTGCGAGAGTCCTTTGCCGAAGCCGAAGGAGAGTTTGTATTTGCCCGATTCATTGACTCGGACAACACGGAGACCATCGCAGAGTTCCTGGAGCAGTCTGTCCGAGGTTTGCATTTGTTTGTGTGTCAGTTTGTGTGATGCCTCACACACCGTGACAACTTTGTGTGTGTGCGTGTGCGTGTGTAGACTCATGTGAAGGCTTGATGGTGAAGACTCTGGAGAAGGACGCCACCTATGAAATCGCCAAACGCTCCCATAACTGGCTCAAGGTGAGCACGCCCTCCGTTCACAAGGCTTAACGGTCCAGAAGGTGACGGCTTTTATAAGAGACCCATAATAGCCATCCAGTGAATGCGGGTCAGGAGTCCGGCAGTGCTTCTTTCCCTTGAAAAAAATAGAACCAAAATTCTGCTCGAGTAGCCAGTTGCCACAAAATTCAATGGCCATGTCTGCAATGGAAAGGCGCACAAAAAGCCTGAAGGAGTGTGGACGACAACTAGCCCCAGTTCCGCCATGTTGCTTCCAAAATGCACTTGTTGGCTATTTTTAGTGGTCTTCTGTCAAATTTGTCATATTAGCAACATTACGTTGCAAACCTTTTTTAGATTTCATCAATGAAATGTTGGTAAAAACCAACATGAAGTCAACCACTTTGCTTTGAAAACTTCAATTTTCACTTCTGACGGCGCTACATTAATGTAGCGCTTTCTGGAGGAAGAAGCTGTTTCTTGTCAAATTCAAATTCGGTGTAATAGACTGCCAGTCGACGGTAAGTTTTAGTTTTGAGATTTTCTACAATAAATGGAAGCAAAAATGAGCAGCATGTCAGCCATTTTGCTTTGAAACAGCAACATTCAGTGTTTTTAATTCATTTTTAAAAAAATCAATTCTGCCTGTGGTGTGAGCCGATCATTGCCAAATTTTAACGGTGTGTGATTGGCCACAGTAATTTGGCAAGCTTTTGAGATTCAACAATGAATGGGGGCCAAAACAAGCAGTAAGTTGGCCATTTTCCTCCAAGTTGGCAATTTTCTTGTGCCGCTTTTAACTTCTCCAAACACAATCACGTTTGAATTACACTTCCTCTAGTGGAGCAACATATGGCGCAAATGCGATCTGATTATTTTTATACGGCCAACAAACGAGTCACTTTTTCATCATGTGTCCCCACCCGCAGTTGAAGAAGGACTACCTGGAGGGTGTGGGTGACACGGTGGACCTGTGCGTAATCGGCGCATACCTTGGCAAAGGCAAGAGGACGGGGACATACGGCGGCTTCCTGCTAGCCTGCTACGACGAAGACAACGAGGAGTTCCAGTCGGTCTGCAAGGTGTGGGACTAGCACGACAACGACGTTTAGCATCTGTGCTAACATGCCCGTACAGTAGTACCTCACCTCGAGGCTAAACCATAAGAAGTTCCGCAGCAAACTATCAAGGCCTGATAAAATGTTTAGAAAACGGGATATATTCTTCCATTTCTTCATGTTCAATTTCTTCTACTTTCTTTTGGTGGTTGGTGGGTACTCTTGGTGCTTTACCACCACCTTCTGTTCACCGGCGGTGATGCACCCAAAACGATTCACCTCTCGCTAAAAGAAAGTCAACGTTGCTTGGAAGCAGGGATTCGGGTGCCAGTCCCAGCTCTAATTTCAATATATACAAATTGCACAACAAGTATAAGTCGCAGTATAAGTGTGACTTCATGTCCAGGAAATCTGGTAGTTGGACCTTAATAAGGAGCGAGAACAGGTTTTTGAAATCCACCTAAACTCGTTAGCCAAACCATGAAGTTACGGTACTTCCAAGTCCCGTTTCGATTTCTTCTTTAGCCCATTCAGGCGGCAACCTAATTTGGCCAAAAATAATGCCACCCTTAATAGTTTTAAGATCTATTATGTCCTTAAGAGCTGCATACCAAAACTGCCTCATGATAAAATATTTCACCTGATCCCATCCTTCTCGGCTTTGGCGATTAAACGGATCGTCTAGAATTTGGTCGATTACCTTTCAGAAGCTGTTGATGTGGCGCATTGCTTCAACTCTGTGTGTTTTCCGTTTGTTTGGATTTTGTCAGATGCAGGGTGTTTTGAGTGCTTTTTTTTCTCCTTTGTATGTTTCTTTGACTCTTGTACGTGTGGTTGTGAAGTGTGTAAACAAGCACCATGAAGCGTAGATTCACTTCCGTCTTCGTCCCCCCCAACCCTCCAAAAAAAAAACTTTAATCCCTGCCTTTTACCGTTGTAACTTTTATGTCTTTATCCAAGGCTAAAGGATTTGTGGCTGCAATACTAACAGCAAAACACAAACAAAAACACACACACACTGATACGTGCCAAACTGGAGATTTCCAGTCATGGTACACTGAACAAGCGTGTTTGTTGACATTTTTATGACCAAGTTATACTCCATCCACATGATATCTTGTCTGCGTTTCTTCCAGATTGGGACTGGCTTCAAGGATGAAGACCTGGAGCAGCACCACAAGTTCTTGAAGGTAAAGCCAAAGAGACGAGTCTTCGGTTCAACTCAGTTCACAGGGGTGTCAAACTCATTTTTGTCGCGGGCCACATTTAGCGACCGTGTCCCTTGGAGGGCCATTATGACCGTGAAACCATATAAAAAAGTCAACTACTGTAATGGGGGGTTTGGTAACAAGAAAATGCTGACAATCTCTCGCTTATTTATTACAACAGGGGTGCCCAAACTTTGTGGACCAAAGATCGACTTTTCGATCAACCAACCTCCCGCGATCGATCCGTTAGCGCGCACGCACATACACACGCACGCCATGATGAGCAACAGTCTGACACGGAGGCATGCCACGCACTTTTGCAGCCTGTTAACTAATGTAGCTCACACGTACCGTATTAAAATGCATCCCTCTGCCCTCTCTATTCCTATTTTTGGTCCGTGCCCTCGGTGAATTGTACACGAAACAAACTCTGAATGAGAATAATGATAACGATCAAAGATATAGTGCAACAGCTCTGATCACAAGCTGCAATTGCAGACTGCTGAGCGCTAACAACTTCCGGCGACGCAGGTCACGTGCCACCGTAGGTTAAAGATTTACCTGCTTTATTTATTTATTTTTATTTATTTTAATACTTTTTGTGAAAATTAGACTAATAGGATGATTAGGGGGCAGTGTACGTTAACACAAAAAATATATTACTAACATGCACAAAGACACACAAATGGTTGGTTGTTTTTTTTCTTCTGGACACCCCTCGGGATCGACTTGGGATCAGTCCGCGATCTACCGGTTGATCGCGATCGGCGTAACGGGCACCCCTGTATTCCAATATGAGAAGTTGAAATTTTGGTACAGATTTTAGCAATCATCGTAGAAGTTAACATTTGATTTGGTTTCGGGGGCCACATAAAATGATGTGGCTGTCCAGATCTGACACCTGCACTTTAGGTGCAGAAACTGGGGGGTGCGGGTGGGGGGAAGACGTTTCAAATGGCGGGGAAGGGGGACTGCAAACCGCTGTCAGCAAATGTAACGATTTTCAAATGCTATTGGAGACTCCGAGACACCTGCAGGACACCCCCCCACCCCTCCCCGAAACACAAGTACCTCACGACCTCCCACTAGAGGCACTCACAGCTGCTGACTCGCCTTAAAAGTCAACAGAAATGATCATATAACTGCTGCTGCTTAGATTGTGTCGGTCATGCTTTCCCTTTTGGACTGAGTGGAGTTGATTGTGTTTCCACGGGGTTGGCATCGCCTGCTGATTAAATGAGGTTTGACTGACCCTGGTGGAAGGCAAGAGTGCTTACGTTCCAACAAAAGAAGGCAATTCGACCGCCGACTTTTATTTAATCGCCTAGGAAGAAGCTGTTTCTTGTCAAATTCAAATTGGTGTAATAGACTGCCAGTCGACGGTAAGTTTTAGTTTTGAGATTTTCTACAATAAATGGAAGCAAAAATGAGCAGCATGTCAGCCATTTTGCTTTGAAACAGCAACATTCAGTGTTTTTAATTCATTTTTTAAAAAAATCAATTCTGCCTGTGGTGTGAGCCGATCATTGCCAAATTTTAACGGTGTGTGATTGGCCACAGTAATTTGGCAAGCTTTTGAGATTCAACAATGAATGGGGGCCAAAACAAGCAGTAAGTTGGCCATTTTCCTCCAAGTTGGCAATTTTCTTGTGCCGCTTTTAACTTCTCCAAACACAATCACGTTTGAATTACACTTCCTCTAGTGGAGCAACATATGGCGCAAATGCGATCTGATTATTTTTATACGGCCAACAAGCGAGTCACTTTTTCATCATGTGTCCCCACCCGCAGTTGAAGAAGGACTACCTGGAGGGTGTGGGTGACACGGTGGACCTGTGCGTAATCGGCGCATACCTTGGCAAAGGCAAGAGGACGGGGACATACGGCGGCTTCCTGCTAGCCTGCTACGACGAAGACAACGAGGAGTTCCAGTCGGTCTGCAAGGTGTGGGACTAGCACGACAACGACGTTTAGCATCTGTGCTAACATGCCCGTACAGTAGTACCTCACCTCGAGGCTAAACCATAAGAAGTTCCGCAGCAAACTATCAAGGCCTGATAAAATGTTTAGAAAACGGGATATATTCTTCCATTCCTTCATGTTCAATTTCTTCTACTTTCTTTTGGTGGTTGGTGGGTACTCTTGGTGCTTTACCACCACCTTCTGTTCACCGGCGGTGATGCACCCAAAACGATTCACCTCTCGCTAAAAGAAAGTCAACGTTGCTTGGAAGCAGGGATTCGGGTGCCAGTCCCAGCTCTAATTTCAATATATATAAATTGCACAACAAGTATAAGTCGCAGTATAAGTGTGACTTCATGTCCAGGAAATCTGGTAGTTGGACCTTAATAAGGAGCGAGAACAGGTTTTTGAAATCCACCTAAACTCGTTAGCCAAACCATGAAGTTCACGGTACTTCCAAGTCCCGTTCGATTTCTTCTTTAGCCCATTCAGGCGGCAACCTAATTTGGCCAAAAATAATGCCACCCTTAATAGTTTTAAGATCTATTATGTCCTTAAGAGCTGCATACCAAAACTGCCTCATGATAAAATATTTCACCTGATCCCATCCGTCTCGGCTTTGGCGATTAAACGGATCGTCTAGAATTTGGTCGATTACCTTTCAGAAGCTGTTGATGTGGCGCATTGCTTCAACTCTGTGTGTTTTCCGTTTGTTTGGATTTTGTCAGATGCAGGGTGTTTTGAGTGCTTTTTTTTCTCCTTTGTATGTTTCTTTGACTCTTGTACGTGTGGTTGTGAAGTGTGTAAACAAGCACCATGAAGCGTAGATTCACTCCCGTCTTCGTCCCCCCCCCAACCCTCCCAAAAAAAAACTTTAATCCCTGCCTTTTACCGTTGTAACTTTTATGTCTTTATCCAAGGCTAAAGGATTTGTGGCTGCAATACTAACAGCAAAACACAAACAAAAACACACACACACTGATACGTGCCAAACTGGAGATTTCCAGTCATGGTACACTGAACAAGCGTGTTTGTTGACATTTTTATGACCAAGTTATACTCCATCCACATGATATCTTGTCTGCGTTTCTTCCAGATTGGGACTGGCTTCAAGGATGAAGACCTGGAGCAGCACCACAAGTTCTTGAAGGTAAAGCCAAAGAGACGAGTCTTCGGTTCAACTCAGTTCACAGGAGTGTCAAACTCATTTTTGTCGCGGGCCACATTTAGCGACCGTGTCCCTTGGAGGGCCATTATGACCGTGAAACCATATAAAAAAGTCAACTACTGTAATGGGGGGTTTGGTAACAAGAAAATGCTGACAATCTCTCGCTTATTTATTACAACAGGGGTGCCCAAACTTTGTGGACCAAAGATCGACTTTTCGATCAACCAACCTCCCGCGATCGATCCGTTAGCGCGCACGCACATACACACGCACGCCATGATGAGCAACAGCCTGACACGGAGGCATGCCACGCACTTTTGCAGCCTGTTAACTAACGTAGCTCACACGTACCGTATTAAAATGCATCCCTCAGCCCTATAGATTCCTATTCTTTGCCCGCGCCCTCTGTGAATTGTACACGAAACAAACTCTGAATGAGAATAATGATAACGATCAAAGATATAGTGCAACAGCTCTGATCACAAGCTGCAATTGCAGACTGCTGAGCGCTAACAACTTCCGGCGACGCAGGTCACGTGCCACCGTAGGTTAAAGATTTACCCGCTTTATTTATTTATTTTTTGATTTTTTAATACTTTTTGTGAAAATTAGACTAATAGGATGATTAGGGGGCAGTGTACGTTAACACAAAAAATATATTACTAACATGCACAAAGACACACAAATGGTTGGCTGTTTTTTTCTTCTGGACACCCCTCGGGATCGACTTGGGATCAGTCCGCGATCTACCGGTTGATCGCGATCGGCGTAACGGGCACCCCTGTATTCCAATATGAGAAGTTGAAATTTTGGTACAGATTTTAGCAATCATCGTAGAAGTTAACATTTGATTTGGTTTCGGGGGCCACATAAAATGATGTGGCTGTCCAGATCTGACACCTGCACTTTAGGTGCAGAAACTGGGAAGTGCGGGTGGGGAAGACGTTTCAAATGGCGGGAAGGGGACTGCAAACCGCTGTCAGCAAATGTAACGATTTTCAAATGCTATTGGAGACTCCGAGACACCTGCAGGACACCCCCCCACCCCTCCCCGAAACACAAGTACCTCACGACCTCCCACTAGAGGCACTCACAGCTGCTGACTCGCCTTAAAAGTCAACAGAAATGATCATATAACTGCTGCTGCTTAGATTGTGTCGGTCATGCTTTCCCTTTTGGACTGAGTGGAGTTGATTGTGTTTCCACGGGGTTGGCATCGCCTGCTGATTAAATGAGGTTTGACTGACCCTGGTGGAAGGCAAGAGTGCTTACGTTCCAACAAAAAGAAGGCAATTCGACCGCCGACTTTTATTTAATCGCCTCATATTTGAAACACCTCAGGTTTGTCGTTGAAGCGAATAATAAAGTTTGAAAAACAGCACTTTGAAGATATTGATGGTGCACAATCACACTGATTGCGGGGTGGGCGGGAGGGGAAAACAGTCCCTCGTCCTCATCCGACTCGATCGGATCCCGCCGCGCTGCTCCGTAATCAAGCGCCGCTTGTGAACATGATGGATGGCGGATTAAGGCAGGCTGATGGGAGCCCGGCTGCGACGTGATTGGCCGCGTTCGCACATCAGCGACAGGCCGACCGTGCGTGTGATGTGGACGTCAAGTATGGCGCTTGTCGCACTTTGCTCTAACTTCATATTCTTTTGATAAGAAGTATTTTTTGAGATACATTTATCATGATTGGTGCATGAAAGTGAAGTCATGAAAACATTGTTGCTGTCTTGTGAAAAACACGTATGTCCATTTTTGTTAATATTTTTTTTGTCTGATAAGTGGAGACGCGATTAACGTAACAATTTTTAAAAATGACAAAAATTAGACATGCGTGTTTTTCCACAAGACTGCGATGGTATATTATCGCATGGGGAAAAGATGTAAACTCCACACAGGAAGGCCGGCGCTGGAATCCTTTGCACTGTAAGGTCGACGCGCTAGCCACCACTAGACCACCACCATGATATATTAAATAATGACAATAATTTGACATATATATATTTAAAATTTTGCTGTATGCACATAAAAGATTTGGGGGAAGAGGGCATCATGTCCCAATTTTAGAAAGTTTCACCAGTGGTTAGGAAAGGCAATACTGTACCTCCATATCCAATGGAAACGCACATTTTTAAAAAAAGTTTCAGGAACCCATGCCAGAAATCGAACAGGAAGTCTGAATCAAAATCAGCCGTTTTGTGTCAAGGTGGCGAATATTTGACATTAGTTTTTGCTTCGCAATCCTGCTTGATCGCCTTTTCCAACAGGAACACATCTTGCCCAAGCCCCGCCCCTACTACCGCGTGGACCAATCGGCCGAGCCCGACGTGTGGCTGGATGCTGTGCAGGTTTGGGAGGTCAAGTGTGCCGACCTGTCGCTGTCGCCCGTCTACAAGGCCGCCATGGGAATGGTCAGTTCACCTCTGGTGCTGTTTCTTCATCATCCTCGTCTTCATTTTCTTCTTGTTCGTCTTCATCCTCTTTCGTCCTCATTCATTGGCTTTCGTCGTGCTATTTTTTCTTAGTTCTCTATTTGGTTCCTTTTTCTGCTTTTTTTTTGTTGTTTTTAGCCAGCCTCATGTTTATCATTTGTTTTCTTACCTCCCCGTTCACCGTCTCGGTGTTAATTTCTACTCCCCTCTTCCCTCCTGTGTCATCATCTGCTTACAACCCCCCTTTTTTCTCCTCCCGTGTTCTCATTCCTTCTTTTCCTTCCCCCCATCCCTTCCTCCTTTTTCTCATTTCCTTCCTCACTCTGCTTCCGCCTTTTCTTCCAACCTCCTCTTCCTCATGCCCCATTTTCCTGACTCTTCATCCCTCCTCATCCCCATCGTCTTTCCTTTCTCCTCCTCCTCCTCCTCCTCATTTCTTCTCCTTCCTCCTTGCAGTCTCCTCTTCCTCTTTCCTTCCTCCTCTTTCTCATTCCATTTCCTTATCCCCCTTCCTCCATCCTTCCACTCTTGTTCCTCCTTCATTTTACTCCTCATTCCTCCACTTTGTCCTTTCCTTCACCCTCATCTTCCTCACTCCTTCCTTCCTTCCTTTTTCACTCATCCTTCTTCTCCCTCCTCACTTCTTCCTCATTCCTCTTCTCGCTCTTCATTTCACCGTCCTCCCTAATCTTATACCTCCCCATTTTCCTCAGGTGGATCCAGAGAAAGGAATCTCCCTGCGTTTCCCTCGCTTCCTTCGCATCCGAGACGACAAGAAGCCCGAGAGACGCCACGAGCGGCGCTCAGGTGAGCCGCGTGACGGCCGGTCGGTCGCCTTTTGAGAATACGACAAACTCTCTTTGTTTGTGGCCTCCCCCAAAGATCCGACCTGTTAAGTTGCTTTCAACTTCAAGGTTGAATGCAAGTACAAGGGCGAGGCTGCTTTACTACAGGCTGTATAACAGCGGCTTTACTGCTGCCGTCTGCCTAATAAAGTGCACCAGAAGCACAGGGTAATATACGGCACCCTCACATATATTCATTGATAAAGTGTGTACTGGACGCACAGTTTAATCTATGGCGCGCTTATGCGTATGTTCATTAATAAAGCGTGTGCCAGAATCAAAGTCATGGAGAGCACACTTAGGAATTCAGTGGCGGTGTGCGTTTCTCTGGCAAGCCTCTAGGGGGAGCTGTCATAGAGCGCCATGGTCTACATCTCCCTGATATTAAGACGCGAGATTAGAAGAGAGGGATTGAGATCAATAAACAATTTAAGTAAACTTTCAAAGACATTTGGTGTAATCGTTGACTTGGGCTGGGAAGAGAACTGATTGCTGACTGTCCCTGAAGGCGTCACGAGACATGATGGAGATGGATAGACTTGCCAGGATAACTGCTTTCCCACTGTCCCTGAAGGCAACACGACTTGGGATGGATGGATGGATATTCAACTTTTAAGGGCGTTCGGAATAATCACTTGGTTGTTGTAAACTGCGATTTCAGACTGTCCCTCAAGGCATCATAAGGATGATTGATTGATTGATTGATAGAACAATCATTTTCGAGGAAATGTGATTACAAAATCTCCCTGGAGGCAACACGACACTCAATATGGATTGAAGAAACGATTCAACGGGACATTTGAAGCAATCACTTTGGGGTGCAATTTGAGGGAAAGTGTGTGAATTCAGACGGTCCCTGAAGGCAACTTGAGAACCCGGCGAGAGTAGATAGAGGATATATGAATGGATTCATAGATTTCTGGCAGGTTTTATCTGAAGGCTACGGTTGACTTGAGATGGAGTGGTTGATTTATTCATTTTCAAGACAATTCTTTGATTTCAGGCTGTCGTTTAAGGCCACACCAGACTTGATTAGGATAGATTGGCATTTCCAACTGAGACATTTGGAACAATCACTTCATTGGGTGAGGGGAGCTGTGATTTCAAGCTGTTCCTGAAAGCAACGCTAGACTCTAACACTCACTTGTTTCTTGAAGAATGCTGTTATTTCAGATTGTCGTTAAAGGCACCGTGAGACTTGATTAGAGGAGTGCTAGACAATTTCGGTAGGCAATTAAGGACATTTGGAGCAACTCAGTTGTGAGGACGACTGTATATCAGTCAGTCCCTGAAGGCAACTCCTGTGAAGAAGAGGTAGAAGTCAACATTTAAAGACATTTGGAACAATCTCTTGGTGGTTGCACAAGACAAACAATCACCTGTTTGTGATTTCGGAATGTCTATGAATGCAACACTGGACTTGGTTAGTGCAGCGGTAGATTTTACCTTGGTTGTTTTGTCAGGAATACTGTGATTTCAGACTGTCCCTGAAGGCAGCAGTTGACTTTATTTGGATGGCTCGAGTGACAGATAGACTAAGATAGCATTTAATGACGTTAAAAAAAAAAATCCCCCGGATTGTTTGGCAAGCGCTATGATTTCACATTTCTCCCAAAGGCAACGCCAGACTTGATTAGGTTTTTTTTTCAGTGCTTATGTTGTATGTCAGGACGAATATTATTGATTCCAAAAGATATTGGACTTATCCTCCTCTCCGTCCCTCAAGATCGCCGACCTGTACAAGAAGCAGCAGCAGATCCTGAATCAGGGAGACAAAGCAGACATGGAGGACTACTTTTGACCTGACCACGATGCCAACAAATCATCATCAGTCACTGATATCATTGATATCAGCTTGAATGTAAATAAATGTATTTTTGTCAACTTGAATGGAAATAAAAGGTCCTTTTACACATCCTGAGAGAGAGTGTGTATGCGAGTCTGTGTGTGTGTGTGCAAATGTTTCTCCGTTTGTGTATGTCAGTGTACGTGTGACTGAAATTCCTAAATGTCCTCCTCCTCCTCCCTATCGTGGCTGTTGTTGTGCTGAATGGAAATCAAGCAGGCAGCGGAGCAGAAAATATTGAAAATGCAAATATGGAATTGAGGTGTGCTCAAAGTCTGGGTGCTATCGGACTGCGCTGTGCACTGGCCCAAACTGTTCCAGTGCTCACATTGAAAACAAAAGACATGAAAAGTAAGAATACTGAGATGACGACGGTAAATGGGCTTTCACTTGTAAAGCTCTTTTCTACCACTGGTACTCAAAAGCGCTTCACACTGTTACCTCATTCACCTACTGATGATGCAGCATCAGGTTCAATATCTTGCTCAAGGACACTTCGATATGGTCGCGATGGCCGGGGATCGAAACTGCTATTGCTGACCGACATTTCGATTTTGGCCTGTTTTACTACTGCTTCACCTCCTGGACTTAGCCTGACTTGAATCCGAGGTGTGTAAAGGCCTACTTGGACGAGTTAGTCAAAGAACTGGACGGTCAGCTTGCATCAGGCCTGCGCAGGTCTTCCTACGAGACCTTTGTGTCCTCTGTTCTTGTTGATTTCCTGTAGGTGGACATCGTCCCAACACTTTTGTACATCATGGTGTCTGTGTCTTCGCCTCCCAATGGCCTCTTTGTCCACTGCGGTAACAAAAGCTTTGTTCTCCGCCGCCTCCTCGTCCTTCCATCCGTCCATCCCTCCTCATCCGTGGTAACAAAGGCTTTGTTCTCCTCCTCATCCGTCCATTCCTCTTCATCCCTCCATCTTGGCGCTGGCTGTGACATCGCTGCCATTCCAGGCCGTGAGGGAGAGAGCGGGTGGCACACACGCCGCCATTGTCCCGAGCCAAAGCCCTCAGAATATCAATAGTGTTTTTCTTCACGGCGTTGGCCACTAACCTTTAGGATCTCATTATGTCCCCCCCCCCCCTTTTTTTTTCTCTTTCTGCACAAGCTTTTCTGCTCGCCGAAGTCAGGAAGCCTCACCCACTGCAAACTGGTCATTACACATTGTGGGGAAAAAAGCTACATTGACAAAGGGTGTCAATTTGAAGCGAGCTGCCAGTTTGCAATTGGCCTGCCGCATCCCCTTATAGTCCCACATCAAAAGGTTGCGGGGAAAAGTCGAAACGTTGAAAGGTTGAAAGAGAGGATGTTCTCAGAGGGGCCACTGACCTTCGAGTGTCAATGTCAGGTTATAACAGAGAGACTGGAAGAGTCACAGAAAGGCACAGAAGAACTCTAGAACATTTTCATGGATCAAACGGCGCTTGTTAGAGGACGACAGCAAGTTATGCAGGGTGATCAGACTGCAGCCGATGCCGAGTGGGCAACATTTATCACATAGTATGCTGCTGTACAGTATTAGTTCAAACCACAGAGGGTAGTCCATTGAATGAAATGACTCGCTGCAGGTAGATAGATGCCTTCGGGTAGTTTGTTCAATGCAGTGCAACAGCCTCAATTTTGACGTCACCACCAAACCGCCTCCGATGCAACGGTGGGGCAAACGGCAGTAAAACAGGCCAAAATGCAGATGTCAGGATCGAAGACAGGGCTAGAGACAATTTGCATCCTAAAAGTATTTACGGTACCCGAAAGTAACTTCAAATTACTTTGACAAGAGGATAGAGGTAGTCTGCTTCGAGTTCCATAACACGCAATCGCCTTTGAGACTTTTCATTTTTCCCCACTGTACAGTAATTACACTTTATAAAATCCACTTATTCATTTGCATCCTCCTTTATGTCTGATTTTTTTTGTTTTTTTTTAATCATCATGCATTTACACAATACTGAGGTAGTCTCAGCTTGTCCTGGATCAGTCTACATTGCATAATGATGTCAGTGTTGCGAGAGAACAACGAGGCCTTTCTTCTGCATGCGATGCAGCTTCTGTAGTGCTGGCACCAAATTCTGCAGCCCCCCAACCCCACCATAGTCTTTCTCAGACTCCAACAGACCTCCACCAATCTGCCACATTTCTTGCCTCTATTTTGACCTGTGATGTGGCAGATGGTTCGTTTGGTTGTGCGGTGACGTTGGCCGACTCTTATTAGGAGAGGCGGTAATTTGTCACCAGTGGACAAAATGTCTACCGCCGGCCCCCCTCCCAAGACCCCTGAGCATGAAGGAGGTGCCAGGAAGAGCATGATGATCAAGACCTACGTGTCTTTCTTGTCCTCCAACATCATCACTCATGCCTTCCCTCGGGTGTTTCCATGCTGACTAATGACTGCTAAGAACTTTCCAAACCCTTTTAGTTTGAACGCTACTCCTTCCAAATGGTCACACGCATGGGAAAAAAATGCATCCAATTCTGCAATGTGTGCTCCACATACTGTCAGTTTTTAACTTTTGATGAACCCAGCAGGACAGGCCACATCCATGCTTAGAATTGGAGGAAACATCAAGTGTCCCAAGATGTAGATCTGTTCAGGGTTGTCCGACCTGGGCTCGGTTCACTAACTGGACCAGGTCAGACCTCTCTGGAGGGCTCGCGATGAGGATGCAGCACCACGTATACTCCTGTAGTAGTCTTTATTGAACCACAAACAACATGGTGAGATTGTCAGGGAAGAAGTGGATTGCTCTGGCTGTGGTAGCTCTATCAGGATAACACAAAAGTGAGAAAATGGGTGAGATCTGGACATTTCAGAGGTTGTTGGTTGAGTGCGGACATTTGCTGTATGTGTTTTGGGACACGTGAACAAGATGTCAGAGGTGCTCGTCCCTCTGCCCGTGTTGTCCTTCATTTGTCTCTGTTTCAATTGTCCTGGCCTCAACTTTCTGGCCTGGCGGCGCCGACACGTTCCGCCGTGGGGGCGCTCAATGCGTGCCTTTGTGTGTCCCACCGGGGCGGGAGAAAGCGCCATTGAGGCCTTGGGCCCCGGCCCCGTCCCCCTCGCGCTCCATTGTATCAGCAGGAATCCGGCGGGAGGGACTCCAAAGACTTACGGCCTTTGTTCTGACTTCTGAGCGGACTGGACCGCCATGACCCAGACCTAAATGCCCTACCGCCACACATGGTGCACCTAAAAATACCAACAGAAATCTTAGATCATTTGAGCCACTGAGAACTGGAGTACCTCCTTTGTGGATAAAAATGAAAGCAATATGATTAGCAAATTTGATCCAAGTTCAAAAGCATTGTCTTTTTAAATATTCTTCCTCAATGTGTCTTTTATTGTATTTCTTTAATTCTAAAAACACAGGACCATACAGACAAAAAAAGGATCTGATCAATTTTGAGTACAGGGAGGCCTTGAAAGGCCTGAATTGGCTGAGCATGGTTTGAGCTGGTCTAAAGTGGAGCAAGGTAATCTAAGGTGGTACTAGATGGTCTAGAAGGGCGAAGGGTACTCCATAATTGGTCCAAAGTAGGTGAGAAGGGTCCTGACTGGTTTGAAGTTGTCCAGTGTGGTCTTGAGTTGTTCAACGTGGTCTATGGTGTACTTAGGTTGGTGCAAGGTAGTTTCAAGTAGTCAAAGATTGGTCCAAGGTTGTCTGGAGATGGTCCAAGTTGGACTATAAAGGTCTGAGGTTGGTTCGTGGCAATTTCAAGTCCAAGATGTTTTCAAGTGGTCCAAGTCTGTGGAGGTTTGGTCTCAGGTGGTCGAGAGTCATCCAATTTGCTCTAAGGTGACCCAAGGTGGTATTGAGTGTTACGGAGGATTTTCGAGTTGGTCCAAGTTTGTCCAAAGCCATCTCGAGTCATCTAAGGTTGGACCAACTTGGCCTAAAGTCATCCAATTTCAACTAAGGTGGGCCAAGGTGTTCTGGAGTGGTCCAAGTAGTGTTCGATTACTCCAAGATTGTCCAAAGTGGTCTAGGGTTCTATAAGGTCGGCTTGTATATTTAAAAGAAGTATTTCCTGAAATCCGAGCACTCTTACAATCAATGTCACTTCCTGTCATTAACTTGAGGGGTTAACATCAGCATCCAAATACCCAGAGGGTGGGCCTCTCTTTGCGATGGCGGTCCTGCATGGACCCCTTGGAAGTGGGGGGTAAGGAGGAGGAGAGTTCCTAGGGCCGGGGCCGAGCGAGGGGTGTGTCCCCCTATAAAGACTCCTCACACCGTCGGGCCTTCTGTTGCTGTCTTGTGCCTCTTGGCTCCATCCTTTGTCATCGTCGTCATCTTCTTCACACACTCTTCAACAGAGTGGGACTCTTACACCACCGAGACCGGTCACTTGGGTGTCTGTCTGCGCTTTGTGTGTGTTCATCACCTCTCTCGATTCCTTCACGTCGGTGGGAAGTCCATTCTTGCCCCAGACCATCATGCTGACCCTGGTGGCGCTGGCGTCCCTCCTCGTCCTGGCCACAGGTAAAGAACAAAAAAAAACATACTCCTACACCTGCACAACGTATTGAAAAGCAAGTATGTGTTGCTATAATCTACGGAGTCAGAATTGTTTTAATGTGGGGGGGTAGCGACCCCAAAAAAATGTAAGGAAAGATCGACATGTACTGGACAATAGTGACATTGAGTTTGGGTATGAGGGCGGTGTTATGCAGAAAAAAAACCTGCAAACAATAATTTGGTTTTCTTTGCGTGTTGTCTTTTTAAGGTAAGTGGAGATACGTGCTTTGCGTTGGACAGTGCTGTGTGTGTGTGTGTGTGTGTGTGTGTGTGTGTGTGTGGGGGGGCACGTGTATCGCCATATCTGAGTTGTTTAGTTTTGCAAAATGAAACTAATTTTCCTTCGTCTTCCAAAATAATGGTTGGGACAAAAACTTACCGTGTGTTCTGGTTAAAAAGGGGCAAAAGAATTAAGAAAATTGGACGTGGATTTTTTTTTTTGAGGTGACAACATGCAATGTGGATGTGCATTAATCCGCCCTTTTTTTATCTTAATGTTGAAACGTTTTTTTAAATGTTTTGAATACAAAGAAATTGGAAAAAGTTTGGACAAAGATGAAAATAATTTTTATCTATTTAAAATATTTTTCCAAATTGTAAGTTAATTTGACATGTTCGTGAATGAAAACAGATGAAGCAATACTAGCTTTGCTTCAGATTCTTTTTTTATGATAAAAAAAATACAAATTATTTTAAAGTAATTAGATATATTAGTGTTTCATCTCATATATTTTTAGATTTAAAAAAAAAATGTCGGTAGTGAGAGGAAAAGCCTTTTTGTAGTCTGTTTTGCAAGATGAGCATTTTCCTTCCGTATTACAATCCATCTTTCATACGTGGTTGTACGTTGCCATTTATGTATTCATGTTTGTATCGTGATATTATAATCGCATGTTCAAATGTGCTATGTGCCTCCTCCCACTAGTTATCATGACAGACACGTTGATGCCACCGATCGGTCCTCAGCATCTCCTCCTTAACGACCACTAAGCTGCTTAGCGGACGATTAATTGACTCAACTTTAATGAACTCCACTATCGTCGTCATTAATTGACACGTTGCGATCCTTTCGGATGCTATACGACTCGCCACAAAAGCTACAGCACATCGGTATTCCCCTTTTTTGCCGCACATTATTAAGATGTTACTCCATGCGGTCAGATTTTTGACAGTCTCATATTTTCCCGGTCAGTGAAATATTGATTTAGTGCCTGAGAGGCAATTAGCATCAATCATCATTCACGCGCTACGAGTGACACATTCAATATTTTCTCACTACATTATGCTTAGATTGGGATGATCATGTATACGCTCACTATATGCAATATTTCCACTTTTTGCATGCACTATTTCCCCCTAGAAGGTTTTTTTTTTTTTGGGGCTCCCAAGTGTTCCTGTTGACCAAACACAGAATGCAAAAGCTGCAAATTCACCTAAACTTCGAGGAATTCTACTTTGAGGCACAAGTAGCTCCTGGACCTTTCAAACAAATCGTATATTCCGCACTATAAGGCGCTTCGTAGTATAAGGCCTAGCAACGAATGGCCTATTTCAAAACTGTTTTCATATATAGGGCGCGCCGCATTATTGATAAGGCGCATAAGAACACGTCCAGTCAGTCTCGACTGCTCACCTGCCTGACGTTTGGGTGTGATGGGCAATAATGGTTGCACTTATATTATGTGTCCACTAGATGGAGCTCCGCTACACGGAACACAATACAATCCCGCTTTATTTATATCGAGCTTTCACAACTGCTGCAGCTGTAACAAAGCGCTTGACAGAACATTTAAAATACTACGTCCAAGAAATCCGAATATTGATCCATATATAAAGCGCTTTGTCGGCTTTTGAGAAAATTGAATGCTTTCAGGTGCACCTTATAGTATGGAAAATACGGTACGACCCTGCCGCCCCCCCCCAAACAGGGTTTACGAAAAAAAACACTCGTAAAATTAAATTTAGACTATCGTATTTCCTGTTGACATGCAATGGTCATCCAAAGCTGCATTTTCACCAAAAGATTATGAAACTTTCAGGTCTCTGTACACCTAGTTGCTGGAGCCAAAAACTCCACAGTGTAGGGTAACACTCATGAGAGTTCCAGGAACCTCCAGCGAGGGTGTGAAGTCCTGAACATATCTGATGAGCGACAAGGGTGTTTTAGTTGTCGGAAGTCCATGTGGCGAAATTTATTGGAATTATTGGGGTGAAAAGTAAACCTTGCTCGGGAGTGTAGTACTTAGGAAAGCTTCAAGAATTTTTGTGCCGTCTGTATCTGCAGCACTGAACTTGTCTGCCCGAAAACTTTCAGTTCCAGAAAATAGCAACAGCTGATCTCTGCAACTTCCCTCTGTGCAGTGCCCGAGCCGTCCCAGGCCATTGTGATTTACACAGGCTGGGAACGTCACGCCCTGGTGGGCACCGAGGTGCGGCTCTCCTGCTCTTTCTTCTCCTGGCGCTGGACCTCCGAGGACGTCACCTTCTCCTGGACCTACAGGCCCGACGGCGCCAGGGATAGCATCTCTGTAAATACAAGCTCAAACAAACACACACACACACACACACACACACACACACACACACACACAATTTTGTAAGTGGAATAAAAACAATCTGAAATTCAGTGAAACCCAAATGAGGGCAAGTTATAGAAAATAGACGGCTAGAACCATATTTGGCAACCAAGTGGATAGGAAAGGTGCGGCATGGTGGTCGCCTGGTTAGCACGTCAACTTCACAGTGCAGGGATACGGTGTTCAATTCCAGTTCCGGCCTCCCTGCATGGAGTTTGCATGTTCTCCCCGTGCCTGTGTGGGTTTTCTCCGGGTACTCCGGTTCCCTCCGACACTCTAAAAATATGCGTGGCAGGTTAATGGAACACTCTAAATTGTCCCTAGGTGTGAGTGTGAGTGCGGATGGTTGTTCGTCTGTGTGTGCCCTGCGATTGGCTGGCAAGCGGTTCAGGGTGTCCCCCCCGCCTTCTGCCCGAAGACAGCTGGGATGGGCTCCAGCACGCTGGCGACCCTCGTAAGAATAAGCGGATTAGAAAATGGATGGATGGTTAGAAAAGTCACTTGAACATGTGATTTCCCCCAGCCAATCAGTGAGGAGAGGACGGGCTGATGAGGTCAAAGTTGAAAGTGTGACTTCTTGATTACAATATCACCATGTTTGCACTTTGCATGCAAGCTTGCAAATCTTTTTTTTTTTTTTCCCATTTCGCCGTTACCCAGTTATCGTCCCCTCATCGTCCTCTCCCGTCGCTCCTCTAATCTCGGCTCCCATCTTCCCCATCCTGTCCACCTCCTCCTCCTCTTTTCTCATTATCTCGCTCGCCTTCCGCACCTGTCCTGACGTGGCCTCGTTCACATTTCTTCTCCTTTTGGCGGAAATTGAGGCGGCTGCTTCATATTTCCTTCCTGCTGCGACGCTACTGTTTGAGTCATTCAATCAAGTATGTTTGGTGCAAATGTGTACAGAAATCATTTTAATTAGTAGCAAAAAAATATATTTTTTAAAGTTCTGGATTTTGTTTTTTTCATGCTTTGACAAAGAAAAGCAATTTTCTATCGAAAGCTCCTACCTTATTAGAATGGGTTTTTAAAAAATTAAATGCAAATAGTTATAGACAAATAGCTATCTTTCATTTTTAAAAGTTTATATGAATGAATACTTTCACTCATTTTCCTAATTCTTGAAAAATTGTAGCAGCATGTTTAGCTAGTAGTGGCAAGTCATCCATCCATTTTCCGATCCACTTTTATCCTCACAAGGGTCATGGGGGGGTGCTGAAGCCTATCCCAGCCGTCTTCGGGCAGTAGGCGGAGGACACCCTGAACCGCTTGCCAGCCAGTTCGCAGGGCACACAAACAATCATCCGCGCTCACACTCACACCTCTGGACAATATTGAGTGTTCAATCAGCCTGCCACACTTGTTTTTGCAATGTGGGAGGAAACCGGAGTACCCGGAGAAAACCCACGCAAGCCCGGGTAGAACATGCAAACTCCACACAGGGAGGCTGGAGCTGGAATTGAACCCGGTACCTCTGCACTGTGAGGTTGAGGCACTAACCACTGGACCACCGGGCCGCTAGTGGTCAGTTGTCCCTAAATGCCACAATGTTTTCAGATCTTCCACTACACGGGCGGGATGGCCTACGTGGACAACAAGGGTCCCTTCAGGGACCGACTGGAGTTTGTGGGGGACCCAGGCCGGCGCGACGGCTCCATACTGCTCAAGAATTTGGAGTTCAGCGACAACGGGACCTTCACCTGCGACGCCAAGAACCCACCCGACATTGTCGGACGGCCCTCCAGCGTGCGCCTGCTCGTCTTTGAGAAAGGTCAGACGCACGCGCTCGCCCAAGTGGGCCAACTTCCGCCTGTAGCTCCCACTGTGATTCGAATGTAGACTCTGACTTGAAGTTATTTTTATGTATTCTTTCAGTTTGTACGATTTCTTTATGGGGAAAAAAGGAGGTTTAGTACATTTTTTAAATTTGCCAAATAATTATTAATTAAAAAAAAATTTGACTGGATATTTTTTCTGACGATTTCATTCTTTTTGTACAATTTTGTCCATTTATGTTCAATTTTGTACATAAAATCATCTACCTTGCAGAAAAAAAGTTTTTGTTTCATTTGTACTTTTATGTACATTTCATCCCACTTTATTTCCCCCCACGCTTTGTCCATTTGTGACCAATTTTCGACAATTTCGTTTAATTTTGCACGAAAAGTGATGCACTTTGACTTGTTGCAAAATTATTTGGGTTGTGTGGTTGTACATTTCCGCACCCTTTTCAACAATGTTGTTCATTTTCTCCAACCGTGTACAATTTTGTACAATATCAGACAGTTTCATAGTGGTCCATCCGAACCGAAAGGTTTCATTCGAACGTTTGAAATTGCGGGGCGGACGCGCTGACCACGACTGCCATCATTGATCCACGAAGTGCCGCATGAATAATGCAGGATTCCTCTCATTGGAAGTCATTGGACTTATCTTTGAGATGTTTATCATTTGCTGAAGCCGCCGACCTTTTTCCTCTTCTCCGCCGCAACTTTATCACTCTCATGTCACTTTTTTTTTTTTTACCATCACATTTTTGAACACATCTTTGGCTCATCGCTTTATTGCCACTTTTTTTTGACTGACATTTATTTACTGTTCTGACCTTTGCCACTTTTTACTTTGGCTTTTTTTGCAGTTATTTATGGGACTTTTTCTCGTCAGGTTTTCTGTTGGCACTTAACTATTTCAGGGACAGCGGTTACTACAGTGGACAGCTCATCATGTTATCAGGGTGCATGAAAGGGTGAAAGGTCACTTGTCACTTGTTAATTTTTCACCAGCAAAGCTTTGAGCATCACTTTTTGCCTGCACTTTTATACCATCATATTTCTTTTCAAAAAATGTTTTGGGGGTCATTTTTTTTAATTGGCGCTTTTTAACCTTTTTTTTAATGATAATATCTATACTATTCCTACTTTTGTCAGTTTTTCTCTGGTCAATGAACAACATGTCACTTTTTTCATGGTCATTTTTTTTCATGGTCACTTTTTTTCATCGTGTTTTATATTATAATTATTAATTTTTGTTATTGATCTATCTATTTTATAAATTATTAAATTATTAACTACATTTTGACAGTCCCTTTTTAGCTGACTATATGTAACACTTTTTACTTTCAATATTTATCAACATTTATTGACTGTTCCAACTTACAACTCTTTAGTGTTACTTTATTGCCATCAATTTCACTGCCACTTTTGGAAAACCACTTTTTTTTTTAACCATCATTCTATCTGATTCTACTGACATTTTTTTCGGGCATCACTTTTTGGCATTCCTTTTCTGTTGACAATATCTTTTTAATCATCATCTTTCACTGTAATTTCTTGACCATCACTTTTTTTAAACTATAATTTATTCTTTTTTACCATCATTTTTTTTACGTCACGTTTTTCTACCAACAATTTGCTGTAATTTTTCAACTTTTTTTGAACTTCTTTTTTCTGTTATTTTTTGCGACACATTTTTTTCCTTCTCTTTTTTCACCAGCAATTTTTTACCCTCACTTTTATTTTCTTATCATTTTTTTGCCACTTTTTTCATCAAAGTTTTTACCACCATGTTTTTACAATCACTTTTTTTTCATTACTTTTCTATTGTAATTTTTTTTCTCTGCTGCTTTTTTGCTGTCACTTTTGGTACCGTCACTTTTTTTTTTTTTTTCTAAATCTTCCCTCCGTGCTGCTGCTTTCCGTTGCAGTGCCTATCCAGGCGGGCGTGATCACGGGCTCCATCATCGGCGCCGTCCTGGGCCTGCTGCTGCTGATCGTGGTCATCTACTACCTGATGCGCTTCCTGGTGGCGCGCCGCGTCTTCAGCCTCAACGTCAGGTCAGTGCAGGGCCCTGAGCGGACGCTGCGACTGCACACCGGCTGCCTCGGGCTCCGCCCCAAGCCCGAGCCCCTCCCGGGCACCGACACCTGCATCGCCTAGTGGTCTACCACTCCCCCTGCTAGCTCACGTCCAGTCAGTCTCGACTGCTCACCTGCCTGACGTTTGGGTGTGATGGGCAAGAACCCCGTTTTGAATGACCTAAAATGCCAAGTGAAAGGTCAAAGGAGTCCATTATTTTTGTTATTTTCAATGTTGCCATACAGAATCCTTTTGGTTTTGAGCGTTGCGACCTTCTGAAAATTCGCCCCCGTTGCCCAAGCCCCTGAGCACCACCCCTGATGCGCGCTCAAGTGATTTAGCCTGATTGCAATCTTCATCTGCGTGTTATCCGCCGGATAATCCGGCGCAAGGGTGCAATGACGCCGCGTCCGTCATCCCACCGGTCGATGAGCGCGGCGCCGCCATAAAGACATCCTGACTTCTGTTTTTGTGTTTTGTCCTCCAGTAAACATGGCAAGAAAAAGAAGGAGGGATCACAGCAGAGACAGGCAAGTTCATGCATTTAAAAAAATGTGTTTCCCCCTCTCACTCCTCGTCTTCCGGCTCCTCGCCTAATCACACGCCGCCTCCCAAAACAAGCAAGCAAGCGAACCTATTGATTTGGAGTGATTTTTAGACTCATGCTATTATAATAGCATTATAAGAGAACCGGATTTTTTTTCCCTTTGTGTGGTAAAAAAAAAATTCTGATGATTATGGGCTGACTAATTCATTTTTTATATTTAGATTTCATCGGCTGGCCAATTTAATTGCCCCATATTGGCCCTTTTCAAATCGGTTTGCCGATTTTTGAATACATGTTCCTGACAATTAGCACATGACAAAATGAGACCAAAATAATAACATTCAAACACTTAAAAGATGATCAATTTTATGTATTTATTTTTCCAGTCTGAAGTTAAAGTACTACTCAAGGACAAAGTATTGTCAAACATTTGAATGTTTTGCCCGTAATCTTTTTTATGTGAGTCATTATGTATACTTTTTAATTTAATGGGACAATGAATCAGTTATCAGAAAAGGATTCTTCCATATATCAAAATCGGCCTTAAAAAAAAAAAAATCCAGATGGTGCCGTTGATCTCAATGGTTGCGATGTCACAAAAAGAACCCTCTTGATTCTGAGCACTGACACATCTGAAAAGATCCTAATTGGGTTTGAATAGTGCAACATTATGTCAAAAAATTGGTGATTTTAAGTGTTGCAAGCATTTTAAACGAGCCATTTTAAAACATTTTGGATTACTGCCACAACAAAGCCCCTCTTCGGCGAAGGCCTCCAACCAAAACAAAGTCTCTCTTGTTATTATGCTTCCCAACTACAGGGGGCACCAAACCGCCTCTTTGATTCATTGTTGTCACTCGACAGACCTCCTGCCCCTCACCCCCCACCCCACCGCCAGTCCCACTTTCACCATCTTCTTCTTTTTGTCTTCTTTTAACTGTCAGATGATTGTCAGGTTACTCTCCAGTGCCACCGGGCACTGTGCAAGCGTCTATGTGTGTGTGCGCATGTGCATGTGTGAGGAAGCGCAGGCAGGGCAATGTGGTCGTTGCTTGGTTGCCGTGACGACACTGTCACGCATGTCAACCTCGCTGCTTTTTAAGTTATTTATTCATATATGCGAGCCCACAGACACGCGCACACGCAAAGAGCGCCCTATGGCACTTGATGTACGCCGTCAAACACACACATATACACACCCACACAATCACACGGGCACACAATCTCACGCATACACGTGTGCGCACCCGTAGTCGCGCACAAAATGACATATGCGTCGACACATGCACACGTGCCCAATCGCGCATGCACGCACACACACATACAAAAATAAGCAAAATGCGCACAAACACACTCACGCGTGCGTGCAGTCTCAGGGACGCACACAGACACACACACTCACATGTGTGCATGCGCACACACGCGCACACACACACACATACATGTTCACACATTTGTTCACACACTTGCTCACACATCCAGAGCTGCGGAATGATAATTGCAGCCCGCGCTTTGTATCGATTGGAGCTTCTCTTTCCTCCCCCCTTCCTCCCTCCTCACCTTTGACTCCCTCCGCAGGCCTGGAGGAGCATCTCCCCGCCCCCCCGTCACCCGCTTTCTCCTTTTCTCCTTCAGGTCATGTGATGCGCTCGGACAGGAAATCACTAGCCCTCACTCTTCATCTTCTCTCTCCTTGAGGCTCCCCCACATCTCCTCCCTCCCCCCTCCCCCCATCCTCCATTTTAGCCTCGAGGGGCAGAAAGCTCCGGACCGCCGCGGTTTCGGATGCGGCCACATTAATATCCTCCTCTTCTTGTATCTTCGTCTTCTTGATGATGATCAGAGTCCAATTAGAGGTGCTCAGCGGGGGGTTGATTAGAGACCACCGGCGCGCTCGTCAAGCTGATGCTTGTGTTTTAAATTCTCCTCGCCGCCAGCGGTCCGTTCTTTGAAAGTACTCGCACTGAGAAGGCTCCATAAAGGCTGCCTTCGACACGCTCCAATTCACTTTGCGCACGCTGTTTTTACGTCGTTTGTCTATTGGCGTCTATTTTCAAATGCTCAAAAATGAGAGGAAACAATGAGACAAAAGTCAACAGGCAGCCCAAAAATTGTAATCCTACAATGCTTCAGTCTCATTTTGTTACTATTGAAAGGGGAAGGGCGGGAACGTTGGAATCTTTCAGGAATAGTCATTTTGGGTTTTTTTTTACATGAAGAGTTGTAATTTTTTTAGATTTAAGTAAAAAGATTGAGAAAAATAAAAATAAAGTTAATATTAGAGGAAAAGTCTTTTGGGGGGTATTGCTAGTTTATGAATATAATGTTGCATTTTTGGTATATTTAAAAAAAATCTGAATCTTACAGTACCTCAGTTGTATTTTTTTGAAAAGTTGAAAAGCCAGAATATTTTTTTAATAACAAGTCAATATTTTAAATAAAATTAAATGCCATTTTTTTAAGAAAAAGGAAAAGATTAGGTGAGTAAAAATGAGTAAGCTTGCAAATATGAGTGCTTTTATTTTAAAAAAACCCATATATATATATATATATATATATATATATATATATATATATATATATATATATATATATATATATATATATATATATATATATATATATATATATATATATCTGCCTTATTTCTGTAAGGCGTAGAAAAACAAGTAGTGTGTTTCGGTAACATGAAATTTTAGCATAGGGTCGGAAGGTCGGACAAAGTTTTTTTTTAATCTTTTTCTCCCTCCCTCCTCCATCAAAAACGTAAACAAAATAACCATAAAACATAAAACAAGGAGACATTGAAACCAGTGCCGGATGCTCGTCTGTCAAAGAGGGGAAGCTCAATTTTGGTCGACATCATAAAAAGTGTCCGTTTATTGATACGTGAATTCTACTCTAGCTCCGTTCCTTTTCAAGAAAATGATCTGTGACCCTGTCATACCAACAAGGCGTCTTTTCCCGGTACTTAATTAGTGTCCTAAAACTATAGGAACTGCAATAAAACCCACCAGAAATAAAAGATTAATTTGTCGCTAGTTGTTTGTTTACAACAAAGAGTGTCGCTAAAATGATTAGGAGAAGTCTCCAGCTCACCTCGGAACAGAATGCGAGTTGAAAAATTGCTCGCGACGGATGTCTACACTAAAAGCTCAGTGACTGGCTCATTTCAATGTCAATCGAACTGGCACACAGGCTCAGACAGATCATCCAATCTGATGCAGAAAAGCCTGGCGTCCGGTACCCTCCCACTGCCAACCAGTCCGTCCGTGGGCGGGACAAAAACCAGCTTGTATCCAATGACTCGTCTCCGTTCAACGCATTGGGAGAACCTACCCTGAACTCACTACCGTTTAAAGCACAGCGAAGCTGCGGGGTGAATGAGAAGGGAGTCGCGTCGTAACCAGTAAGAAGAAGCTGATTCGGAACAAAAGTTGAGCATGTTGTAGCGCATATTTAGTCAATGACATGTACACACAATGAAATTTACATTCATTTATTTGATCACTTATTCTTTGACATTTTAGGGAAGCCGAGCTTCCCTTGCAGTCGAGCAATCGCCACTGATTGAAACCCCGCTCGCCGCCGAAAGCAGCGAGAGTTGGGTACCCAGCGGCTGGGTGTTCCAGCCATCTCGTTACCTCTGCGTCCCGCGTCCTAGACGGCCCGTGGTGGTCGTCAAATAGTTCGTTGAATCTTTTCGACACAGCAGTGGATGCTATTTTCTTCATATTATGGTGCGAGCATGCGACTGCAACACACAAAACGCGTTTTAAACTGTTGTCGGAGATCGTGGCCGCGCCATGATTCAATGTTGTTGACAGACGAGCGACAGGGCAAACGACGCGCGCGCTCAACGTGAATATTGCGAGAGTTTGCACCAATGTAAACGCTCTAAATTCATCTTTCCTTTTATTATTTATAATTTTGTCTGTGGTTTTATTGTTCTTGTTTTGATTATAAAGCGTCCTTGAGTGTTTTGAAAGGCGCATATAAATGAAATGTACGATTATTATTACACAAAAATGTAGAAGGTTTGAAAAAAAATGCCGACCGTAAAGTTTTTTTTCGAGGTAGAAATTCTCGGTCGGTCGGGTTACCGGAAACACACTACTTTTCTACGCCTAATATGTATATATATATATAAATTGTCTCTAGGTGTGATGGTTGTTCGACTATCTGTGCCCTGCGATTGGCGGGCAACCAGTTCAGGGTGTAACCCGCCTGGTGCCCGAAGACAGCTGGGATAGGCTCCCTTGTGAGGATAAACGGATAAGAAAATCGATGAATGAATGGATATTATAGAAATATAGTTACTTTTTGCATCAACGTAACTGTATTTAAAAAAATAGTTTGAAGGAAATACGCAAAACATGAGAATATTTTTTTGTAAGTACGAATCTGCAATTTCACAAAAAAGTCATGGTTTTAAAAAAAAGAGGTCAAATGTGCATAAAAAAATAAACAACTAATCTGATGGGCTTTGCTGTGTGTAGATACACATGCGTGTGCGTGCGTGTGTGTGTGTGGTGAGGGGGGGGCATGGCGGGGGTCATAACCGAATTGTCATGAGTTGTACAGGTTTATGGAGCCCACCTGTCACGGTGTCCCATCCTAATGCATGGTTACCTCTTTTGTCCTCCCGCCCCTCCAGCTCTGGACACCGCCCCCCCTCACTCTCGCCCCCCGCCCTTAAAAGGAAGTTTCTCCGCCCCCTGCCTCACCCTCTTTCTCACTTCTTTCACTCTCTTCTCCTTTTTTTAAATGGACTTTCTCTCCCCTTCACCACAGCACTGTCTGCCCATCTTAAAGTGACCCCCCCCCACACTTCTTTCCTGCCCCCCCACCCCCTGGCACTCCTTTCCTCCTCGAGTGACTCTCCACCCTTGTTCTGCCCCTGCCCTCCTCTCTGTCCCTGCTCCCCCACAGGGCCCCGCGCCAGCGGCCGACCCCGCCAAGCCGAAGGCCTCGGAAAAGAAGAAGCAGGAGTCCCGCAAGGACCGCAAATAGGATAAGGGGCGGGGCTGGGGCGCGCTCCTTGGGCGTCTGCTCCGGCCCGGGCAGGACGGGGGGACGGGTGGCGGAGGGTGCGGCGGCAGTAGAGGACGCCGCCGGGCGGGTGTTGATGACCATCGAGCTGGAGCTGACCCGTAAGAACGGCCAGGGGGGCCCGGGGAGCGGCCCCTCCAAAGCCCCCGGCCTCCTTTCTCGCCTCGCCAGGCAGCTCACCCTCAAATAAGGGGGGGCGGGCACCCGTGGCGAGGGGGCGGGGGGGCCGTACCGCCTCTCATCAGAAAGTGCAGTGGTATCGATTGAGATTTATGATTGTGAAGTCGGCGTGATCTCGTCCCAGCCTCGTTTTGACACTGCCCGCTTGCTTGTGCCCCCACCCCACAGGAGCACCGCCCTGCTTCCTGCTCCCCTCACCACTTCTTGTGAATGTTTCAATACTCTCTTTTAACCACTGTCCTCTCTCTCTTTCTCTCTCTCTTTTTATCTCTCTGTCTCCCATCCTTCTTTTACTTTTCTTAGATAAAGGTCTGACTCCTCCGTGACGCCTCCGCCTCTCTAGTCTGCCTGACGCACCCCCCCTTCTTCTTTCCCCTCAGTCGTCATTACTTCCCATTATATCTCTTCCTTAAAGGCAGTCTATAAGAAGAATAGATGCACCCTCTATGACCCCCGTACCCCTACCCCTGCACTGTCAGTGGTTGTGTCAAATAATTTCCTCACCGGAGTCCCTTTATGCACTCACCGGGCCACGCGTAAAAAAAAGTGTTTAAGGCCTAACGACGCTCATAACCGGCGCCACAGGAGCCCACCAGACGCCCCTCGGGCCAGGCCTGAGCCTCCTGAATCTTTTTTTTTTTTTTTTTCTTTTCCCCCTTTATGACTCAATCTGGCGGAAAGCACGTGACCAAGCCTTGGCCAGACCTCGGGGCACCATTGACAGAGATAGCAGTCCTGCCCTTTTTTAAGATTAATTCATCTGCATGATGCAAAAAAAAAAAAAAAGAGAAAGAATCGAAGATTTTCTTTAGATTAAAAAAGAAAACTTTTTTTTCGTGGAAAGACATTTAAATATTCAAAAAAACAAGGGTAGAATTTGGGAGGGGTCATAACAAGGTAAAAAATGTTCAAGGTCAAAGTCATAATTTGGGGAAAATGCTACAATATGCATGTTTTAATTGAAAAATTCAGACTCAAGTAGTTCTTTTTTTTTTTTTAAGAAACCTAAGATATTGTGGGGAAGATATAGAAGAAGAAGAATAAAGACACTTTTGGAGAGGAAATACCTGATTAAAACGATTAAAATTGTCATTGAGGAAAATTCAAATATTCCAAGAACAAAGATCTTTTTTTTTCCTGGCCTTGAAAATGTTTTATTTTAGTGAGAATAAAAGTCACTTTTTTCCCCCTCCAAGATAAAACATCATATTTATTTTGGAGGGTATTATTTTAAATGGAGAAATCCGACCATAGAATATTAAATCCGTCTTTCCATGATAAAATTAACAGCAAAATAAAACAAACATGTTGGACTTTGTGTTGCCACCTGTTTTTTTCTCGGCCTGGCGCTACGTCGCCCTCCTCTGGCCCCAGGTGTAGTTTAATGGCATCCATTTCTGCCCGCCTTCACGAATAACGGCTGCGCATTTCCCGGCCGAGTCAGCGGGTCGGTGTTTGGGTGGTGGCGCATATGATTTAGTGTCCGCCGTTTCGCCTGGCAGGCCAGCGACTGACGAGCACGGATGACGTCACGGGGCTGGAGGGCGGGCGGCGGACAGAAGTCCTCCCCCCCACCCCAAAAAAAATCTCGCTGCCGTCCCGCGTCACCATCACGTCTTTGGCTTTTATCTCCTTCCACTTCCTGTCATCTGGCTCCGCAGAATAGGACTCGGCACAATCCACTTTGCTCGTTAAGACTCTTCTTATCAGACTCTCAGCTTCCCTTCCCTCCTTCATTTGCCCTTCAAACAACCCCGCCCTCCCTTTGCTCTCCTGGGGAGCCGTGCGGTCCTCGCCATCCCGCACCTTCTGACCCTCCTCCCGTCTTTTGTTCCATGCCAAGATGCTCAACCTCTGCCCCCCCCCGCCAACTGGCCAAAGGATGTTGGGTGTGTAAAGCCGCATTCCCACAAAAGGGTCTCGTTGGCTTTGGCTCGGTATGCTTGGGAAGGTGAATACCTGACCCGGCTTGTGTTTCTTGGGAGGTTTAATGGCTGCATCTAAAATTATTCAAACGGTAAAGTGTGTAAAGCAGACAGCCTCTGTTGTTTTCGATGATTTTTTTTTTTTTTGCTCCGCCTCAATAACTGAAAGCTTTAGCGATCTCAAACATACAATAAAAATGTAAATCAGTAAAGTCAAAACGGAACTTGAGGAAAGAACCAACAACTGAAAACCTGCGCTACCTAGACGCAATGACAAAATTATTTTAAATATTTCGGGATTTTTGTCTTTTTTATTTATTTATTTATTTTGCTTGGCAGAATTCTCTGTAGACCGAGTTGGTGTGGGTCACTGAGCTTGGCTGCTGCACACACAGCAGCGAAAGGAGAGGGAGAGGCGGCAGGGACAGGAAGTCAGACCAAGAATTGCCATGGGGGATGTTTTTGATGAAGTCCCAATTATTTGGGTTTCGAATGGAATTGCTAAGAGTTGCGTACTGATCTGGAGCCAAACGAGGCTACTTGGTGGAAACACGGTTCATCGTGTACGTCGCGCTAAGCATCAAAACAACAATGTTAGCCTAAGTCAAGCATTAGAAAGTTTTTGCGATGGCTGCACATCCTTGGCCAAGTCTCGGTTGACTGGTGGTCTTCAAAGGTGCTCCCCTGTCCTCCAAAAAGCAAACCACGAGCCAAACGGCGCATCGGCAGACGTCAAGCTTGGGGATGGCCGAGACTTGAATGTTCCTTTTTGAAAATTCCGAGCTATCTGGAATGCTAGTAATCGTACTAAAACGCCGTGTATGTTTTATGAGCTGTATTAGGAGCAACGTAACATTCCCTCATTTGAAATTGACTTCATCTCAAGTTGTTGTTTATTTTATTTTTTTTACATTTATTTAATTTAACACGTCATCACTCTAATTGAATGTATAATATGTTGTAAAAAGAACGTGAATAAAACATTTAAGTCCACCATGTTTGCCGTTCTTCATGACCTAGCTTACAGTGCAAGCGGCGGGTAAAACGTTAGCTCATGTAGCCCCCGCCTGCACACCAAGTGTCTCCGCCAATTACTTTTAACGTTCTTGACACAGTGGCTAACGCACGATCATGTCAAAGCCAAAAGGTAAGCGGAGCTGCAGCATTAGCTTAAGGCTAATAGCTCACCCACAAGTGATAACAATGCCAACGGATCCAATTTCACCACGGAAAGACATAGCGATATATATATGCTGTAAAAACACATCTATAATTCTTTTTCCTTGGGGTATTTTAATGAAAGCAAGTTAACGAAACACCTGGAAAGTGTTTCTAATTGTCAAAGAACGAAAAAAAAAGCATGTCTCCAACGTGTGAAAACGGGGTAATGAGTCAAACTTATGATGAGGTGTTATTTTTGTCTCTAATGGCGGCTTCCCATTGAAATGAATGGCAATGCCATGAATCCATACGGAATAAAGTGACTCATCTGTCTGATGCGCACGAGTGCAGAAGAAGGAACAGAAGGCAAGAAGCCAAAAAGCACACATTGGCAGCCAGCGTGAAAATATGCCAAGGCTGGTGGTGTCACAGGATCATCGGCAGCATCTGTCGCGAGGGCCCGCCAGCGTATGCTACCAATATGCTAATGCTAATATTAGCCATGGGCCCACCTGCCGCCTCCCCACCTCATTTTGAACGGTGACTGCATTATTACTATTTTTTATTTTTTTTTACCCTTACGGTGACCAGATGTGTCCGCTTTTTGCGACAAAAGCACGGCCAACTTTAAATTTCATTCACTTCGTCGGCATGTATTACTCTTTGAGCCGTGGCTCGTGTTCCTCGATGGACCCACCTTCATTCATGGAAAAGTATCGGTGTCATGATCAATATCGGCGATACTGGCCCTGTATTTACTTTGGATTGGTTCACAAAAACACTCCAAAGCCATGAAAATTCATTTAGATTGATCAATTTGATGTGTGTGTGTGTGTGCGTGTGTGCGTGTGTGGGTGTGTGGGTGTGTGTGTGTGTGGAGCGGCTGGATAGCTCAGTTGGTAAGGCACCAGTTTGGCGTACTGGTGACGGGGGCTCGAATCCCGCTTGGGGAAAAAAAAAAAATAATGAGCACATAACACCATCCAGTGTGGGTCCTTGGGCAAGATCCTTCACGCTAATGCCTACCTCATACAATGGTGACAGACAATAAAACGAATGACGTCGCCCGGCCAAACAAGGTCTGCGTCAGGTGCTGGGGAACCAGAGCACCTTGACGAAAAATGGGCTACTGGAACATGGCTATGCGATAACATGGCTCTGTTGGAATGCTACTTCTCAAGCAACCCTAGTCAGAGGGGTTACATGCAGAGAATGCGGGCTGAATGGTTACAGTGGTACCTCGGGTCACGAACTTAATTGGTTCCCAGAAAAGGTTTATGAGCCGAAAAGTTCGTCTTCCGAACATTTATTTCCCATAGGAAACCATTAAAATGAGAATAATCCGTTCCCAGGTCCCCATAAACATAATTTTCGACTAAATAAGCCTTAAAACTACACAAAAATATAATTTTTTTATGTATAATAAATGTGCTATTGTATTGTAATTAAAGAAATAAACTGTACTGTATAATAAAGTCGTTTTATTTACCTTTATGATCGTAGTTGATGGCTTGATGGAATGGAGTGGGAGGGAGAAGGAGGGAGGGAGTTACTGTTTGGAAGGAGAGTCACCTTCCATAAGGACTGTAGGTAACTCAACCTACGATGTGGCTTCTCTTCTTTGCTTCTTAGGCCCCTGTCACACCTTGACGATTTAGCCAGCGTATGCCGACGTAGGAAAAAATTGGCAAATACGCTGGCGTACGTCGAATAAGTTATGGGTAAGTTTTGTATACGTAACAGCACGCTGAAGCACGTTGGTATACGTCGAAGTACGTCGAGGTCGTCGCCTCATAAAATTTCTCGTCGTATGTCAGCGTATGGCTATACGTCCCGTATACGCAGGCCATAAGTAATAGGTAAGTTATGCGATCGTTGCACACGTTCAAACACGTTAAGTGTAGGTTACTCATAAGTCCATATACGTCGAGAATACCTACTAGCTGTTCTCCAACATCCGTGCCTTTGAACTGCAATACGCTGCTGCATAGCATGCAGCAGCGTATTACCGGCGATCACGTGGCGTAGTCTATAAAAGGCTGGCGCTCGACGTTGCCGGCGATCACGTGGCGTAGTCTATAAAAGGCTGGCGCTCGACGTTTCAAATCATAACTGCACTAGACATTGCAGTACCAACATCTGTTTGGGGACTATCCCCGGTCTAGTTAAAATGGTATAACCCAAGAGGCAAGGTGCGGCTTGCCATCGTTACTGTGAGTTGCTATTCACGCTATTAAAGCAGCAATCAAACGCCATTATGACTTGTGTCATTAATAAACCAAACAACATCAGCGTCATGGCAAAGAAAAGTCTGGGAGCTCATCAAGGTCTCGCACAGCCTCAGCCCATCACAGCCACTGCAGCCTTCGCCAACTACGTGCGTGACAGCCTGGTCAGCATGTCCAAGCGCCAAGTTCGAAGGCACGGATGTTGGAGAACAGCTAGTAGGTATTCTCGACGTATTTGGACTTATGAGTAACCTACACTTAACGTGTTTGAACGTGTGCAACGATCGCATAACTTACCTATTACTTATGGCCTGCGTATCTGGGACGTATAGCCATACGCTGACATACGACGAGAAATTTTAAGCATGCTTAAAATTTCTCGACGACCTCGGCGATTTCGACGTATACCAACGTGCTTCAGCGTGCTGTTACGTATACAAAACTTACCCATAACTTAATTCGACGTCGCCAGCGTATTTGCCAAATTTTTCCTCGTCGGCATACGCTGGCTAAATCGTCAAGGTGTGACAGGGGCTTGAAGCGTCGGCGCCAGCCTTTTTTATAGACTACGTCACGTGATCGTCGGCAATACGCTGCTGCACGCTATGCATAAATTAGACTATCGTTGGGCATAAGTTGTGTACGCCGGCAACACGCTAGGCATTCGTTGGAATAAGTGTAACGGGGTGATATATTTAGTTTATTAAATTACGGCGGAAGTGACGCAACCGCCCACAGTATGGCACCGGCTTCCCACCGTAGCTTCGTTAGAGCTACGAGGGAAGTCACATGGTGAGTCGCATTTCATTCACGGTCCGGATTCATTTATAGTTTAAAGACAATATTTCACTTTGGTTTCCCTTTTTCTATGGTATGGTGTGTTTAATTAGTTCCCTGGTTTGTCCCAAGTCCAAATTGCTTTTTGTATTGTTATTTAATTTATGTTTTGTCGAATGCAAGTTTTACCCGCTAAGTTAATAGTGCTTTTCTGTTGCTCAGTTATGTCCGAGACCCGATGCGACTTCTCCATTCTGCCTGCCATATTGTGTTCCAGGTAATGTTTGTTCCCTGTCGGTTTTGCTGTATGTGGTTGTTCGTGTCGTTTTTCGTTTGGCTGTTTGTGCTTGTGGCTGGCGTGTGTCCGCAGTTGGTCGCGGCCGCCATTGCCGTACATTGCGCAGCCGTTCTGCTGCATGTGATGCGTTCGGTGGCATCACGTAAAGAGCAGTGAATGTGCGTTTTCTTTTCCTTTTGTTGTAAATAATCACTATACGATCACTCATGTTTTGTATTTAGTCTTGTTGTTTATTTTCTCTTGTTATGGATGATGTATTGGAGTTAGAGCTACGAGGGAAGTCACATGTTATGTCCGAGACCCGATGCGACTTCTCCATTCTACCTGCCATATTGTGTTCCAGCAATAAAGAGAAAGAAAAAGCCACACTCCATGCGTCTGGTATTCTTGAGGCGACAGCGACGTGGAGCTCAGACCATCACAGTTGTGACCCCCGTCACATTGGTGCCGTGACCCGTCGATCACAAGTTGACTCTCCACTTCGGACCGGGACCACGACGCTGTGCTGCTTCATCATATCACTAGGTGGACAGTGTGTGCTCATGTTCTGCAATTAGTGTGTTTCTCGTCTCAACTGTTTTTTTTGCAATTGGTGTACCTTTCTGCAATTTTTCTTTTCTCTTCCTCTGGTATTTTTTGTGGAGTCTCAGGATGAGCTCCTTACAAGGAACATTTAGCACGCCTTTGAATAAGTGTGTTGGTAGAGGTAGAGGGATCCCGACCGTGTTACAATTTTGTAGTCCTGTACAGGGTGGTGTAGTTCATGCAGAGGGGAATGGGCGGGTTCTAGCTGAGGCCACTTCAGTTAGTGGGGACAGAGTTCCTTCCCAGACCCAGTGCAGTGTACCTATGACAAGCGCACAGACTACTGATATGCCGGCGACAGATCTCTTTCCCCAGTCACCTGACATTGTTGGTCAGATGAGTGACATAATAAGACATGTTGGCCAACAGCTGGCAGATAGCATTGTTGCACATCTCAGCCCAACACATAACGTTGCCGCGCATGACAACTCAGTCTTGCATGGCACGGCCGTTGACACATCCGCACAAAGTCTTGACTCATCACAAGTTCTGCTCGTGCCGCACAGGAAAGTTCGGGAACCTCCAGCTTTCAAGGGGGATCACACTGATACAGTTAATGTGCATGAGTGGGAAGACTTAATGAGGAACTACATGAGGAGAGCAAATGTAGCTCCTGAGCATCAGGCAGAGGAAATCCTCATGAACCTCAGGGGTAGAGCTAAAGATGTTGTAAAGGTTAGCGCAAGAAACAGTGCAGTTGATGTTACTCTGAACCCAGATGCCATTTATGGCCTTCTTCGTAAACATTTTGCTACTGTCCCTTGTTCGCCTCTCCCTCTAGCAGACTTTTACACTACGCTTCCCGAGAATAATGAGGATGCATATGACTATTGGTTGAGGATCAATAATGCGGCTGAGGTTGCCGCTGACCGTCTTAGAGAGCAGGGCAGAGATTCGGACTGTTCTTCTCTTGATGTTACACGGATGTTTATCAAAAATTGCCCATCCAGGGATCTTTCCATGACGTTCAGGTCAAAAACAATAGACAAGTGGTCGGCAGTTGAGGTCCAGGCTATACTGGATGAGTACCAGTCAGAGATGGGTTCAAGGGCTGCTGCATCAGCTGTGGTGAGCAGGAAACCCACTGAACATGTTTTTGTGAACAAAGTTGAGATGTTGCAGAATACAGCGGGCCTGGATGATGGTCGGATAGCCCACCCAGCCAGGGCGCCCGACTCTGCGGCTCTTGAGCGTGTCATTTCCATGCTGGAGAGAGTTTTGCTGCAGGGGGCTAATCCTTCCTCAACTTCTGCTGCTGGTAAACGTAGGCCTAGGCTCCCTATGGTTGAAGGTTTGAATAATCTCCCATGTGCTGTCTGTGCTAACTCCGACCATTCTGCACTCGTTCACTGCCGTGAAAAGAGACTTTGCTTTTTGTGCTACTCACCCGATCATTCCAGACGCAACTGCCCCACGCAGGTGCAGTCCTCACGGTCACCGCAGTCGGGAAACTAATGTGTCCGCATCCAAGGGAGTGCGATGTGGATGAAGTTAGCAACTCTCCCAATAGTTTGACAGATGATTTTGAATCAGTATTGGAGTCGCTTACTTCCAGTGTCTCCACTGAGAAGACGATTATCTTTCAAGGCACACACAAGGTTCTGAAGTCGGATAGTTTGTTCTACACCACCGCCACGATAGCAGGTGTTTCCTTGGCTGCGATGATTGACAGCGGCTCTACTGGATGCACATTGAGTGAGTCGGCTATGGCACGATTGTTGGTCTGCAACCCGGACATGAAAGCGTTACCCTGCAGACGACGTTGTCATTGTTGGATGTGGAGGTCATCAGGTGACACCTTCGGCTATATGCGATGTGGAAATGTTGGTATATGATTGCAAGTTAGCTGTGCCTATGTTTGTGGTGCCTGGACAGACCGATGACATAATTCTGGGCAGTAATGCCATTAAGAAAATTCTTCATCTGATGAGGAAGACTGAAGGCTACTGGCGGCTCATGTCAGAGCCTGGCAGTATTGTTGATGATGACTCTCATCACTTTTTCTCACTCCTTTCCAATGCAGAGATGGAGGGGTGTAACTGTACCCGACAAGGTTGGCACACTTAAGTTACGGCAGTGTGTGATGTTACAACCAAAGAGTGAGCATCTTGTTTGGGCTAAGCTTCCCGCCTCCGCTCCGATGTCGGTTGGCAGCACGGTCATAGTCGAACCAACTCAATCAAGGTGCAGATCTAGGAAGATTCTGGTTGGCAGGGTTATCGCACCGATGTGGGGCGATGGATGGCTCCCAGTGAGGTCATCAATCCCTCTAGTGAACAAGTGGTGTTGAAAAGAAATGCAAAGCTGGCAGATGTGTTTCCTTGCATTGCTGCTGAAGACTTGTCTGAGTCAGACAACATCCAAATGTTCTCCCAATCTGTTATGCATGCCGCGAGGCCAAGGTCCAAAGAAGACATTAAGATGGCATTGGACAAGCTTGGACTACAGGATCTGGACCTGGATGCGTGTGCTGTGTCTGACATGTGGAGGGACAAGCTCTTCCAAATCATTGAGAGGTATGAATCGGTCTTTTCACGGAACAAGATGGACTGTGGGAGGCCTCTGACTTTGTGCACAAGATACACCTGGTGGATGAGAGGCCATTCCGCCTGCCTTACCGGAGAGTGCCGCCAAGTCAATATGAGAAGCTGAGAATGACTCTCAATGAGATGGAAGAAAAGGGCATCATTCGAAAATCCACTAGCGAATATGCGTCTCCATTGGTTCTAGTGTGGAAGAAAAATGGGGATTTGCGCATCTGCACAGATTTCAGGTGGCTTAATGCGAGGACACAGCGGGATGCTCACCCACTACCCCATCAAGCTGATGCTCTTGCCGCACTTGGGGGAAATGTCTTCTTCTCCACCATGGATCTCACTTCAGGATTCTATAATGTGCCCCTGTTTGAGGATCACAAGAAGTTCACTGCTTTTTCGTCTCCTTTTGGCCTGCACGAATACAACCGGATGCCACAGGGTTTATCGAATAGCCCGGCTACATTCATGCGGATGATGCTTTCCATTTTTGGTGACAAGAACTTCACTAGCCTTTTGTGTTATCTTGACGATCTCATGGTCTTTGGTCCGACAGAGCAGATTGCGCTCGAGCGATTGGAAATGGTTTTCTCTCGCTTGAAGAACCATAATCTCAGGCTAGCGCCGAAGAAGTGTCACTTCCTTCGGAGATCTGTGAAGTTCCTCGGCCATGTCATCTCTGAGTCAGGGGTACAGACAGACCCCGGAAAGGTGGAAGCGATAAACAGGGTGCAGATGTCTGACTTGATGGACAGTGATGGCCTCACTCCCTCGCAGAAGAAGATTAGGTCTTTCTTGGGGATGGTGCTATATTATCAGCACTTCATTGAGGATTGCTCCATCAAGGCCAAGCCCCTTTTCAAGCTCCTTTCGGGCCAGAAGACTGGTGGTAAAGCCAGACGAAGGACGAAACCTGCTTTGGACCCTTCGAGGAACGTAAAATTGACAGCGGAGGACTGGACCACTGAGTGTCAACGTGCGTTTGAGACTCTGAAGCACGATCTGTCACACAGTGTGACGTTGGCCCATCCTGACTTCGGGAAACCTTTCATCCTTGCTGTTGATGCATCGTTTGACGGCATCGGGGCCGTCCTTTCCCAGCTTCAACCTGGTGACAAGGTTGCGAGACCAGTGGCTTTTGCTAGTAAAACGCTGTCGCGAGCCCAGCTAAACTATCCTGCTCACAGGCTTGAATTCCTTGCTTTGAAGTGGGCCATATGTGATAAGTTTTCCCACTGGCTGAAAGGCAGACACTTTACTGCCTGGTCTGACAACAATCCCTTGACCTATATTCTGACAAAGCCCAAGCTAGATGCCTGCGAACAAAGATGGGTGTCGAAGCTGGCGGCATATGACTTTGACCTGAAGTATGTTCCAGGGCCCAAGAACACGGTGGCTGATGCCCTGAGTCGAGAACCCTTCGTCCAGTCTTGCGTGAGTCATCGTCTCGTGAAAGAGCCCTACCTGTCCTTACTGAATGAGGTCCAAGGAGTTGTTAATGAGACGGTGCAGGACGCTTTTCGTTTGACCAACAACTGTCAGGCCGTTCACACGGCTGGGGATTATGATGGAGGAAGTCCTCAGGGGGAAGCTCCCGATCAGTCGTCTGGGAGTGCCATTGGTGCGGAGGAGGTGTCTGCAGTTTTGGATGTCCATCAGACTGGTGGTGTCTCTCGGCTCCTGGAGCTACCCCATTGTCACTCCAGCTACCTGACGAAGATCCTTCCATTGTCATTCCCCATAGCCAGTTACGCGATCTGCAGCAGCAAGATGCTACAATCAGCAGAGTCCTCTTCTATGTCCAGCGGAATAGGAGGCCCACTGCACGCGAAAGAGCAGCTGAGCCGAGCTGTGTGCTCATGTTGTTGAGGCACTGGAAGAAGTTGAAAGTTCGTGATGGGACTCTATACAGAGTGAGGAAAGATCGCCACATGAACCGTCGGGTCTTTCAGTTTGTCATACCTGGGTCTCTGAAGCATCAAGTTCTGCATGGTGTTCATGACGCAGCTGGTCATCAGGGCTGTTCAAGGACGCTCTCTCTGGCGAGTGAAAGGTTCTTTTGGACTGGGATGGAAAAAGATATCACGAAGCATGTGAGGCAATGCCAGAGATGCATCTTGGGTAAGACCCCTGAGCCGGATGCCCGGGCATCCCTGGAGAACATCCGCACTTCCTCTCCAATGGAACTGGTGTGCATCGATTTCTGGACAGCGGAGTCGGGTGACAAGAGAACCACCGATGTCCTTGTTTTGACTGACCATTTCTCAAAGTTGGCTCTTGCCTTCCCCTGCAGGAACCAGTCAGCAAAGCAAGTTGCCCGCTGCCTGTGGGACAAGTTTTTCTGCATCTATGGGTTCCCCAAAAGGATCCATTCGGATCAGGGAGCTAACTTTGAGAGTAGACTCATCAAGGATCTTCTCGAGATGGCGGGAGTGCACAAGTCCCACACTACGCCGTATCACCCCATGGGTAATGGAATTGCGGAAAGATTCAACCGGACTCTTGGAAGCATGATCAGAACACTTCCCCCGAAGTCCAGGTCCAAATGGCCACAGATGTTGAACATGTTGACTTTCTGCTATAACTGCACAGTGCATGAGACCACGGGCTTTGCACCGTTCTACTTGATGTTTGGACGTGTTCCTCGCTTGCCCGTTGACATTATGTTTCATCATGTCTTGGAGAATGCCAATGTTGTGAGTCACAATGAGTTTGTGTGCAACTTAAAGAAAGATCTCTCTGAGGCCGCACAGATTGCTCGACAGCATGCGGTCAAGGAACAGACCCGTCACGCCCAGATCTACAACCGCAAAGTCAAGGGCTCACCATTAGCTGTAGGTGACAGAGTGCTGTTAGCCAATCGAGGCGAGAAGGGAAAAAGGAAAGTTGCGGATCGTTGGGACTCGACCCCTTATGATGTAGTGTCTGTGAGGCCGTTGATCAATGTGTACAGGATCCGGGATGGTGCCACAGGCAGAGAAAAGGTCGTACACAGGAACTTACTGCTCCCGGTTGACTTCTTGACGTTCTCAGGGCAGATGGAGCATGGGTCATGTTCAGATGGGTCAGAAATGGATGCACGTTGTGGGAGTGACAAGAGCTCAGTTTTTGATGATCAGGAGGACGCTCAGCTGCGCACTGAGAACTGGCTCATGCAGTCACCGGTTCAGACCGAGGTAGAACGTGAGTGCTCATCTGCAGAATGTGACTCTGTCGATGCGCGTCAGGAGGATGTCAGTGAGAGAGGTCCGTCAGTAGGCCATGACATCCATACACAGACCGAACCTTCGACAGACCCGGTGTTTGACATTGTACACTCGACTCCCGACTCACCCCCAGTTGAGACTGAGCTAGAGGAGGTAGTTTGCACACAACCACAGGACACACAGGGTCCCGTCACTTTCACAAGGTGTGGTAGAACTGTTAAGCCCCCTGATAGGCTTATATGTGAGATGTCCTATCAGAGAGTCGGGATGCCTACATTAATATGGGTTTAGTATGACCATTGTATTTAGATTTTTTTTTCTTATTGCTGATGCTGTGTGCCATTTGGCACCATCATATCTTTATGGTTCTTCATTAATGGGTGTTATGTGCAGTTTTGTGAAATGTAAATGGCATTTCTACTAGTCTGTGATTGGAATGGATTTTGGTACCACCCCATTCCTTCACACTTCTTTAAGAAGAATTCCTGTAATTGACTCTTGTACATCCTTGCCCGACAACCATGTTTTTTTTGTCTGTCTTTCTGCTGTCTCTCATGCGTGTTGCCTCACTTCTGCATAATTTAAGGGGGGTGTATGTAACGGGGTGATATATTTAGTTTATTAAATTACGGCGGAAGTGACGCAACCGCCCACAGTATGGCACCGGCTTCCCACCGTAGCTTCGTTAGAGCTACGAGGGAAGTCACATGGTGAGTCGCATTTCATTCACGGTCCGGATTCATTTATAGTTTAAAGACAATATTTCACTTTGGTTTCCCTTTTTCTATGGTATGGTGTGTTTAATTAGTTCCTGGTTTGTCCCAAGTCCAAATTGCTTTTTGTATTGTTATTTAATTTATGTTTTGTCGAATGCAAGTTTTACCCGCTAAGTTAATAGTGCTTTTCTGTTGCTCAGTTATGTCCGAGACCCGATCGACTTCTCCATTCTGCCTGCCATATTGTGTTCCAGGTAATGTTTGTTCCTGTCGGTTTTGCTGTATGTGGTTGTTCGTGTCGTTTTCGTTTGGCTGTTTGTGCTTGTGGCTGGCGTGTGTCCGCAGTTGGTCGCGCCGCCATTGCCGTACATTGCGCAGCCGTTCTGCTGCATGTGATGCGTTCGGTGGCATCACGTAAAGAGCAGTGAATGTGCGTTTTCTTTTCCTTTTGTTGTAAATAATCACTATACGATCACTCATGTTTTGTATTTAGTCTTGTTGTTTATTTTCTCTTGTTATGGATGATGTATTGGAGTTAGAGCTACGAGGGAAGTCACATGTTATGTCCGAGACCCGATGCGACTTCTCCATTCTACCTGCCATATTGTGTTCCAGCAATAAAGAGAAAGAAAAAGCCACACTCCATGCGTCTGGTATTCTTGAGGCGACAGCGACGTGGAGCTCAGACCATCACAGTTGTGACCCCCGTCACATAAGTTATCTATAAGTTATCGAAACGTTCTATATAATTTACTGATACGTTATGTATACGTCCAGCCCGTTATGAATGCGCTATGTATACGCCCAAAATTGAAAAAAAAAATCGATAATTCAGCGTATGCCAGCGTTTTAGGGAAAATCTGAACGTCGGCATACGCTGGCTGAATCGTCAAGGTGTGACAGGGCCTTTAGAAGGAGACTCTTGATCCTTTTTGCTGATTAAAAACCTCTTAATTGACACCTGTTGCGTGTTAGCTGTGGCATGTAATCACAGCCACGGGGTCAATTTACGACGGCGTGACGTCACGGCCGTAAGGTGTTGATATAAAAAGGTGACCACTGACAATAAACGGCAGTGAGCACAGAGTCAGTCTCCCCGCGTTTTATTGAACATAACATTGGCGACGAGGATGGGATGATTAGAGACCAGCTAGCCGAACACACGACGGACCTTAAATTGCGAGAGAATCTATTTTTATCGCCGGACGACACGCCGCTGTCTCAGGCGGTGCAAATGGCCTTCCAGCTCGAGTCTGCGGCCCTGTTAGCATCCCGGCTAGCCGCCTCGGACCCAGCTCCAGCCTTTCCCTACCTCGCTCCACGTCGGCCTCCTTCATCTCATACGGTTGCTCTCATGGCCCCATTCCCCGACACTACTGCTCCTCTCGACGAGCTGGAGGTTAACGTCGCGGGACGTCGAGGCGCCACGAGGAGGCAACATTGTGGGAACTGTGGCTCTTCATCACACTGCACACGTGCGCCCGCGTGCCCGGCGCTAGGACAGAGATGCCAACGTTGTGGTAAGCTGAACCACTTTACTAAAGTCTGCCGCTCTGCTCCTGTGCCTGTGGACGCCCGGCCCCACCTAACCAACGCGTCTGGCATGTATCACCATCCACTCGGTGGGCGCCTGCACCAGGCCGTTCAAGTGGTGCGCGGCCTCCAAGTCGCTCCTGAATGAGTCCACAGTCCGGCGACTTTTCCCACGTATGACAATTAAGCCTGGCACGGAAGACCTGTTCGGCTATGGACACACAAAAATCGACATGGTTGGCACAGCGACTTTTTCCGTGCGCTATGGCACGAGAACTCTCCCAGCTTTCACCTTTCAGGTGTCCCGCAAGGGCGCCAACCTTCTCGGTTTCGACCTGTTCTGTGCCCTGGGCTTCTCTATTTCAGACAACATGGGTGCCACCGTGCTAACCGTCGCCACGCCCTGGCTGCACCGCTGGCCCTCATTGTTCGCTGGACTGGGCTGCCTCACCGCCTTCAATCACCGGCCGCTCCTGAACCCGGAGGTGACCCCGGTCATCCAGCCTCTGCGCCGTCTGCCCCTCGCCCTACGTGCTGATGTTATAGCCGAGTTGCAGAAACTTCTGGACGCTGGCATCATCGAGCGGGTGGACGCATCGCCGTGGATCTCCAACCTGGTGGTGGCGCAGAAGAAGACGGGTGGCCTGCGCCCCTGCATCGACCTCAGACGGGTGAACAAAGCAGTAATCCCTGATAAATATCCTCTGCCCACTACAGAAGAGCTCTCGGCCAAGTTTCACGGCTCCACGGTCTTCTCCAAGCTCGACCTCCGCCAGGGTTACCTGCAGGTTCCACTGCACCCAGAGAGCCGCAACCTCACCGCTTTTGTGTCACACATGGGTGTCTTCAGGTACACCCGCATGCCTTTTGGACTTAGCTCCGCCCCCAGCTGGAGGTGACTGATCATAGCTCCATTTTTGAGGCGGTATCCGTAGCCTGTTTTGGTGATTACTTGGCTTAGGGGGTTCAGTCCTATGCAGAACAGCAGTGGGGAGAGTGCATCACCTTGGTATATGCCACATTTGATGGACACTTGGGTAAGTGGCTTGCCATTGGCTTCAAGTGTGGTTTTCCACATCCTCATCGAGTTCGCAACGAAGGCTCTTAGGGTCCTGTTCACCTTATACAACTCCAAGCATTCAGTGATCCATGTATGTGGCATCGAGTCGTAGGCTTTCTTGTAATCAATCCAGGCTGTGCACAGGTTGGTATGTCGGGACCTGCAGTCTTGTGCGACTGTTCTGTCAACCAGGAGCTGATGTTTGGCTCCTCTGGTATCTCTACCAATGCCCTTCTGCACTTCGCTCATGTATGGATCCATGTGCCCACTTATCTTAGCCGCAATGATGCCTGACATGAGCTTCCATGTTGTGGAGAGACAGGTTATTGGCCGATAGTTGGATGGGACTGTACCCTTTGAGGGATCCTTCATGATCAGGATCGTTCGCCCTTCGGTTAGCCATTCTGGGTGAGTCCCATTCTTCAGCAACTGGTTCATTTGTGTTGCTAGGCGCTCATGGAGTGCTGTGAGTTTCTTTAGCCAGTAGGCGTGGACCATGTCCGGGCCTGGTGCTGTCCAGTTTTTCATATATGAGACTCTTTCCTGTATGTCTGCCACTGTTATGGTAAGTGGGTTCTGCTCAGGGAGGTTGCTGTGCTCCTCTCTCAGGGTCACCAGCCATTGTGCACTGCTGTTATGTGAAACCTCCCTCTCCCATATACCTTTCAGTTTCCAGTCTGCTGTTAGGACCCTGCCACTGAGCGTACACTTTCACAGGTTGTGTTGCGAACAGCCTGTTTATTCGCCTGGCCTCATTCTCTTTCGTGTACCTCTTTAGGCGACTGGATAAGGCTTGGAGCCTTTGTTTGGCAGTTTTGAGTGCTTCAGGTATGGTCATCTGGATGTACCTCTCATCACACCTCTCTGGGCCTCCGTCAATTGACTCACATCTTTCCGAGCCGCCTTGATCTTAGCCTCCAACCGTCTTTTCCATGGTGGGTAACGTGTCTCATGATTGCTCCGATAGCCAAGGATTTCTAGGATCACTGGCGCTGAAGCGTATATCAGCTCATTGGTTTCCGTGATCGTTATGGTAGGGATTGCCCTCAGTGCTGCATTCACACTTTCCATGAGACTTTCAGGTGGTACTTCACATAACCGTTGTAATCAGTTTCTAGGTTTCAGGTCAGTTGCTGCCTCGCTCAGCATTTCATTCATTGGGGCTGGCCTCCCAATCTCATCATCTGCATTCATTGGGGCTTGCCTCCCAATCTCTGGTATGACCTCCTCCTCTGATCTGGCAGCCTGGGGCCCTTCACCATGGAACCTGTGTTGTACCTCATCAATCTCAAGTTGTGACAGCAGTTGCCGTTTGTGGATGTTGGAACACTGAGCTACTAGTTGTTTTGTGGTCAACCGTGACTGTGGGTTTCGAAGTAACCATTCAGCCCACATTCTCTGCATGTAACCCCTCTGACTAGGGTTGCTTGAGAAGTAGCATTCCAACAGAGCCATGTTATCGCAACTCGCCCATCTCCGCTTTGTTCCAGTAGCCCATTTTTCATCAAGGTGCTCTGGTTCCCCAGCACCTGACGCAGACCTTGTTTGGCCGGGCGACGTCTGAGCCGGCATGTCATTCGTTTTATTGTCTCTCATCATTGTATGAGGTAGGCATTAGCGTGAAGGATCTTGCCCAAGGACCCACACTGGATTCTCATTTTTGCCCCAAGCGGGATTCGAACCACAGTCTCCCGTATGCCAAACTGATGCCTTACCAACTGAGCTACCCAGCCGCTTTATATATATATATATATATATATATATATATATATATATATATATATATATATATATATATATATATATATATATATATATATATATATATATATATATAGGTTTCACTTCATGCTTCATTGCTCAAATTTCCCATTGCATCCACGTCATTAAGTGTTTCTGTTGACTTTGTTTCCCTCTTTTGTCATGATTTCCTTTGTCGAACGCTTATGACTTGTCTCGCTCGTTATCTTTTTGTTCCCACCTGTTCTCGTTATCTCTGTTCCCCGTGTGCACCAATCAGCTCCCTCCTGCCACTCGTGTACCTCAGCCAGGTGTGCCTCATCGTCTCGTCAGTTTAATTGTCCGTCCATTGTTTTTGATGCTGTTGGTTCCAATCACGCCATGTTTTCCTTCTGCGATGAAGCTATTCCACATTTGTTATTGAATCTACTGCACAGTATATCAGCACCTACCACCATCAGCAACTACTGCAGTCCAGTACGATACAATGCTACGTTGTATTCCATCGTTGTGGTGGCTGCTGCCTGCTTTCTTATGTTGACGGCTCAGATTGATGACATGTTGTTGCGAGGAGCGGCCATGTTTGTGCTTTAGTGTTGGGGGTGCTTTGAAGCAGGTGGAGTTCACCCGCTGAGCACCTTCGTCCCTTCCAGAGGAGAGATGAGAAAGAGTGAGCCTGCCGGGCTCGTGTTACCCCCGCCCCTCCAAGGGTGTCGGGGCCCCCAAAAAAGACACATGTGGAGTGGGTGGTCCGAACTGTTGCGCTGGTTAAGTGCCGTCCTTCACTTTTTAAGTTGGCAGTTTGTGGACATCCGACATGGGCGAAAGGGTAAGTTTTCCCCTCTTCCTTTCTTTATTGAAATGTTTGAAATATGTGTTATGTGACTTGAAAAAAAAAATTCATTTTTGTGAGTAATGCCAGTGGAATGTGAAAGGCGGGCTGTCAAATTGGTAACTTGTGCTGACCACATTGCAGTTTAAAACATGAGCGTGCATGCTCTGCTGGCGTTGTTTTTGATTTTGAGGAAACAGGATGACACATGACTTGAAAAATGTTAACGCAGTGAACAAAACAACGAGACAAAAGTGCAAGACTTGAGTGAATAGGCCAGTCACACTTTTCATTCGAGTACATCAGCACACAAAAAAATATATATTTACAAGAAGTAGATTGAAAATCTTTTCTCCAAATATGTTTTTGAAATCCAGGAACTGTTGCACATAATGGATGAATCATTCCGATGTTTGTCCTATTTGGTGGTTGTATGGATTTAAATGTGCTTGCATCTGCCATTTGTTTGTACCTTTTATAGCTCATAAAAATCAGTGACAGGTTACAATTAATGTTGCTTTATTATTATTATTAGCTTATTCAGTACCAGCCAATTCTGGACCAAGTCTGAAAAGACGTTTAAAAACGTCTTTGGGAATGAATGAGTTTTAAGTGTTCGTTTTAACTTAAACCCTTTCATGCACCCTGTAACCCGATAACATGAGTCCCCTGGATTAACCGCTGTGCCCGAAAGGGTTTAAGGCCTTTCCTATTTACTGTGTCATGAAGCAGCGTTTCCCCTTTCTGGAAAATAGACCTTTTCCAAATCAGCGGCCAGTCAGCGAACGGTCAAACTTGAACTTCAGGAGGCCTTTTTCAATGATTTCCCTTGTGCACATTCTGGGCCACTTGGCTTCTTTTGTCGCGAGGGGAGATAAGACTTGAATAAGCCTTTATTCGTCCTGCAACTGGGAAATTCCAAAAGACTAAGAAGCCTCATTTGGAAAGTATTTGGTGTAAAGAGAAAAGAAAAAAAGGACAAAGAAATGTCTTCATCCGAATAGAGTAGTTGCTGAACTTATGAATTGTAATGTAACCTCAGGAAATGACCTTAAAATGGCTGCTTGAATCCAAATCCGACATTTTTTTGGTGGCTCCACATGGCTACCAAATTTCAGGTTGGAAGTGAAGCTGGCTTCTGGTGCAGAATTTTTTTCATGAGCAGAGTTATCATTATATTTTGATGTTTTATGGCGAGTGATCAAACTGTGAACATTTTCTGCTTGAACGCAAATGGCAAAAACGTAAAACAATTGCATTGGCCATCTTTGCAGTCTGTGTGATACCAATATGGGAGCAATCGGACAAAATCTCTTGGAGATGTTTGCCTTTGGAAAAGCCCTGGAAATGTCCCAAATTAGACAAAAATGGCCTTTTTGAGCCAAAAAGCAGTCTTCCAGTGTAGCTTCTTGAGACTTTTTTTTGTGCGTCTACTCACGATGGTCGACTGGTTAGCACATCTGCCTCACAAAGCAGAGGTCCGGGCTTCAAGTCCAGGCCCCTGGCCTTCCTGTGGGGAGTTTGCATGTTCTCTCCGTACCTGTGTGGCTTTTCTCCGGGTACTCCAGTTTCCTCCCACATTCCAAAAACATGCACGACAGGTTAATTGAACACTCTCAATTGTCCGAGGTGTGACTGGTTGTTTGTCTATGTGTGCCCTGTGATTGGCTGGCAACCAATTCAGAAGACGGCTGGGATAGGCTCTATTAGGGCAGCGACCCTTCGTGAGGAGAAGTGGTTCAGATAATGGGTGGATGCTCATGATAGACGTACCTACCAAATTTCACGTTGCCAAGTAAAACTGTCTTCGGCGGATGAATTTTCTAGAAATTCACGAGCTGAGCTATCGAAACACGGCTGTAAAATGTGCCGTTTCCTTGAAAGCAAATGAGCTAGCAAAGAGAGAGGGAAAAAAAAAGCTTCCAATTGCCTTGCTTTATCTTTATTTCCGACACACTTAACATCTCAGGATGAGATGGGGAAATATCGTTCCCGGCTTGATTTTTATTTGCATAATGACGCAATTGTGTTTTTATTCGTCGCCATCGGGCCCCATTCCATTTAGCTTTATGGCAGGACAGGGGGGTAATCTTGTCAGAGAATTGCTCCACCAGATGCCATTTCGAGCTCGGTGCTCCCTCCTTGCCTGCGTTTGATTACTTTTCCCTGTGTGTCTGTTTTTTCCCGGTCGACTGCCACGCGCTTGCCAGAGACTGACGGTGGCGGGTGACTTCCACGTTCCCCTGGCGACCATGATTAGCATGTGTGAGGAGCTTTTTCGCTCCTTGTCATTGCACTGGTGGGGAAGTGTGAATAATCACCAAATATAAATAGATTAAATGGCTTAATGGTTTGCCATTTTAACCATTTTCTTCTTTAAATCCAGGAAGTATTTAAAAACAGATTATTATTATTATTGTTATGTACCTTACATTGAACAAGGTGTCCATTGGGGTTTTTTTGGGGGTGTGGGGATTTGTTGTTGTTAATGAAAAGAAATGAGCAAAAAGAAATGGCATTAAAATGTACTAAAATTGTATATTTTATTTGAGATGCACAAGTTTATTTAAACCATACCATGACTGGCTAAAAAAAAAAATTGCATATGACTATGTAGTCAAATATTAGACCCCCCCCCATAAATATAATATGTATGGCGGCCCGGTGATCCAGTGGTTAGTGCGTAGACCTCACAGTGCAGAGGTACCGGGTTCAATTCCAGCTCCCTGTGTGGAGTTTGCATGTTCTCCCCAGGCCTGCGTGGGTTTTCTCCGGGTGCTCCGGTTTCCTCCCACATTCCAAAAACATGCGTGGCAGGCTGATTGAACACTCTAAAATTGTCCCGAGGTGTGAGAGTGAGCGCGGATGGTTGTTCGCTGTTGGTCCAGTGTGTTTTATCACGGGCGGGGTCAATGCAGTGAGCTATCGGGGAGATTTTCGAGCACTTCATGCTTCCATCTGCTTTAAAGCTTTATGGAGATGAAGATTTAATTTTTCAGCATGACCTGACACCTGCTCACAGTGCCAAAACCACTGGTCACTGGTTTAGTGACCATGGTATTACTGTGCTCACATGGCCTGCTATCTCTCCTGACCTGAACCCCAAAGAGAATCTGTGGGATATTGTGAAGAGGAAGTTGAGAGACATCAGACCCAACACTGTGGATGAGCTTAAGGTTGCTATCGAAGCATCCTGGGCCTCCATAACGCCTCAGCAGTGCCACAGGCTGATTGCCTCCAAGCCACACCGCATTGAAGCAGTCATTTCTGTAAAAGGATTCTCCACCCAGTATTGAGTGTATAACTGAACATAATTATTTGACAGTTGCCTTTTTTTGTATTTAAAAAAAAAAAAAAAATGTGGTCGGATGAAATGTGCAATTTTTTTTCTTAGACAGGGATTTTCATTTTTTCCTCAATTTTTTTTGCCAAAATCATCAATATTAAAACAATACAAAGGCTTGAATGACTTCAATTGTGTGTAATGAATCTTAAATAGGAAAGTCTAATGTTTGTCAGTACATTACAGAAAATAATGAACTTTATCACAATATGCACATTTTTGAGCAGGACCTGTGTATGTATATATATCCATCAATCAATCAAATGACATCTTAGTATTTTGTATCAGTAAGAATAATAACGCTCTTGTTTCATATTGCTGATGATGTCTGCTTGGTCCCTGCAGCGCAGTGCAGAGAAGAGGAAGATGCACTGGGATTTAGATGAGCTGAAGAAGGAGGTGGCCTTGGTAAGCTTCTTAACGTTCATTAATAGCATTAGCATTTAGCATTTGATCCCTATGATATGCAAAATGCGGCTTTCTATAAAATGGTAGATAATATTCTCATAAACCCCCTTGTGGCTGTGAGCCGCATATGGTTGACATTGGATTAGAAATTTTGCTCGTATCATGTTTTTGGCATTTTCATTCATATCGTTGATCTTCTTGTGTAAAACGTTCACATTTTTCAAAACCGATAAGTGTTTGAGCTAACAAAAGTAATAGCTTGCTCGACCTAAGAAAGGGTGAATATATGCGGGAATAGGATTAGCGTTTAGAAAGTTAGCAATTCGTAAATACTTTTGCATTTTTGTCCATACTTACCTTTAATGTTCGACTTTTCTTGCCTTTGCTCTTATTGCATAAAATGTCCAAATCTGTCTTGGACATTTTCTGATCTGTATTTTTCATTTTTCAATTTTCTTTGTGTGGGCTAACAAAAGACAGCTAATGCGTCTTAGACTTTAAGTTTAATGTTTGATCAAGTTTAAATCCGCCAGGCCCTGTCATCACTGCTAATATGTGCGCTAATCGGATTTAGCATTTTTCATTGTAGATTTGTGCTGAGTATACACTTTTAGCCTGATGTCACTCGCTTCTGGCCACCGCGCGCACACACACACACACACACACACACAAGCGCCCTCTGCCTTGCCTGCTTTGTACTCCAACGCTGAATAATTTGTGGGCCTCCAGCATCGTGCGGCGACTCTCTGCGCTTCTGTCAGAAACGCCAGCGTGAAATGTGGCCTGACTTTTTCTCGGTCGGCCATCTTATGACACGCCACTTGTCAGGCGGACCTTTTTGGCGCGAGGATCCTGACAAGTGTTGCGCTTGGCTTTCGTCAGCCTGTCCTCTTCTCTGTTGGCTTTTGGCTGTCTGTCAGCATGATTTATGGTTGGCGAGCTCAGTACAGTGGACCAAAGGGGAATGCTTCAGTGATTTGTATATTTCATGTGAAAATGAAACAGGCTAATTCCTGGTTACATATAGACAGGTGGTGTGGCTAATGATTTGATGGCCAAGCATTGTGTCGATTCTGCGGAACTGATTGCTGGCACGATGTATGAATGGGACTTTTTTTGAAATGCAATAATGCTACCACAAATGATTTTAGTGCTCTCCATGCTAGCATCGAACTCAATTTGACGAACCTCAACACGGCAGCAATTTGGCAGATAGCAAACAAATCTTCAAAAAAGGGCTTCAAGCTGTTGATTGCCACACCTCGTTGCAATTCATTGTCAAACTACACACGAAACAAAGAGAATCGTTCGTTGTCTTTTTTAAAGCAAGATTTTGCGTTAAAGTTTGCGAGCTTAATTTTCAGACCGAAGAGACGGGTGAACAAATAGCATTTTGTGGCTATGTTGGAACACATAAAGACAGACATGCAATACTACTCCCAGGCGGATATTCTTTATCCTCTGTAAAAAACGACTAATATTGCAGCAGATTACTGAGTGGTTTACAGCGATTGAGTGAAATTCTTCTTTTGTCTGCATTGTACTGCCCTCCGTTGGCCAAGTTGCTCATGGCCAAAGGAGTTGCGATGAATTAATCAAGATGCACAAACGGTTCAAGTCGTTACATTTTAGTTAATTGTATTATCACTATGATGTTTTTAGAAAGAATGTTAGTTTAGAGTGATATTTTCCTTAGAAAAAACATCTTTGGTTTGTTTTTCTTTGGGGTGGGGGCACTGTTTTGAAAATAATGACCTTTGGTCAAATTTCCCTTCTGAGACATCAAATTCATAGCATATAACCAAAATTTTTTTTTTTTTAAAGGGCAATTCCTTAATCTCCACCATGAACATACCCAAAATTAAATACCTGCAAAGCTAATTAAATATAGACCAATTAATTAATAAAACCAAGTAAATTAATAAAAATGTCATGGTATTGATGAAATTGAATTAATTAGTTTATGAAATAGAATTTTCATTCATGCTACCCACAACCTGATTTATATGTAGCCTATGACCTTATTAATTATTAGTAAGTAATTATTAATTATTAAAGGGCATTTTTAATAATGCAGAGTATTTTTTTATTTATTTAATGGCAGTTTTGATTATTAAATGGGATTTTAAATTATTCAGTGACTATTTCACGGCACTGCTGTGCGATATAAACACCACTAAAAGCGCTGTGGAGTGCACGTGTGCATCAAAATTGATTCAAACATGCTTTTTTTTTTTTTTTTGCAGAATGACCACAAAATCTCAGCTGATGACCTGTGCAAGCGATACGGATTGGACCTTGCCAAGGTGCATACACAAACATATACGCAGTATGTTCCATGCTCAAGAGTGTTCCCGTTCACCTTGTTCATCTTTTATCCCTCAATCTCACCCGCTTTTTTTTTTCTCATGGACGGGAATGTCATTTAAAAGACAATGAATGTGTTGACGCACGAAAATGCAAGCTGAGCCCGAATCCTAGTATGATGCACGTACACGCGCACGCAAACAGTGTGACCGAGGCAAATCTATATTTCGCCCCTGATTTAATTGGCCGTAAAAATCAGAACAAAACGTTCAATAAAGTTGCATGCAGCCCGTTTTACAGTGCGGTGAAAGCGTCCTGCACTTTATGACACTCGGGCTGTTAAACGGGCCAGACAGGAGTACTCCACAAAACAGTCGTGGGAAGTAGCCAAGTAGTACTGTACTGAAGTAGATTGTGTGTATTTTGTGTTGTGTTGCAAGCCAAAATTTCATAAATGAACGCAAGATGCGCCGCTGCTTGAGTTTGGATAAAAATGTACTTTCT